>JAHVAK010000002.1:1343746-1823746 GCA_019845155.1 Luehdorfia chinensis | reverse complement strand
ATATTCAAAAGTAGTATTTTAACATTTAATGTCTAATCTAGTTAACAACTTTCTAATATGATTTCCAGCACATTAGAGTAAAACTACCATATTTGGTTTAAGCGTTTCCGTTACTTTCCATTACTTATACCGAACCGTAAAGACGACCGTGTGGAATAGCGCTCAACGTATCCACCTAATGTAACATGCATCCTTAGCTAAAACCAATATGTATGTACACATACATTTTTGATTGATGTTGTCCGTTATTCTGTCGTCAAGCGGTGCCGTCTAGTCTGCAAAGTAGTGTGCAAAAACAAAAAAATACTGTGTTTTGATCTCTAGGGCACTAATGGTCAGTGTAATTACAGGGCTAATGAGACTTAAGAACTAATGTGTCAGGTGGAGGATGGATTCCTATGCAGGAATCCGTGTACATAGGTACCACCCCAGGGCTTACTGTGTTTCGGTTTGAAGGGTACTGTGAGCTAGCGTAATCATTGGGCATATGAGACTTAAGAACTGATGTCTCAGGGTGACAGGCGCAGTGTAGTATCACACAGATATGTTCTAAGTGACATAGCATTTGTTATGGGTAGACGCCGCAATTAACATCATGAACATCATGAACGTTTTGCTCGTTCCGTCACTCTGTACAAAAAAAAAGTATACAGGATGGTGGCACACAAACTTTCTGGGTAACACAACGTTTATTATGGGCCGACATTACACTTATCATCAGTACTTGCCGCAGTGTTTAACCTACATTCTACCACAGTAAATGTTCTGGGCGTTTTAGCACATATTATAGGCAGGTGAATGACTTGTCCGTCTAGACACTTTCTTCCAAAAAAAACTGTAATAAAATCTAATCTACATCTAAAATATTCACACAGGTGATTATTTGCAGCGTAATTATATATTTGATGAATTTCGGTGCTATTAACCATTAAGGCTTCATTGGTCTCAGAGCACGGGCACGGAGCCTGCAAACTAGATATATAGTATAAAGCAAACTAAATATAACTAGATATATAGGTAGATTTAAACATATTTGAACGATCGTAACAGAATCGTGCATGAATAATGATATCCACTTTTCGATTTGGTGATAATTTCCGGCAGTAATTCCGATTAGTAGTGTGCAAACAATACTGTGTAACGATTTGAAGGGCACTGTAAGGCAGTGTAATCATAGGACACATGAGACTTAAGAACTAATGTCACAGAGCGACGGATACAGTAGTGTGCTATACAGAACTGAAACTGAATTTTCTGGGCGACTTAGCATTACACTTACCACCAGTTAACGATTGCTCGTCGCGATACTTTCTTATCCTTATCCTTATTCCCTTCCCTTATCCTTATTGACGACCGCGTGGCCTAGTTTACTTACGAACCTCCACGTTTTGTATTTGTTCGATGGCTTTGTCCTAGTTAGTGGCATCATGAAACATAAAGAAACTTCTAGCAAAAATTAAATTTATAGTCGTTCCCGTCGATGCAGCAACTGCTCAGTTTATTTGCATAATCAGATGACCTTTTAATGTACACGACTATTGCTATCGGTTAATTATTCAAGCATTTAATGGTCTATTGGTGGCGGTTGCGTTTTCAAGTTATTAAACAAAATAAATGAAACTTACAAACTACTTTTTGCACACATCTGTTACTTAAGCTTCCCCAGTATTTCATGGTTGACCGTTTTTATTTACATGATTTATTTCTATAGACCATTTCCTCCCATGATGTCACTAGAATACGTAATACGTATAAGTAATATACGAGGTTTCCAGTTCGTTTACAGTAACCGTCAAAAGAAACTGCAGAAGAGGACTTCATTATATCTATTTAAATGCAGCGACATCTTCCGGTCGGATATAAACAGCTGCCGCCTGCCCAGAATTCCTGCAGTACTTTAAATATAGAGATAAACGCACAGACACTCACTCGTCTTCTCTATCATGAACCAGATATAACGTTTCCTTAAAATGAAGTAAATATCAGATAGCTGTCGTAGCTCAGTGGCCTAGCGCCTATTTCATAGTATGCAAGTGAACTGTGTTCGATTCCCAGTGCCAGCACCACTAAAATGTTCTCCAATTTTAAGTGGTGATTTTACAAGGTCCTCAGCCGTGAAGGAAAACATCGTAAGTGAACCTGCATTTCCGAGGAACAAAAATATTCCGACGACATGTAAAGTCCACTACCTCGCGTTGAAGCAGCGTGGCGGGCTCTTTCCAGCTCCAAAGCTGTGACATTTATATACATATGTATATATTTATATAAATGTCACAGCAGTACAGCAGTCACAGCAGTTCTTCACCGTCTATGTAACATTTAGATACATAGACGGTGAAGAAGTAACTCTTGCCTAATATTAATTTGCTCCGACTGCACCAATTTCAATGACAGACGTAAAATATTCAAGTTACAACTAAAAAAACAGTGGTTTTGTATTTTAACCGATATTCAAAACGGACATTTCTTCTATTTATTTTATTATTGACTAGACGTGATGGAAAATGTAACGTCTGCGGAGAACAAATGCTGTGTCACCCAGAACATTTCAGTGGACCACTCGTACTGTTTTCGTTACCATCAGACATCAGTTGTTAAGTCTCATATGGCTAGTAATTACACTAGCCATCAGTGCCCCGAAACACAGTATTGTTTGCACACTACTGCACGGTGTATTCTGCTGGAAATGCAAGTATTTGTTTCGTATGGGAATCGAACCTGCGACCCTTAGCGCAGAAGCACGCCTCACCACTGCTGCAATCGAGCCATCTTTCGAAGTGTCGTATTATAGACCCGTACAATACATTCGTGATACTGTTGTGTACAAAAGACCCACTCCACGTCGCTCCTTATTTTACCATTAGTTAGCTAGTTAGTCACAGCCTATTTACGTCTCCCTCCAAAGCATACTACTCTTCTCATTTTAAGGAATCATTTAACCAGGCTGCTCTTATTCAGTTAGCACGTCGCATGTCCTCGAGATATTTTCTATTTATCAGCAGGTTTCCTCACGATGTCCTTCTTCAAAACCGAATCTTTCAAAATAACAAATATAGAGGTACTGATACCATTTATTCAAAATAAATGTCATCTTTCAATGTTGCATGACACTATTACACTAACGAAGCTTAATAGCTCTTCCTACCAGCTTTCGACCTCAGAGAATTCTTATGGCTTCCTTCTTAAAAGGTTCTTAGTTTGGTAGTAGAATTCCTTTAACGACTTTTCCTGTTTGTTTCATTGTTTTTGCGAAATCATCGTTTTGTAATTGGCATGTACATCAAATAAAAAAGGGAAGAACAAAAATAAGGAAAAGATGAAAGAAATAATCAATTTTTTCCACATTTCTATAATTTTTATTCACAAATTAACGATAAATAAATCTATCTAAAACGTACAAATAAAATAATGTTTCATTTTGCTATACGACTCAAACTAAAACATTTTTAGGGGTTTCTAAAAGATAGAGTACTTTGAGAGACAAGCAAAACGTTCGCCTGATGGTAATGCCATAACAAATGCTTACTCAACCAGAACATTTCTGTGTGGCACTACATTCCGCCCGTCCCTCTAAGACATGAGTTCTTAAGTCTCATATGCCCAGTAATTACTTAGCTCTCAGTGCCCTTTAAACCAAAATACAGTAATGTTGAAACTCTTGCTTCACGGAAAAAAAACTGGCCCTGCAGTGGTACCTACCTAAACAGATTCCTGCATAGAAATCCTACCACCAGTGGTATTTATGGAGTATTTGGTCTGATCACAGCCTGACTTTTTAAGGATATCCTTACGCCATCTTCTTCGAGCCGTGGTAGGTCAGGGGCTTGGCGCTAAATTTCATAGTACACGGATGACATGAGTTCGACCCTCAGTTCCAGCACCACTAAAATTGTTCTGCTATTTAAAATACGGTAAATACCACTTTCTCAGTTATGAAGGAGAACATAGTGAGGGAACCTGCATATCTGAAGAATCTAAATATTTCGGGGATACCTTGTATGTTTTTTGTGAACTTTATAATGCCTTCGATTGCGTTCATCGTAAAACACTCATTAGGAAACTACATCATTACAGTATAAGAATGTCTACACTTAAACTTTTAACTTTATATTTGAGAACGGAACGCAGAAAGCAATTATCACTGATACGAGTTCTTCCAGGTCACCAGTATCATTAGATTTTTTTTATTTGATTAATTGACGAAACAAGCAAAAAATTCACCTAATGGTAAGTGCAACGTCTGCCCATAACAAATGCTGTGTCGCCCAGAACATTTCTGTGTGACACCATAATGCATTCGTCACCCTGAGACATCAGTTCCTAAGTCTCATATGCCCAGTGTTTACGCTAGCTCTCAGTGCCCGAAACACAGTAATTTGTTTGCACACTACTGCTTCACGGCAGAATAACTGGCACTTGGGTGGTACCTACCTAGACGGATTCTTGCATAGGAATCCTACCACTAGTGACTTACATTAACTAGTAAGGGACAACCATCTTTGATTTTAAAATAAAGCGTAAACTTTTATTATATGATGAGATAAATAATGCTACTTGAAAGTAAAACATTGATTTAACGTCAACAATTTGCATTTAAACGAATATAAAACAAAATGTATTAAATTCACAACAACAAATGAGAGAGTTGCCTTGGGGATATAACTGTTTTTCTTGGAAAAACTCTTGATTCGAAACTTCAATTAGCCCCCTAGACTAGCAAGTAAACTCTGCGGCTGATACTGTAAAATAAATAGAAACTTGACTTATGTTGAAACTACTAGATCGATAATCTATATACCTATATATAGATAAATAACGAACCCAGGTCACACGCGTACTATGAAATTTTAAACGAATGCCTAGCCCCTGAAATAGAGGATAATGAAATGGAGGATAAATATAAAATTAACAACATTATAATTTAAACATTATGAACGGCGACCATTGAAACCGAAACATAATATAGATGCGAAGTGAAGTTGTTTCGACATCGCACAGCGTTCAACAGTTATAACAATAAAGTTTAAGATAACGTCGACAGCCTAAAGCAACACGATAGATCCGCGTTTAAATGATACGCGAGGTAGGGTTTACTCGCAATACGAACAGATCTAACTGTACTTAAAAGGTTAAGTATACACTTGAAACTTCTTAAGAATGTTGTTGTACGAATGATTATGATATCCTCCTGGCAAATTTCACTGCAGAGACAAATTAATTGCAAGAAAAATCATTATCAAAGTCAAAAATTATTCCGCTATTCACTTTCCTTAAAAAAATACGATGCCTCGCTCTTAGATTTCTCCAGTAGCGTGAGTGCGTTTACGGATATAAATGTTAATTGTACCACATAACCAGACCCACAAACTAACACGTTCACGTTTTTGTACAAATGCTGGTTCGGCTAGTATGAGAAACCAGAACCCGCGACATAGATGTCAGGTACTCTAACCACTAGGCCATGCGCTTGTCACCTATTTGTTTAATATTTTAGGCAACTCTGTTTAATTCTTTGTATTTGGTATTCCCCGTGAACTGGTACATCAATGACGACAATTACGTCTTCCGCTTAACATTCAGATGTTGACATCAGCGCAGAATATTCTAATGCCGCAAATACTAGAGGTAACACGAGGGGACTCGCTCATTCTTACTTTAATCTGAACTGAAAGATTCCCAAGTTTTCTACCAATAAAAAAAACAAGATAAAGTTACAGCTTATTAATGTCTCGCTGTTGGATATGGGTCTACTGTCATTTTTGAGAGAGATTTGGGACAGTGAAGAGGAGTTAACGGACTTCAGATGCCCTCGCAACGTTTTATGATTCTCAAACAAATTTCCTCATAATACTATTCTTCAGCGTCGACTACATGTAAAGTAAGCTTTTAAAATTACAGTTAAAGGTTTTTGGAGTGCCAAGTCACGTGCTATGAAATTTAAGACGAACGCCTAGCCCCAAGCTGCCTTCCTTCTATTAATTGCTTTTTTTAATTGTAAAAAGGGACTGGACGAGCAAATCCGACGAGCGTACCGCCAAATGCAGTGTAAGGCGGCCCACTACTAGATTGAATGACGACTTGCGCGATTTTGCGAGAAGTCGATGGCCGCTGAAGGCGCAGGACCGTGATTTATGGTAATCTATAAAAGAGGCCAATGTTCAACAGTGGGCTTGTGATGTACTGTAACAATGATGAATCGGAAATATCACAACAATAGTTTTCGGAACCGGTTGATCTAGTATTTATCATATAAGATAACATTATTTAGGCCCTTCGTTTATTCACATGGAGGCGCCAGGCTAGGAGCCTGGGTAAGGTTGACATGGAGTTGGCAATGCTGAGATTAGACGGTTCGCTTGACGTTGTTTTGACAAGCGGGTCTTTAAAAGGGCGAAACGGCGCATACGGCAGAAATAACCCAAAAAAGGCTAACCGCCATAACATCACCGAAATTATATATACGGCAGTCATGAACATTTGGAGAGTCGAATCGATCGGTAGTTCTTAAATCAGCTCCGTATCAAACTTATGGCGTTTTCCTAATCCGTTTTTTATCCGGAATCCTAATTATTTTATTTTAATATTCATGGAATTTAACCATAAAGCAAGTGTGAACTATTATTTTGGAAATTACCACCATGCCGGTACCCACTGCTATTGACCATCCTGATATGTCGTTATATACGAAAATGAAAAATGGTGCCGGCGATTTATTTGTTAGCGGGTGAAAGAAAGCACATTGAAGTTAGAGTTTCCCAATAAGCTTCCACAAAGTTATTAATGTCAGCAAACAGAAGCGAAAAAACAGGAATAGTATAAGGACTTACAGATGTTATACTTTTGGCCACTGTTATATTTTAGCCTACAAGTTTTCTTCTTTTTCAATGAAATAAAATAATTTAAATCATACATCTGTATAACACAGAACGAAAAGTGCGATTAATAATACCTTCAACAAAAATTACTGCTATAGATATTGCAATACCAATTATATAAAAATATCAACCGGCATTTGCAATGATACCCAACAAACGTAAATTACAGTTCTCCTTGTCCAATGCACGGAGTCTATTTAAACAAGACCGCCATAATAGTTTGCAATGCGCGGAAACCCGTCGTCAGCGACGCGTGCGCTGGTGGGCGGTACTCAACATGACCTTTGACTTCCCGCGCAAATAACACTCCTACTCGCACAATGCCAGTTTCTATTGAGACGTTAATTACGCTAGCAATGCGTAAACAGAAAATAAAATTGTAGTCATAATAACTACCTTTTTAAAAAAATTAACTACTTTCCTTTAATTCTTTGACATTTCCAACAGAAACTTTGTAACGGCTTTCTAAGTTGACAATGTATCTGAAGACATTTTATTTGATATCCGATAAAACGAAATGTTCTTAATTGAGATTCCATTCCAGTACCTAACGTATACATTTTTTTAAATCCATGAATACCAAATAAATGATCAAAAATGTGAACAATGACAAAGTTCTGACGTTATTAATTAAAATATGTGCGTCATATATAGACTTACAGTAGTAACTATGAATATTCACAGCGTTGTAAAATGTAACCAATGACGTGACAAAATTTACATTGCAAAGAATATTAATTTTAATGAAATTCAAAAAGAAACATGTTATGTGGTTATCGAAGAAATTACAAACATTACCAAGCTGTTACAAATGTTACCATTGCAACTAGAATTTTTATGACATTAATTTTTATTGGAAAAATGTCCACTAATTGAAATTGAAGTTGAAGTATTGCAGACACGAAATCGACATTTTTTTAAGGAAGTATGATGTCAAACAGAAGCACCATCTCTCTAACACTGCGCTGCCTAATATCTTTAGTTACAGTAGATTCAATGCCCTTTAAGCCGAAACACAGTAGTGTTTGCACACTACTGTTTAACAGCAGAATAACTAGCACTGCGGTGGTACATACGTAGGCGGATTTTTGCATGGGAATACAACCAATAACAACCAATATTGGTTTCCAAACCCCATACCATGTATGACAACAATGACAATTATTCTCTTAAGAGCATTACCTAAAGGAAACCTTTATTTAGCAGTACATAGCCTAGAATAAATGTTCTATCTTTATCAAAATTAAACAAAAAAGTGGATGTGAAAATGACACGGTGCCTGTGACATCTACTATACTGAATATTATATCCTGTCTGTTTGTTACCTTTTTACTGCTTAACAATCTTGACGAAATTTGGCGCAGAGATAGCGTGTATCCTGGTAACGTACATAGGATACTTTTTATCCCGGAAAAATCAAAAAGTTCCTACAAGATATTTAAAAAAAAACCTATAACCACGAGGACGAAATCGCGGGCATCATGTCATATGAAATAAATTATTATTTCATACTAGATGATGCCGATTTAATTCCCCTGCACTGTCTCATCACATGTATTTATTTATTGTAGCAATAATAAGTATTTAAGAATATAAATATTATGTATAGGTTCTCATAAACATGTCTCAATTTCTCATTACGCGTCTGACAGAAAAATATCACTTGTGGTTTTGGGCAGCCGAAAACGGTTAGGCTGATTTTTTTAACGGTAATTTTACGTGCCTGCGGACCGTTTTTAAAACATTAGAAATAATTAAAAACATACCTGTAATTAAAATATTTAATACTGATGACTACCTGATGCCCGCGACTTAGTCCGCGTGGATATTACAGGTATTTTAAATACCTTATGGGAATTACTTTATTTTCCGGGATAAAAAGTCAGAGGTTTTTAAATATCTAGTATATATAATAAATAGTTTTATAATATAAAAAGTCCTCCTATGTCCTATGTCCGTCTCCAGGAAGCAATCTATCTCTGTGCCAAATTTTGTCAAGATCGGTTAAGCAGATGAACCGGGAAAAGGTAAGAAACAGACAGAGGGACAGAGAGAGTTACTCACGCATTTATAATACGAGTATTAGTATAAGTATGGATGACACTTGGCATCTTTGTCACATCTAACAAATTTCCATCGTAATAGTTATCTAACGCAAGACTTTCATAAGAACTTTTCATTCCCTTTGTACTTCGAATGGTGTAGACAAAAATCACCTTCAATAATCCGGAAACGGGGCTTACAAACGGATCTGATGACTACTCAACAACGCTGCAGGCGATTTTAATCTTCTGGTCTATACTTGATGCTTCAGAGTCAAGCTCTAAATTCTGTAGCAGGAGTGAAGCCACATTCGCTTGCGCTTCGATGTTTCGACCGACGTGCACCTTACAAACATTCTGTGGACGACATTGCCGCGGCTCACGATCTGTCCTTGCAATAACTCTCGTAATTGACGTTAGCCACCCAGTGCGGCTGTCGATGGCAAAAGTGCACAACCAAAAAATAATAAAAAAATATTTTCTCATAAAATAATAGTTTTAGACTATTAAGTAAGGTTACGTAACGGGCTTAATAATAGGCTAAAAACTTTCAACATATTAGCTGCAAAATAACTTTAAATTATATGGCCAAAGACAAAACTAAAAAGTGTCGTAAGGTGTCGTATTAACAGTGCTTACAAAAAAAGTTTCTTGAGAAATTTAATAAAATATATGACGTAGAATAATAGAATTATATGTATCTTTCTGGTATTTAAAGTAAGTTGGGTAGTATAATTTATGATAATGTGGCGGCTTAAGAGAATCTACCACCGCATCTCATCCTATAGGTGTCGTAAAAGTCGACAGAGGGAAAATTAAAACCAAGAGATGGGCAGCAACATTTTCCTGGAACATCTGAATAAATAAACTGTGGTTTTCAACCCGCCTCCCAAGCGTGGCAACTATGTGGCAATCTACAGGGGAGGCCTATGTTCAGCAGTGGACTAGCTATAGACTGAAATGATGATGATGATGATGAATGTTAACAAACCTTAGCAACCTTTGATGTCCTCCGACACCGATATCGGCCGTTATTGATTTTGTTTTCATGCAGGAATTTATCTAGGTCTGTACCACCGCAGTACCAGTTATTCTGCCGTCAAGCAGATTTGTGCAAACATTACTGTGACGGTCTGAAGGGCACTGATATGTAATGTATGTAATTACTGGCCATATAGGTCTTTAGAACTGATGTCTCAGGGCGACGAGCGCAGTGTAAACACAGCCTTTGTTATGGACAGACGTTGTTGCATTTAGCATCAAGTGAATGATTAGCTCATCTCGTTACTTTCTTTCATAAAAAAAATACTTTAATTGTAATTAAAATACGATAATTTTTAAGCGTATTTTTTGAATAATAACTGTAATAAATAATTTAAAATTGTAGAATGGACCGATTTTACCGATGCGCCTCTCCATATCGTTCCCGTCTCAATAACTCAGCGGTCGCGTGCAGTGACTCCACTATGATAATTTAATTGTAGTGCGTGTACTACGGTATATATTTATAATACAGAACAAAATCAGTGTCGTTGTATTTGTAACTTTAAGACTACCAATTGAGTGGAGATTTTAGAGAGAGCGAAAGATTTTATTGAAATATTATAAAATATAAAAACTTTGTATTCGAACTTGCGCAAAGTGTTTAAGTTTTGTTTTGATTTGCGAGGCAAAGAATTTAATACCGATCGTGCTACAACTTTTTGTGTTGATGTATTAATCTGTGTGAAATTTTACATTTAGATAGTATTTTCTATTTATTATTAAGAAGTTAATCGAAAAATAGTAACAGTCGTAAAAATGTAAGCATTTACCTACAATTTTTACTGGTGGTAGGATTCCTATGCAGGAATCCATGTAGGTAGGTACCACCCCAGGGCCAGCTATTCTGCCGTGAAGCAGTAGTGTGTGAACATACTGTGTTTCGGTTTGAAGGGCACTGTGAGCTAGCGTAATCATAATCACTCAGACTTAAGAACTGATGGCTCAGGGTGACGGGCGCAGTGTAATGTCACACAGAAATGTTCTGGGTGTCATAGCATTTGTTATGGATAGACGTTGCACTTTACATCACGTGAAAATATTGCTCGTTTCGTCACTCTATTCAATAAAAAAAAGCTTAATAATTACGATTCATCAAAAGTTTTTGTATACAAAAACTACTTACGAATATTTTCTACGTGTTTTGACGATGTTTACTATATATTAAAATATTTAAGTTAATGCTGTGTACATTGTACTGGCTCGCAAATTTATAGTGTTATAATTGTGTAATTTAGACTACACTGTTTGTAAATATGGTTTGTTGACTGTTTTTGTAACAAAACGTATAAAAATGTAATTAAATACTATTATAAATAAGCTAAGCTACGTTGCGCCAATATACGAGTAGCTTAGAGACAGACCGTTTCTCTTCAAATTCATAGTTCAAATGTTATTAGCAAACAGATTTAAGTGCTCCTTTCTCAATTACACGGCTGTGAAGGAAAAGATGTTCAGGAAATATACATATCTGTGGAATAAAAATATTTCGATAACAATTACATGAAGTCGGCCAAGACACAAACACACATTGAAACAACTTTATAGTGCACAAGTTAAAGTTGTTGCCTTAAATTAGTGATAAAACATAATTCAACAGTGTTCAGTTTACATTTACTATTACTTTACTTACATATCATCATCATCATCATTTCAGACCATCAGAAGTCCACTGCTGAACAGAAACCTCTTCCATAGATTGCAACAACATTTTGGGGGGATTTTGCTGTAGTTTATTCATTTATTTATTTATTAAGGATAACCAACAGGAGTTAGAATAAAGCATGCGAAAAAAAATTGATTTATAAATACTAGGTTAATAGTACATCTAATTATAGGTTATCACGACGTGCACAATTCTTATTTGCTTACATAGTATTATTTTATTTGCTTATGTAATTATTCAGACGTTCCAGTAAGATGCTGCTGCCCGTCTCCTGGTTTTTATTTTTCATCTATCGACTTTTACGACACCCACGGAAGTAGATGTGGTTCTTTTTCCGCATTACTCACATAGAACCTAAATTTATGAAAAACATTGTAAAAAAAACAAATAATCATATTTGAATTACTTTTAAATAAGACATACAGTTAATAGAATCAGGCGTTACTTTGCGGAAATCCATTATAGTAAAGGAGAAAAAGTTAATTTGCTAAGATCCGAAACTCGGCGGCTGACTGTCGTAGAGTCAATATCACTTGATAACGCCTCATTTTGAGGTGAAACACGTGTCGTGTTTTCGACTTCAGTGGTGTGTATTGCCTAATGGTAGTGTTGTAGTGGCGAAGAGTATCTTGTGGCGGCGACCGGTGGCGGAATTGGTTTTCTTGTGCACACTTTTGAGGGAGGGCGGGCGGTGCTCTTCAAAACTAGCTAATATACACCATTTTACATTTTACATGCGGATCTTAGCAAATTAACTTTCTCTCCTTTACAATAAGAGATACGTTAAAGTAATATGATATATGAAATGGAATTTAAGAAAAACTAAAAAAAAAATCTGAGTCGATTCTAATCAATCATGGCCCGTATCGAGTAGTGCGCGGCATCACAAAGCGAATGCGGTCTGCGATACGGATACATTGTATCCTTCGTTACATACCGCTCCACCGGTGCTTTATCGTCTTATTACCCGCCGGTATATGAGCTTGACTTTGACAGGTCAAGTCGGATTTACACGACAAAAGCGACAAGCCTAGCCCAGGAGAGAATGAACGATAGTAACAAGACAAGCCCAGAAGAAACCTATAAACTTTAGATTTGATTAATAATAATCGAGGTTCCGTCTAATTTTTAATATGTCTTCATAGAATTTTACTGTTAATAATGTTTCTGCTATACTTAATCAAGATTAAATAGTACACGATAATGAGTGCCATAAGACAAAATACGAGTAATTAAAAAGACTCAAGACCACAATGATACATCTCAATAGTGCATCTTTTAGTCTTGACTACGACATTTTTTTATTTTATTTTCGGTGATGTTTATGGTGCTGGCCTTCTTGGCTTTGACGGCATGATCAATCTCTGAAGCCGAGTATCACCGCCGCCGCTGTAATCTTTCTTTTTTCCTGGCTATAGTTTTGCAGAGGTGTGATGGTAATCATTTACAATATCTTTTTCGAAGTCCCTTTAGAATTTGAAAGAATGCGACAAGCTGTCTTCTCTCCACTACAGAGGCAATAAAATTAATAACAATGTACGGCCAATAAGCTTAACGAACTAATCGTTACAATAATTAGTGAAAAAAAGTTAACGAGTTTTCACCGTCGTACGGACAAAAAAAAAGGAAAAAGTAAAGTTTCAGCCTTTTAATGTCCCACTGCTGAGCACAGGCCTCCTCTCATTTCTGAGAGGGCTTTGGATCTAGGAAGATTCCGCCACGCTGCTCCAATGCGGGTTGGCGGACTTCACTTGTCCTCGAAATATTTCTATTCCTCGGACATGCAGGTTTCTTCACGATGTTTTCCTTCACCGCTAAGCACGTGGTAAATCAGCACTTAAAATTTTAGAACAATATTTGAGGTGTTGGGGATCGAACCCAGGTTACTCGCTTACTATGAAATTAAAGGCGAGAACCAGGCCCCTGAGCTACGACGTACGGGCAAATTCAAATGCAATTCAGTGATTTACTGGTGGTATGGTTCCTGTGCAAGAATCCACCTAGATAGGTCCCACCGCAGTGCCAGTTATTCTAGCGTCAAGCAGTGGTGTGAGTGTCCACTGAGTTTCGGATTAAAGAGCACTGAAACTAGTATATGAGACTTATGAAACGATGTCGAGTGATGACGAACGCAGTGCCGAGCTACACAAGATTTTTGCAGCGAAAAATTGTAAACAATACCGCAACTGTAGAACCGCAACTGAACAGGCAGACGTAGCACTTATTATCAGATAACAGACTTTCAATAAATAAAAAAGTAAGACGACTGTCTACTGAAAGACACGAGAACTTGACGAAATGTGTAATCTTACAAGTGGATGCTGTTGATTCAAACAGTGTAGTGAGTGTATTGAGTAGCATCAATACTATTCAATACAGGACTTCTTCCTAGCAGAATCTAATAGCCTATAAGTATTAGTCGTACTAACTCGTTTTTCCTTAGCCCATATAACACTTGTGCGATTTTGTGTTTCTTTCAAGCAAGATTCATTCCAAGCGAATTCAGCAATCTTGTTTTCTTTATGGTTCTTTCGGCGACGAGCAGGAGGGAAAAGTGGCCTACTCCTTATATGGGAAAAAGGCGTGACTGTATGGTTCTTTTTTCTAATCAAAAGCCCTTCAGTGTCAAGACACACAAAAAAGCTTAAATTTTCCAGTTGAGCTATTTAGTGAATTTCATTAGATCCCATTAAGTATTTCAAGATCACAGTGGGTGTGGTTTTAAGTGTTATAAAGCTCGACTAAAAGAGTGTCTGTCGCGCGATATCAGTTTTATAGTTGTAGGTTACAGTATCTGTTAGGTCCGGTGACAAGACAAGCAATTTCAACGGTACCTACTATCTAGTTTGGAATCGAAGCATGCATCTTACCAATTAATGTATCGTCGCAAATCTAATTCACTGAAATGGCCGGTTTCGTGTTGAAGTCCCGCGGCGCAATCTGCATCTGCAGAAAATGGCCCATAAGAGAATGTAAATTATATTTGTAATCAATTGATATGAAGTCCGAAAAGGAGACTTAATGATAAAGTGAATCTGAATTATAAACTTAATTACACAGCGTGTTATTATATTTAATTGTATGTATCTCACTTTTTCCGATTTCTACACATCTGTTTCTGCTGAACTTAGGTCTTCTTTAACGGAAACCAAGCTCTTTTTTAAGTAAGAATGACAAACTTTATTGTCCTGACAATTAGCTACCAAATCGAGCCATTTTTGCCAATATCGAGTAATAATTTAATTATATCAAAGCCTTCATTTCGATCGACTGTAAAATAATTGACTTTTACTGAAGGTTTGCTGGATTGAAGGAGACGAAGCGAAAAGTACAATTTTGGACATGATTTGAATTTTCTAATCGCTGTACCCTTTCACGAGCACTTAATACACTATCAATAGTAAATATCAAAACTCAATATATACACAAAAATTACAAAATTCAACAAAAACACCACTGCCCCTTTTCGAGTTGGCACCAAAAGTCCAGATGCGCATTTATGTCTTAATAACTGCAATTTTCTTATAATACAAATGCCAACGACAACAATGTAGCATGAAAAATGCGCCACAGACCTAATAAAACAAAAATTAATAATCATCACGTTTTGGTTGAACTGAATACAATCCACCACGACGAAATACATTATGTTACATAATTGATTTCTGACTTCATATTTCTTTTTAATTTGAAACATTATTTTAAATACTATAACAGTAGAATTTTGCAATAATTATAAATTATTTATATTTATTTATAATTCCTTTATTATTTTATTGTTTTATTATTTTAATAAATTTTTTGTGCGTCTATTTTTAATAAATGAATGTTTTTTTCTTCCTTTCTTTCTTTTCAGTTACCTCTGACGACTGAGATGAAATGCGCTCTTTGCTAGTCGGTATTAAAGATTATTCGCAACGCTTTTACGAGTATAACATAATTGATATTCCTGGTATATTACAATATTCGAATGGCGGACTCGAACCTGCTAAGTTATGTTTGGCAATCAGTAACTTAAACCATTAGACTATTCGATTGGTAATCCAGAACTCTTTACTCTCACTCACCATATGAAAATTAGCGCTATACTGTTACAACTTTTGTCACCTCGGTTGGTGCAGTGGCTAAACCCTTGGCTTTTACCCAACGGGTTGCGGGTTCATTATAGTGTGGGACATCTTTAAAAAAAATATCCCCAGTAGGAGCTGGAGAGCTGGAGATATATCTGAATGACTATTGATCATTCATGGAACAGGCAGCTCTAAAGAGCGTCTTGTTATGTGTTTTTCCTCGTCGCGTCTATCACCTTACCATCAGGTGACCATTATGCTCATCTTCTATCACCTATAAAAAAAATTACATGAAGCCATTTTGAAAATAATAAAAGCGTAAACTGTTGCTTTTTGATGATAGACTTACATCAGACTACATATTATTTATTATTAATAAACCAACGTTTGACAAGATCCCACCTCGTCTTCTTCTTCTTTTCAGCCTATAACTAGTCCACTGCTAAACATTGGCCTTCCCCACAGATTGTCACAAAACACGTTAGTTTGTGGCTCTCATTTTGACCGGAGTTTATTTATTGAGATGTTCCAGGAAAATGCTGCTGTCCATTTTCTGGTTTTCATTTTCCCTCTGTCGACTTTTACAACACCCACGAGAAAAGATAGGGGTGGTAGATTTACTTTACCGCGACACGTTCGATCGCAAAATGGGATGGAGATGTAAGGGAATGTAACTCCTGTTAACATACATTCATATAGTCCCGCCTCCTTCCCATTGAGGTAGCCAGAGATCCTGACGCACAAGTTTCGCTCCTTTTATTTTCATTAACGTTTTCGTGCAAGCTCGTCGGCTGCGGGTACTTTTGACGTGGCCTTTCATTAAAACGACTTCGATCTGATTGTGGAACATTCCCCTACATCGACCCTTACGGGCTTGCCCATTCACATTCGCCTCATAAATCTCTTTCGTACATCTTTCATCCATCCATCCATCTGTCATCCATCTGTACGTGTCGACATCATCTCAGCATTGTTACTTAGCTTTAGTTCATTAAAAAATATATGTCAAAAATAATAACAGTTACGAAACATGCAAATATTTCATTCAATCACAAAACTTGTTTAAGTACACTACAAAGCAGGATACTATTTGTTAAGTGAAATCAACCGCAAATTGTGTATTGTAAAAAAATAACCGCAATCAACTCGTACTGATGGTGGCAAATCGTCAGGTGTCGACCGACTGTTCTGCTGTAATAGGGATGTTGAATGGATACAGTAATAGGCTTTAGCTGCTGTTAAGTTGTACAAGAATAGCGGATAATACTAAAGATATTTAATAGAATCAGTCGTTACTTTTCAGAAATCCATTGTAGTAAAGGAAAGAAACAAAGTTAATTTGCTAAGATCCGCATGCAAAGTTCAGCGTCCGCCATCGACGGACAGCCACTAAATCTACCTCAGACTCGGCGTAGAGCCAAATTGACCATGTATAACTTCCTTGTATGTTCTCGACTTCAGTGATGTGAATTTTCTAATGGTAGTGCTATAGTCGTGAACATACATGTCAATATTTTACTGGTGGTAGATTGATATGGATTCCTGCATAAGAATCCTACCACCAGTATTAAATAAAACTTTTTTAAGTAACTAAAGTGTCTCGTTTTTGTTTCGACATACGCCGGCGCGGCATTGATTTGGGCATACCTTAAAAGGTCGCACCCGCAGGCACGTTTCTATCTGAGGAAGTAGAAACCAGAGAGGGTAAACGCTGGCAAATTGTAACCTGTTCACTGCAAAAAATTCAATTCTGTTACGATTTATGTTCCCTATTTTAGTGTTAAACTAAATATGGTCTTGCATGCATGTTTAAAAACGTTCGGTATGAGCCATTAGCTATAACGCGACGTGAAGTCTATATATCTGTCCATATAATCTGTGCTTGACTTTGTGGTTATACAGAGAATAAATTCTGACACACAGTATCATCATCATCACTTCAGGCTGTCACTAGTCCACTGCTGAACATAGGCCTCCGCCAAAGATTTCCACAAGAGTTAGTAGCTCTCGTTTTGGGGAGATTTTGCCATAGTTGCCATGCTTGACAGGCGGGTTGGCAACCGCAGTTTTTTTATTCAAATGTTCCAGGAAGATGCTGCTGCCCGTCTTCTGGTTTTAATTTCCTTTTGTCGACTTTTACGACACCCACGGGATGAGATGGGGTGGTAGATTCTCTTAAGCCGCCACCACACGGTTATATAATAGTACGGTTATATAGTCACACAATATATTTTATACATATATACTTAAAATCACACCTTTTTCCATATAAAGCGTACGCATAGACCCATACACGTGGCCCACTTTTCGCCCCCAGCGGGAAGCAAGACGTGAGTTAGCGAACCTGGTCCGTCTTATTGATACGAGTGAAAAAAAATTGTTACTCCCCATTGCGCTCCCACGAGCAGTATAGTGACTATTCTGCATATAATGTCGTTATTCTGCACGAATAAAGGCTGTCCGCCAATATCTTAGTCACCTCTTACGACTCGATAGGAAAGAGGTAGGTGCTACTCGTATCTACTCTGCAGGACCCTTATCAACTACAGTATATCAGTATAGTTCAAATGTTAAAAATTATTTCTTCTTTTAAAAAACCCTAAACCTGTAGCCGTGGTAGCACAGGGGCTAGGCGCTCGCTTTAAATTTCATAGTACGCGAGTGACCAGGGTTCGATTCCCGGTGCCGGCACCGCTAAAATTGTTAATTGTTATGCGCTGATTTACCACGTGCTCGGCGGTGAAAGAAAACATCGTGAAGAAACCTGCATGTCTGAGAAATAAAAAAAATTATTCGAAGACATGTGTAGTCCGCCAACCCGCATTGGAGCAGCGTGGCGGATTCTTCCTAGCTCCAAAACCCTCTCAGAAATGAGAGGAGGCCTGTGCTCAGCATTGGGACATTTATAGGCTGAAACTTTACTTTTTTTTACTTTTAAAAAACAATGTCCCTCACCAGATCTCCTTGTCTTTGGTCGATTTTAACATACCTTATACCAGATGATAACATACGGAACTGAGACTACAGGCCAAACGAAGAACCTTGAAGTCGCTCAGCAAGATATAGAAAGGCCTACGCTTGATTGTTTGCTGCAACAAAAAATCCACAACAGCGATATCCCGATCAGAACTTAAGTGACCGACATAGTCCCAGAACCGATAGCCAATAGGGATGAATCTTTCTCGAGAGGCAAACTGGTACCGGCAACTGCGTTTGCCACCCGACGGTAATACGGCTCCCTCCTAAATGGAACGACGACGTCTGCGGTGTGCAGGAAGTCTATGGATGCAAAACCGTGCATGTCATCGATCTATCTAGTGGCGCCCTACACTGCCCTTTCCAGTACGAGGTCGCCACTCAAAAATCTTTCTTCTCCGACGATTATTGGGACAACAAGCTATATGGCCGGCCCATTGCCACTTCCCTTCATGCTTTTATGATGGGCCAGATGTGACGCACTGTATGTTTTTCTTTTATTGTAGAAAGTGACGAAAGGAGCAAAACGGTCACCTGATGGTAAGTACAATGTCCGCCGACAACAAATGCTGTGTCACCCAGAATATTTCTTTGCGATACCACACTGCGCCCGTCACCTTGAGACATCAGTTCTTAAGTCTAAAATGCCCTGTGATTACGCTAGCTCACAGTGCCCTTCAAACCGAAACACAGTAATGCTTGCACACTACTGATTCACGGCAGAATAACTGGCCCCTGGGGTGGTACCTACCTAGACGGATTCCTGCATAGGAATCCTACCGCCAGTAAAATCTAAGACAATATAATCTGTTCCGATGATAAAAGGCTTTGCGATATCCAGTGCGGGAATCTGACCTATCTATAGCTAAACATTTTCACAAATTATATAACATATAACTCACGACGCACAATACTAAACAGCAGAGTGTAAATTAACATTGCCCTAATATATCAAAGATCAGCCTTTGTGCCCTTGAGTTATACGGTGAATACCGAGCCACGTCGGGCAGTTAGGGCGTGCTCTTGAATTACCTTCCAAGGACCTAAATAGCCTTGAATTTGTAGCTTAAGCTACAAGAATTAGCGACTTGCGTATTTATTGAAACTAATAGCGTATTTATTTAAACTAGCCGTGGTAGCTCAGGGGCTAAGCACTCGCTTTAAATTACGCGAGTGAACCGGGTTTGATTCCCGGTGCCGGCACCACTAAAACTGTTAATTGCAATTTTAAGTGCTTATTTACCACGTGCTCGGCGGTGAAGGAAAACATCGTGAGGAAACCGGCATGTCTAAAAATTACTAAAAATTCGAATACATGTGAAGACATGTGGTGGATTCTTCCTAGCTCCAAAACCCTGTCAGAAATGAGGGGAGGCCTGTGATCAGCAGTGGGACATCTATAGGCTGTTACTTTACTTTAATAGCCAGGTAATGATATTATTTATTTATTCTTTTTTAACCTTACAATAAGTAAAGGAACAAAAGGCGGACTTAATGCTAAAAGCATTCTCTGCCAGTCAACCTTAGGGCAGTCAGTAAGATATACGTGAAAAAGAAATCCACATCAAAGAAACCGCAAAAATGTTCATTGACGACTGTCGGAGAATAGCAACTCTACAGGAGATGTTGCAATTGTACGACCAACACAAACTCACTCATTCTAACCTACCCGCGCCCGACGTAATGCTCATGCGATAAGATCGGAGTAGGCTAGGATGCAGTCTCAGGGACTCAGGGACAATCACAACACGACCAGATCCGAATATTTAATGATATTACACAGTGCGAAAGTTTAAAAAGTATATTATTCAGTAAGCTGTGCGGTTTTACCGCCGTAGAAAAACCGACCCCGATCGATGATATACGTATATACTTCCCCATTCGAATCGGATTTTGGGGTTTTAATTTTTTTGCACGGAAATCTAATTATTTTTCTAAAATAACAGTAGTCTAAGTTATCCGCTACAATATCCGCTATCTGTCAGTGTGAAAGTCCCGTCAAAATCGTTCCAGCTGTTTCGGAGATTAGTCGGAACAAACAGACAGACAAACAGACAAAAAAATATTAATTGTTTTTTTTCTTATAAGTACCGTATATACTTTCATTAGCATTGAGTAAAAAGCTGTTATTTTGTAATTACAAACAGACACTTCATTTTTTTTTATTTGTATAGATGTATATTTATTTATTTATTTAAACTTTCATGCACTTGTGATAGATATAGGCTGACTTAATGTCCAAAGGCATTCTCTCCCAGTCAACCATAAGGCAAAGCGGAGATAAACATAATATGAAAGGCGGTGCAGCGAATAATATAGTATAATAATATAGTATATTTATATTTTATTAAGCGTTGTAATAAATGCCTGCTGTGAGGTTGCGACGTAAGAAAGTCTGCCTTCCCGTCACATGGCGTGGATGGCGTAATAGTCGACTACGATGAATGCCTCGGAAATCTCTCATGGCTTCCGACATATCGTCCATTCAACCACCTCGAAAAATGTCAGGTAGAAATTACACAGACTGGTGACAGGTTAGCACTGTTTAAGAGATGAGGTGTTGTGATTACAACAAATCCTTTCTATCTGTGAGAGGATTTTGTCCAACAGTGGACTATTAACTAGCTATTGATGGTAAAAAATCTTAATATAGCCTATAAATGTACCACTACTGAGCACAGGCCTCCTCATTTCTGAAAGGGTTTTGGAGCCGGGAAGAATCCGCCACCCTGCTCCAATGCAGGTTGGCGGACTTCAAGGACATCTTGAAATATTTTCCATTCCCGAGAAATGATTGTTACTCCCGATGTTTTCCTTCGCCGCCAAGCACGTGGTAAATAAGCGCTTTATATTGCAGAACAATTTTAGTGGTGCCAGGACCGGGAATCGAACTCAGGTAACACGCGTATGAAATTTTAGGCACTCACTCCTCTTAGCTATAAACGTGAAGTATATAACGTCAATAATACGATAATTATCTTTACACTTTCATTGGTTTCTGTAATCAAGTTTCTAGGTAGCTCAGTCAAAATGACTTCGAACCTTTTTACTAGAAGAGGCTTGAGGGTATTGTATTCTGATTTATATTATGTGAAATCGAAAATTAATTGCGCCGTGTGGTGGCGGCTCGTTAAAAGAATACTTCCACTCCATCTCATCCAATGGATCTCGAAAAAGGAGAGTAAGGAATTAAACTGCCACTGTGCACCCAACAGCGCATGATGGCGATGGGCTCACCACCTATCACACCTAAGTGCATTATATTGTTTTGGTGAAACGCGGATTGTGGCAGTCATCTGTTTTTGCAGTGAGTGCCCAGTCACTGACTACCCCTTATGGGATACAGTCGTGATCTTATGTATGTATGTATGAAACCGAATAAAAATTTGCGTATATATAAAATACTGCCATTCTTCTTAGCTTAAAGATTGAACATCCATCACGAGTTTTACGACTACAGTTATGTTACGATATAACAATAAGTCAAGAGTATACAAACTAGATTGTGAATGTGGTCTCTATTACATAGGGCAAACAAAAAGATCGATTAAAACCCGCGTAAAAGAACATATAGCTGATGTGAAGCATCGTCGTTCTAGGGAAGTCTGCATTCTGTGATCATGTTCCGAATCATCCCAACCATTACATCAGATTTGATAAACCACTAATCCATGCAAAAGAACACCGATTCATACCAAGGATGATTTGCGAGACTATTGAAATTAAAAAAACATCCCAATTTCAATAGATATCTCAGAATACCAGCCTAATATTCGGAGCTCGATAATGCTTTTACACTTAATGATTTCTTATATTTACGCGAATACTACACACGGATGCTCACGGGTGCGGCCGGTCCCCCGTGACCATTGGTGATGTAAAGCGCTCGAAACGTCGGGTTATAAATAGTACAAAATTAAACTCGATAAAATCCGTAAAAAAATTGTTTTATTAAATGCTTTCACAATACTTTAGCGGCAGAACAACTGACACTGTATTGGTATTTACCTAGATCTATTTCTCCTGTATCAATTCGTGTGTGGACACCAATAATTGTAAGTCCTTCTAACTGAATATCAAATGCCTCTAGGTTACAATTCAAAGGTACACAATTTGCAATGCAAAGGTTTGGAGAAAACCCTGGCACTGTTCAAGTGAACGACTGCCTCGTCTCGTCTCGTTACTTTTATGAGGACAAAGTGTTGAAACGAGCAAATCGTCTCAAACTTTTAATTATAATTTCCGAGAAAGCAATGATTATAATTTCCGAGAACACGAGGAGACGTGAAAGCATTTACTCGACCATTGTCATCGTAGCACACCTCTTTCACCTCCTCGCATCAAGGATAGATGTTAATTTACAAGGGAAGCTGTGAAGGAAGTGCTAATTGTTTTTCTTCATCTTCAATTTTAAAAACAAAGTACTTTTTGTTTTGATTGGCATTATATGTAAGCTAATTTGACAAACGAGAATACTCATCAAAATCATCTTTTTTTTCAAATTTACATTAGACGAAGTAACCCTTTGTTATAATGACATTATTTAAAAAAAAATCTATATTTTTATCAAAAAAAATCTAGGTAACAGAATCAGGCTTTACTTTGCGGAAATCCATCATAGTAAAGGAAAGAAAGTTAATTTGCTAAGATCCGAATGCAAAATGTAAAATGGTGTGTATTACCTAGTTTTGAAGAGCACCGCCCGCCATCCCACAACAGCGTGCACAAGAATACCAATACCGCCACCGGGAGTCGCCACCAGATACCCTCCACCACCACAACACTACCACCAGGCAACACACACCACCGAAGTCGAGAACACGACACGTGTTTCACCTCAAAACGAGGCATTATCAAGTAATATTGACTCTACGACTGTCAACCGCCGACCGGGCCGCTCACTCGGGCGGTGCTCTTTAAAACTAGGTAATACACACCATTTTACATTTTTTATGCGGATCTTAGCAAATTAACTTTCTTTCCTTTACAAAAAAAAATCTCTTAACTACCAATTTTTTGACATATTTTAAATTCAATCCATTAAAAACGCAAAAACTTAGCAACACTAGCCATGATACTCATCTCCGTCGAGTGCGCGCATGACATAGATAATCTTAACCACCCGCCGCGCCACCACAGATATTATATGGCCAACTTAATAAATGCCCATTAAAATATATTGTTAGGCATTGTTAGCTTCTGTCGCGTGGTCTGCATAGCTTTTATTGGCGATCGAACGATAAAGTATGAATGGCAATTTATGTTACTGACCAACGGACGACTTCGACGTTTTTATTATAATTAGCGAATTGCATTTGCGATGCTCAAGTACGCAGGAATAATTTCATATTTCATATTAGCAATTATTAGTGATTTTATTAAATGTATTTGTAACACATATATATACATTTCAAGAAACTTAAGTGAAAAGTAATAACCACTCTCTAATTTATTAGTTTTTTAACTCCATTCAAAAGTTTATCTAAATATGGTATACAAAATAATGAAGCCTATTTCAAAGCAAACTACCAATCTGTGCCGGTCGAAATCGAACCCAAATTGAACACGAGAATTCGAACAATTTTAGTCACACTGCTCCAAGTATCAATTAAGTCGTGATTGAGATTCTGCGTTTCTTATGTTCGTCAAATTTTTAAATGTTCCTTCAAGTGGTATCTGACCAATTTCGACCACGGTGACAACTTTCTTATATCTCTGTTAATGATCTTTAAAACGTTAGCAGTCTTTAAAGGACAAGGTTAATGTAACGTAAAGGTTGAAAAAGGTCAAATGTTATCATCCGATGTTTCAACAAACTTCAGTAATAAAATTTACTCAACTATAAAGGTAATTGTGTAATTGTGGGCGTGTGGGCGTGTGGTAGCGACTTAAGAGAATCTATCACCCATCACATCCCATGACATGGCGTGAGTGTCGTAAAAGTCGACAGAGAGAAAATTAAAAACCATGAGATGAGCAGCAGCATCTTCCTGGAACATCTGAATAAATAAACTGCGGATGCCAACCCGCCTGCCAAGCGTGGCAACTATGGCAAAATCCCCCCAAAATGGTAGCTACATACTTTTGTGGCAATCTATGGGGGAGGCCTATGTTCAGCAGTGGACTGGCGATAGGCTAAAATGATGATGATGATGATGAAACATAGTTATGAAGATAATATAATATGAATTATATTTATTATCTGTCAAGCAATTGAGAACCAGTTTAAATTTCAACTTGTCTAAGTTGAAATTTGATATCAAACATCAAAATCACTCTAAGTTTAAGAATGCACAAGCGTCAGGTCCACGCCATAAGCAATAAAATGAAAAAACGGTACAGAAATAAGACGCAGCCATCGAATACAGCATTGCTGAATAATCGTTTTACATCTCTATTATAATAACATATTGTAAAGTTTTTTGCGTCGTATCCCGAAAAAATGATGTCAATAGCCTAGACGGTCATCCGCGGACTCATTTTTTACGCTTGTTCTGAACCGGTAGAATTATATAGCACGTGTAAGCGGTAACAACTGAATTCATTGTATCGATATGATCGTACCGGTGTTTCAATTTAAATTACATTATAAATTAAGTGCTTCAAAACATCTTAAGACTTCTTCTGCAACTATAAGGCTGTTTTTACTGATGCAAGTATTTCTATGCACAGATTCGCCTAGCAGAACTGGCATTACGGTACTATCTACACTACCGTAATACCAGCTCTGCCGTGGAGCAAGGTGTGCAAAAACGATAGTTTCTGTTGAAATGTCAATAAAGCTACTGTAATTACAAGACATATGAGACTTAAGAACCGCCGCGTGGAGAAAAGGTCTCGTTGACACCACGGCTGTAATGGACAGATGTGGCACTTCTCAGCAGGTGGTCCAGACACTTAATGTCACAGAAAAATATGTACTGTTTTTGCTCGATTTATTTATGGAAGAAAGTGAAACGAGCAAGCCGTTCATACTCGTATGATGGTAAGCGCAGCGTTTGCCCATAGCAAATGCTGTGTCACCTAGAACATTTCTGTGTGACACCATAATGCATTCGTCACCCTGAGACATCAGTTCCTAAGTCTCATATGCCCAGTGATTACGCTAGCTCTCAGTGCTCGAAACACAGTAATTTTTTTACACACTACTGCTTCACGGCAGAATAACTGGCACTTGGGTGGTACCTACCTAGACGGATTCTTGCATAGGAATCCTACCACTAGTGACTTACATTACCTAGTAAGGGACAACCATCTTTGATTTTTAAAATAAAGCGTAAACTTTTATTATATGATGAGATAAATAATGCTATTTGAAAGTAAAACATTGATTTAACGTTAACAATTTGAATTTAAACGAAAATAAAACAAAATGTATTAAATTGACAACAACAAATGAGAGAGTTGCCTTGGGAATATCACTGTTTTTCTTGGAAAAACTCTTGATTCGAAACTTCAATTAACCCGCTAGACCAGCAAGAAGACTCTGCGGCTGATACTGTAAAATAAATAGAAACTTGACTTATGTTGAAACTACTTAATTTATTTATTTTAGTTGATACCATAGTATAATGTCTTAGTGGGCTACGTGAGTTCTTAAGTTTCATATGCCTAGCACTAGCTATCAGTGCCCTTTAAACCGAAATTCAGTAACGTTGAACGCTACTGCTTTACCGAATAACTGACACTGAGCCACTACCTAGTCGAATTTTTGAATTTCTTACTAATTTGCAACATATCATTCATATACCGAGTTGGTGATAGCGGTCTTGTGGAACACCAGAATTCACAGACCCAGCATGCACCGTCAACTACGACCTTAATGCTCCGACCTGTAAAAAAGCTGGGGTCCCAATTGCACAATTTCTCGGGAAGCCTGTAGAAAGTCGGCATCGAGAGAAGCGCTTCATGCAATATCTGATCGAAGGTCCTCGCTTTATCCAAACGAATTGCCAGGGCCTCCCTCTCGGTCTCGACTGCATCCGCCCATCGATAAGTGAGGTAGACTAGATGATCACCAATCGAGCGATCCCATCGGAGACCCCCGAACTAGCGATAACTGATTATGATGGACCATTCTCTAGCTATCTCAAGAGGTGACAGTTGACAATAGACTCAATTATTGTAGGCAATTGGCCTGAAGTTCGTTGGATCTGGGCAATCATCTTTTTAAGGGATCGGTGGCACTAAGCAGAATTCCATGAATTCGTGGCGACGCCTACAGAGTAAGAGTACCGAAAAAGACGCGCTAGAACCGGTGCTAACTTTGGAGCACAAACCCTCAACAAAATTGGGTAAATTCTATAAGGCCCGCTGCACTTATTGATGTCCAAAGAGAATAGTTCTTTGCGCAATGAGCTCTTCAAGAACCTGATGTCAAGAATAGAGCACTCACACCGCGGGATGTTCGGTTTCCAATGTCATCGAGAGCCGAAAGCCTAAAAGATCGATGTTCTCTTTTGCGGCCAGTGAGCCGTCCTCCTAGCAGAGATGGAAGCGATAATTGCAACATTTGTGCAAAATACAAATAGTTCATTTTCGAGACTGGCTATATTATGATGACATGCCTCAGACATTGCATCCTAGCCTTTTTTATTATGGAAAATCCTGATACCCTTCTGTCGTGAACTTAACAAAAGGGGTTGTGCCGAACTCCAACCGGCCAAAACCCCACGGTTCTCTTATCGTCGCTAGTTAGTTATGAGTAGACGTTGCACTTACTATGAGGTGAAAGTTTTGCTCGTCTCGTAACTTTCTCCAATAAAAACCCGCAAAAACGGCTGTTCGGCTACGTATAAAGGCTAATTACATAATGAAATGCAAGCAAGTAGCGATAACTTGTGCGCGTAATTAATTAATTAATTTCAGATTAATTCCTGCTGCTAAATTCTACCATCGTACATGCGGCACAAAATAAAATTCATCGGCACCACCTGGATGACTGGCATTCCACAACATTACGCTTTGCCAGAAATTTTCTGCCACGCACAACCACTTTGTGGAATAGGCTGCCGCAAGCAGTTTTTCCAGAGCGATACGATTTAGGGACCTTCAAGAAAAGAGCCTACTCGTTCCTCAAAGGCCGGCAACGCACCCGAAATTCCCCTGGTATTGCGGATGTTCATGGGCGGCTATGATCACTTACCATCGGGTGAGCCGCTTGCTCGTTTGCCTCCTCTGCTATAAAAAAAATTATCTATTTTTGCTGCCTTTAATAATTACATTCAAAAATCGGAAAAAGATCATAAATATCTAATACGCGTATCCAACGAACTATCCAGTATAGCTAATGGCATAAACATTGACAAGGCATGTAGAAAAATGAATAATTCTTGGAAATATGGTATCTGGTGGTAGGATTGCCATGCAGGAATCCGTCTAGGTAGGTACCACCGCAGTGGCTGTTATTCGGTAAAGCAGTAGTGTGCAAACAAAGGTAGTTTAACTTTACTGGGCATGTGGTACTTAAGAACTCAGTGACTTGCGCATTATGATGTGCTGCTACCAGAAATGTTCTGTGTGAAACAGCATTTATGATGGGCAGACGTTGCACTTACCATTAAGTGAAGGATTTGCTCGTCTGGTCACTTCCATAAAAAATGGAGCACAATATAAAACCTATCGATAGAATTCCGACCTAGTATTTAGAAGAACAAAGTAATTAAAGTGACGAATTAACCAAAAATTAAGAAAATATATTTGCCTTCTTTAATATTTCGTGTATTGTATAATTTGAACAATTCTGGCAACTTTTTTTTTATTACTAACGGTTTCAACTAATTTACTATTGAAAATTAACCACAAAAGCTTGCATTATATAAACAAACTACATTATAGTCAGCAATCTCTTTTCAGCGCACTACCTAACATGGGCTTCCTCCATAGATTGTCACAAAACACAGAACTTTGCCACCGGAATCCATCGACTTCCCGTAAAACTGTATAATGACTTAATAAACTACAATCCAAATACAAACGCTTTTACACTTCTACGCTACTCGCGACTCTGCTATCGAAATAAAAAATGACCAAACAGTACCAAAACAAAATTCATATTAAATTTTAATCCCGCAAATAAGTACCGGTTTCTTGACACTTAATTAGTAACGACTAATTATTTCATCTTATTAGATAGCGCTCACTTTCGAACAGGATGTAAATATGTCCCATCTAACTAGCCTATCTAAAGTTATTGTAAAAATTATTACTCGTAAGTTTTAAAATTTTACTAATTTAGGGTACTGTAAGTATATAATACATTTTACTCACTTTTTATTCGTTTTAATAAAATGGTTGATTTAAACCATTTAATGTTACGGAGTGATAGCGATTGAGCTGACAGACTGGAATTGCATCTTCCTTGTTCATCGTTCTCAAGCCCACAGCTGAACACAGACCTCTCGCTTAAATTGCTCGAAACACGGTCCTGAGCGACCCACATTACATTTAACGGATTTATTTTGGCACAAATGTTTTACGAGATTCAGTGCAGATCATCACTCCATCAAGACGGAACTCGCCACATACTGCGTTTGTCGGTACATGGTTGTCACTTGAATTTATTTTCTTCTTTCTCCTTCTTCCAAAACGGATACAGGTTCTACGAGCTATAGGGCGAGCCCATTGCCACTTCAGCCTGCTAATCCTTAGGGTTATACCCCACATGACGAGTAATGGCTACCATTTCTAATATCACTCTATTAAAATCTCTTGGAAAATGAATAAATTGTTACCGTGGTGGGAATCAGAAGACATAATTTTGATAAATAGTTTTGCTTACCTAATGTCTGCATAGTATTATATTTATACATAAATTCATACCTTTTTCCCATATAGAGGGAAGGCAGAGGCCATATTCGCCCCGCGGGGAACGATACGTGATGGGTGGCGTACCATGTCGCCGCCATTTTGGTACGAGTAAAAAAAAATCTTATTAATATTTATATGACAATATAACTAAAAAATAGGGCTCCTATTATTTTTAAAACAGTTTTGAAACCTGGTTAAGTTCGCCACGCTGCTCCACGGCGGATTGGCAGGCGTCATGTGTCATTGAAATTATTTTTATTTCTAACTAAACATGTTTTACGACATTATGCTTTACCGTTTGGCCGCGTGATAAAACTGCACTAAAAATTGTAATGGACAAAGGTAGTGGTGCGGGTAAACCCTAGGCTACTTACGTGCTGTGTTTAAATTGAGGGATCCGATCCATGGTCTACCATAGCACAATTGTGTACAATATTCGACAGTAACCTTAGTATACTCAGTACTCAATAAGACTTTTCCAATAGAAATCCCAAGAAAACAATTAATGTATAGAGAATATATCACATACAATTTTATTCTACAGAACCATACTAGCTCAATAACATTTGTACATTCCGTTATGTTCATTGATACAGATAACAATTTAGTTGCGTTTTAGCCTTAATTGCTTGTAGCTGACAAAATTACAAAGCTGTAGTTTGACAAGTGGGCTTCTATCAGATGTGAAGAAGGCAGAAAATTAATTAAAAGTACTGTTACTGATTACAATAAGGATCATTGTTAACGGCCGCAAAGATACGTTGACTTTAAAACCTATTTTTTCGAATAATTGCACTTTTATATCTCTTACATTATCAGTTTACTTGACATTATATGTAATTAAACTTAATGTAAATAAGATAATACTCGCTCTACTAATTATAATAGAAAGGGTGAATAGTCCATTGTCCACTTTGAATGTGAGGTTTGAAATGCACCTTTAAAGTGTAGTTTAAGTAGATTTCAAACGTAGATCTGTAATCTGTTTCAATTTCAATTAGGAAGAAGATGAGCCCGCTAATTTGTTCGCATGGATTCCAGATTCAATGTTAATACAAAAAAAATCTAGTTCCAGAGTTGCATATCTGTAACTACAAATTATTTGTTACTTTTGAAAATTGTTACCCGACCAAAAAAAAAAACGCAAATTGTTACTTTTAAAATTTGTTTTTAGGATAGATGATTGACAATCTATTATTTTCCATTTATTGTTTTTCCGAGAGCTCCGTCATGTTGAAAAGTCAGTTATTGGACTATTTTACTCTTTACCGATCTACAAAGTCGCCGTTTTTTCCTGTAATATAAGTTAGATTAAATTATTTTTAATAATTGTATTTGTAATACTTTAACTTAATGTATACAATTGTTAAAGTATTTCTCAATGGTTTCCGTCAAATAGTTCGCTTTCCTTCTTTTCCTTCGCTTCACTCGCATGTTTAACATAATCTCCGCTAATTCCTTTAAAAATCACCTTCGCCTGCTTTCGCCTCCAGGCTTTATAAAATCACTTTCGTCGGCATCAGACCAAGTAGAAGTAAGTTGCTTCGATTCGGCTGCGAATAACCTATTATTTTACTAACTTAATATAAGTGTAATTGTGACGATATGCTGTGAGTCGATTCCGCCTTAACACGCATTTATTCTAAAATATAATTTCTGTTTTACGGCGGACCGTCGACACCTAGGTTACTAATTTGAAGAAAATTACATAGTTTGTGCGTCTGCAAATTATATTCCTGAATAGGCATCTCTGCAAAGTATGGCCTTGGCAAAAGCGTTGCATCATAATATTAATCAAGTGGTGCATAAGGAAAACTTTGATTTTTATGTACATGTCCACAAAAACTCTTACAGTCTTACAGAAAAAGTCATTACGGTCTTTCGAAAATTGGTTAAAGAAAATAATTTAGTCACGACAAAAAATTGGATGTAAATGGAAAAAACTCCAATGAATAAGATTGAAGCTTATATCATAATTATATCATAAAAAAGTAAAGTTTCAGCCTATAAATGTCCCACTACTGAGCACAGCCTCCTCTCATTTCTGAGAGGGTTTTGGAGCTAGGAAGAATCCGCCACGCTGCTCCAATGCGGGTTGGCGGACTTCACATGTCTTCGAAATATTTTTAATTTCTCAGACATGCAGGTTTCCTCACGATGTTTTCCTTCACCGCCGAGCACGTGGTAAGTCAGCACTTAAAATTGCAATTAACAATTTTAGTGGTGCCGGCACCGGGAATCGAACCCAGGTCACTCGCTGTACTATGAAATTAAAAGCGAGCGCCTAGCCCCTGAGCTACCACGGCTCATAATTATATCATAATATTAATTAATATTTCATCATCATCATCATTATCATTTCAGCCTATCTTTGTCTACTGTTAACAAGGAGCACCTCTAGAGGGCGCTCTACGCTGCGCTAGCTCTACGCTGCGGTACGAGGCTGCCACTCGAGAACCTTTCTTCCACAACGGTAATCGGTTCTACGAGCTATGGAAAGGGCTATGCTCGGAGTTTGTCTGTGTGATAAAATCCGTAATGATGATATCCGAGCAGAACTAAAGTAACCGACATTGCCCTACGGATTGGCAAGCTGAAGTAGCAATGGGCCGGTCAGTATAGTTCGTTCAACCGATAATATTTCATATGCAATAAATATTTTCTATTATGATAATAATGACAGAGTGGATTTACCGTCTCAACACACTTACAAGTGCGAAGAAAGTGTCGAGACGAGTAAATCATTATACAACGTTATTTACTGATCTTAAGTACAACGTTATATATGTGGCAACACAATGCGCTCTTCCCTGAAATATTAATTCTTAAATGCCCAGCAATTACACCAGCTAGCAGTGCTCTTCAAACCGAAACACAGTTATGTTTGCATACTACTGCTTCGCGCGAGAATAACTGTTACTGCGATGAGGAATCCTACCACCATTTACATACTTCTCATACTATCAACAATCTGTATCACCCAGCACACTCAATGGCCAATTAATTCTGTAAGGTGAGAGTTCATGATATATTCAGTAATTGAAACATTAAAATTTACTTCAATAAATATTCACCGACATGAAATTAATCAGAAAGTGTCAGAAATCAAATTAATTTAATAGCAGAACTCCTATGGTAGCGGGCGGTTAACAATTACGAAATATAATAGTTTATTGCAAGCACTGTTTGCTATCAACGAAATAAATTGACAGACGATAAATGAATGCAGCAACGATTCGGAATTAAATTATATTACTTGTTATGACAATGAAAATCAATCATGCACCTTATTCAGTTATTTTATCTATCATGCAATTGCCGTTGAATAACAACGGCGTTGTAATATTTATTTTCTTAATTTTTGAAAACGCGGTTCCACTCTAAGATTTCTGCAATATCGTGGATGTACACAAATATACAGACCCAAAACAACTATTTGTAGGTAATGTTTTATGTCCTCCTAGGTCGATTTTCGACTGCGGCGACAACATACGATTATTATCAAAAATTGTTATTATGTTTTATTCACAGGAGATATTATAGTGCCACAAGTGTACGCGAAAACACAGAGGCACACACTTGTCCCAACCTACTCGCGCTCTATGTAATGACAGAGACACGGAGACAATTACAGCACAATCGACCCTTAAAACTAAAAACGCGTTTTGCACAAATGTTGGGATTCAAACCTAGGACCCGCGACGTAGAGCACGAATACTCTGACTACTAGGCCACGTGGTCATACAAATTATAATTCCCGTCCAAGGTCATAAAATGCTCCATGCTAAATTAGAACCCGTGCTACGCCAATCCTTAATTATCTTCATTTTTTAAACTATTGTGTTCATGACGAGACGAGTAAGTCGATCAAGAGATGGTCTCTGCAACGGTTGCCCATAACAGTTGCATTACCACCTGAACTTTGAAATGCTACGTTCTGCGTGGAAATATTTTCGTTACTCTGAGACATCAGTTATTGACAGAGTTCGAAAATTGCCGTCGGCATAATTTAAAACAGAAGGACGCCATCATCGTGTATTGGGGATGATTACGGGATAGACAATACCGTCGAGCACGACGAGGTATTAACACACAATGATTTATATATTGGTATCTCAGGGGCTAGGCGCTCGCTTTATTAATTTCATAATACGCGTGTGACGTGGGGTCGATTCCCTAACTCACTAAAATTGTTAATTCAGTCATTTTAAGTGCTCATTTACCACGTACCAGGAATGTAACAGAGGCCCGTACTCAGTTTGCTCTGAAATTTGAGGCGAATACTGACTACCCGCATATTCATCATTACCATTGTAATAATTGAAGAAATGTTTGATCGTAAAACCTGTAAAGCCTATCTTAGAGTAAGTTATTGGTTTATTCAAGATTAAAAAAACTCCCGACTAAAAATAAAAACAAGAAACTAAAAAAAAAAGAAAGACTTGGAAATAGGAAAACGATTGATCTGTGCTGCAGCCTAAAATCGCGAAAAGGAACTGAACTCAGACCAAACCAAACTCAAAGACATGATGGTTACATGACGGCACTGGAGTTTCAGTCTGGCTCTCACGTAATGGCCACTCAGATGATAATAACGCAGAAAGTGTACATAGGACAATGCATTCTGTGTATATTTGTGTAGGCATCATAACTGTTCATCTTATTTCTTTCATATCCAGAATATATAGTATCGATTTTTTTAGATGTTCTGGATATGAATATTGCTTTTAATAGGTTTTAAAAGCTAACCTAGATGAACCGTTTTCCATTATTGTTTCAATGTATTCAATTCAATCGCAATATGTATGTATTAATATATATAATACAAATTTACAAAGCACAAGATGTAAATACCTCTGCCTGAGAATCAATTTTAGCGTTAAATGGAAAAGACCATATTCAGAAGAAACTTAAAAGTAAGATTTTTACATCGAATATGATAAGATTACTTAAATATAAGCCAGAAATTAAGTTGATTTATTGTGAACTGTTTTCTAAATAATAAAGCTTAAGCAATGAGTTAGGCGCACGTAATGTTAGAAACTTATCACTATTTTAAATTCAATCTAGAATTACCACAAAAGCTCAAATTTAACAGATTACCGAGTCCACATTTCGTCTTGTCAAATTGAACAAGTCAGCCCTCATTCATTGTAACAGAACAAATACTCTATCTAAGGACTACCACCGCTCAGATCATTATATTTGAGATTATTAAACCGTTTAGATCGACCTGGTATAGACTGCTTCACATTTGATTTAGTTTATATACGAAATCGCGTGCACGTATCTGATACAAGATTCAATGTGGCGTGGGCAGAACTGACAGACACTGATGATAATGTTAGCAACCACCAACTATTCAATTAATTTTGTCGATAAGTTACTACTTGCTTTTGTACGTGCATTAAGATTGAATTATCCATTAGGAATTCCTTTCATTTTATAACCTTTACTGTTATAGAGATCGCAGATTTATGGACAGATATATCAGGACAATCATAATTTAAAGTCAGTAGCTCCAATTATAATTATAATAATTTTCTTAGTAATGTACAATTCGTTATTCTTTGATTTTATGTAAGCACGGAAACTTTAAACCGTTTATAGTAAATAGTATTATATAGAAAAAAGACTGCCCAAGATTTTGTACATGGAGTCTACTTCAGGATTCGTGTTGCTCTTGTTTTGTATTGCAGACAAACAAACACTATTTTTATTACATTAAGCAATGTGATGAGCAGATCGCGCGCTGCTGGTAAGTACCACGCTAACCCTTAACAGTTGCAGTGACACCCAGAACTTTGAATTGTAAGGTCTTGAGTCGACCTTCTTTTTAGGACAGATCGACTACATGAGCAAAACATTCAATGTAAGTAAGTAATGTAACGATTCAATTCTAATGCTAAGTGCAACCTCTGCCCATAACAAATTCAGTATCACCCAGAACATTTCTGTACTTAAGTCTCATATGCCCAGTTATTACACTAGCTGTCAGTGGCCTTCAGATCGAAACACAGTAATGTTTGCACAATGCTGCTTCAAAGCAGAATAACTAGCCCTACGGTGTTACTTTTTCTGCATAGGAATACTACCACCAGTACAAGCCGATACAAGAGCACGATGAACTATGTCATCCAGCGCACTATATCGAGGCAATCTCCCGGCACATCTTACACTGTTTATTGGTTAAAGTGATTGTCACTGGCCATACAACGTGACAATCCAGCTAATTTAATGGGTACGTTTGAACCGGATTTGGAACTATGGTGTCATTTTTAACTTTTTTTTAAATATCATTGTAAGTAAGTATGAAATAGTTAATTTTGTGTTTTAAAACATGTCTATTTTATATGTAATAAATACTTAAAATACCATAAGAAATCTATTTCGCACACGGAGTCGTTCGTTGTGATCTTTACAACGAAAGCTGTTTCTCGACGGCTGACAAATAGCTCTGACGGAGAATGGTTCGATTCCCGGTGCCGGCACCAATAAATTTGTTAATTGAAATTTTAAGTGCTGATTTACGACGTGTTGGGCGGTGAAGGAAAACATCGTGAGATAACGTGCATGTCTGAGAAATAAAAAATATTTTTCGAAGACATGTGCAGTCCGCCAACCCGCATTGGAGCAGCGTGGCGAATTCTTCCTAGCTCCAAAACCCTCTTAGAAATGAGAGGGAGGCCTGTGCTCAGCGGTGGGAAATTCATAGGCTGAAACTATTTTTTCTTTTACTTACACGATATTTGAAAATGACTGACAGACGTTTTTATTAATTGCTGACACCCGCGACTTCGTCCGCGTGGATATAGCTTTTTAAATATCCCGTGGGAATTATTAGATCCGGGATAAAAAGTATCCTATGCCCGTCTCCAGGATGCAAGCTTTGTCTACTTATTACCCAGATTTCATCAAAATCGGTTCAGCGGTTAAACCCTGAAAAGGTAAGAAAGAGACAGAGAGACAGAGAGAGTTACTTTTCTATTTAAAATATACTAGCTGAAGCCCGTGACTACGTCCGCGTGGATTTAGGTTTTTGTTCAAATACCGTGAGAACTATTTCATTTTCAGGAATCAGAAAGGAAGGTAAGGGAAATCGCTGTGCCGAATTTAGTCCGAAATCGCTCGAAGGCGTAAAAAGGTAACAAACAGACAGAGGGCCGGAGAGAGTTGCTTTCGCATTTGTAATTAGTGTGGATTAGTGTGGGTACGAAACGTGTTTGATTTTACAGGTAGTCGAAGTATGCAGGAAGTTCAGAAACGCGGTTTGCGGCAAAGGCGTTCTATGCTAAAGGCGTATGTTCAGCAGTGTACTTGAGTTTTTGGTGAGAACGTGGATTGTAGCAGTCATCTGTTTTTGCAGTGAGTGCCCAGTCTCTGACTACCTCTTATGGGATACAGTCGTGATCTTATGTATGTATGTACGTATGTACTTGAAATAGGCCGTTTCAACAACTAGGACAATTATTGCAGTTTTATTGTGATGAAATAAAAAGATTTTTCATTGAAACGATGAAAATCAATAGTCTTTATTATAACCTGAAATTCTTTAAAAGATAAATTTACAGTCTATGAATGTCCCACCCAACTGCTGTGCAATATTTTTGAGTCCTCGAAAAATAGTTTTTTAACTATATTAACATTAATTTTAACATTAATTAAATTTTAACATTAATCAGGCTTTACTTTGCGGAAACCCATTATAATGTAGGAAAGGAAGTTAATTTGCTAAGATCCGCATGTAAAATATGAAATGTTGTACATTGCCTAGCACATTGCCTATTTTGAAGAGCACCGCCCGCCCTCAGTCAGTAGCGTACACAAGCAAACTAACACCGCCACCAAGATTCACCACTACGATACTACCACTAGGTAATAAACACCACTAAAGTCAAGAACACGAAACATTTATCGCCCCAAATCGAGACAATTATCTAGTGTCATAGACTCTTCTTCTGACAGCCGCCGAGTGCGAAACATAATTCTTCGAAATATTCTTATTCCGCAGACATGCTGGTTTCCTCTCGATGTTTTCCTTCACCGCTGAACACGTGGTAAATCAGCCCTTTAAATTGCAGAACAATCTTGGAGACCTCGGCACCGGGGATCGAACGTATGTCAAATAAAGACGAGCGCCCGGCCACCGAGCCGCTGAGCTATTACTTGTTAAATTGTAAATTAAAAATAAAAGCCTCAGTGGATCGATTCCCTGTTCGTTATTCAATAGGAAATAGTTTGTTATTACAGTTTGCAAAAACGTCATAACCGATCAAGATAGTTATTACTCTCCGCTATAACGACTCTTAATTGGTTTATTTAAGAGGGAAAACGACCACAGAGTAAAAAAGTTTTCCTTATTGCCTGCCGAGTGCATAGCAGTTATAGGAACACTCTGTACGCAACCGGTTTCTACCTAATTTAGCTTTTAAATCAAATTCAAACTATGCTCCGATCATCGTGGTAAATCAATCGACGTAACGACGTTTTATCTCGTACTGTAGCGCTTACAGATGTATACACCAATCAATTATTAGAAAGATAAATCAATTGGTCGCTGTCAATAATGGAACACGTAATTGTCACTGATGAGCCTTTTATTTTTTTATATTATTTTTTATAAAGTGATGAAACTTGAAAAACTGATGGTAAGTGCAACGTCTCCCTATACCAAATGCTATGTCACCCAGAACATTTCTGTGTGACACCACACTGCTCCTATCACCCTGATACTTCAGTTCTTAAGTCTCATAAGCCAGTGATTACACTAGGTCACAGCGCTCTTCTAACCGAAAGCTGTGGAAGTTTTTCAATGGTCTCGACTCTTGACTGAACATCGCTATCGTAGAACAACATTAGTTTAGTTGAAACGACAACCGCGTGGCAAGGCCAGAGTGGTCAGGGCACTTGACTTCTAGTCAGCCTGGGTCCTGAGTTCGAATCACAGCTGGAGTCGGCGATTATGCAAAAACACAAATTGTCGGATTTCGGGTCTGATTGTGAAATTAATGTCTGTTAAACGCACCTACGATTAAGGGGATTTCCCACTGTCAGACATTGTTTATTAAAAATTGGATTAATTTGCTTCCTATGTGCGTAGCTCAACGCACTTGATTTAAAAAAAATATCTGTTACTGTAGCGTTCTTACATTGTGTTGGCGTGAAAAAATCTGCGAAGGGAATTGTCAAAAAACTCACGGCCTCTGATAGCTAGCGGAACAACCAACTAAAATATGCCAAACTTGAAATACTCAGATCAATAATGAGCAAATGCGTTCTAATGTGCAAGGCGTCTGTTACGCTGCCAATCCGCCTACCACGCGTGGCTATTATTTATATACTTACTAGCTGTCTGCTATCCCGCGGCTACGTCCGCGTAAATAAGTAATGCCGTGGGAACTCTTTCATTTTCCGGAATAAAAAGTAAGCTATTCCGTCTCCAGGACGCAAGCTATCTATTTGACAAATTTCGTCGTTCAACGGTTGCGCCGTGAAAAGTAACAAACAGATAGAGGGATAAAGAGAGATACTTTCGCATTTATAATAGTAGTATGGATTCGTAGGTCCATCAGCAAAATTACAATGTAATAGTAAAGGTACTAGAGCACCGCCCGCCCTCCCACATCAGCGTGCACAGCAAACGAACACCGTTACCGGGAACCGCAACCAGATGCACTCCACCACTAAAACACCAGCACTGGGCAATGTACAGAACACTGAAGTGGATACCGCGACCCGTGTTTCACCTCAAAACGATGCATTGTCAAGTTTTATTATCTTATAAAACTAAGTAATAACTTTTTTTCCCTATTACAACTAACGAAAATACCAAAATTTTATACGTGAAATGGTTCGCCGCTTAGCCAATAAAACTCTCTTTAGTTTTATTTAATAAACTACAGATATACTTTACTACACTCCCAGAACAAATAAGGATTATCTTCTTAAAAAGGAGATAATGAATTTCTTAGTTAATTGTTGGCCACAAAACCTTTTTTAAAGTTATCTTCCTATGCAGTAATCCGTTTAGGTAAGTATCACTGCAGACTGCAGTGAAATAGAAGTGTACCGACTTTATTGTGATTTGAAGGGCATTGTAAAAAATTACAGGGCAGATGACACTAACGGACTATGTCTCGGGGTGGCAAGCACAGTGGGGAGCCTCACAAAACTGTTCTAGGTGACACTACAAATGTTATGGGCTGGCATTGCACTTACCAATAGGTGAACTAAACGTATTGTCACTTTCTTTCATTAAAAAATGATGTCCTCCGGGCCGATATTCGGCCGCTGCGCCAACTTCCGAATACTGTCGGATGCTATCAACTGAGCAGGAGATATTATAGTGCCACAAGTGTACGCGCAAACACAGAGCCACTCACTCGTCACAGGAGAAGACAACCAGTTGTGTTGTGATCGGGTTTCTGCAAGACTAATTTTTGGTTTTGTCATAACTATTAGCTTCAACTGGGATTTGAACCTAGGAACTGCAGCGTAAAAGTCAGGTACTCTATGCATACTTAATGACGATCGCGTGGCTACGCGGTCAAGGAGAGAAACGTGTCGTATCTGGGTCACGTGCACAGGCATGTTAGGTATAACCTTCAACTCATGATGAGGGGAAAAGTTCCGCTAAAAATAAAGTCGGCCAAAGGAAAAAGTCTTGGTTGCATCAGAGTGGTCGGGCGTCGCGGGCGAGTCTGTTCTTTTTCGTCGCTCGAGAGACCGGAACATTTGTACAGTAGTTCTGTCGGCTATCGGCATATAGATATATTTTTATTACCGCGTAGCCACGAGGTCGTCATTAAAATATATCTTTTAGGACTATTCTTTCTTAGTAAACGAACCTTAGCAATTCGGGAGCCGGGTCCTCGCCTTAAATATAAACTAAGTGACCTGAGTTGGCTCCCCGGTGCCGGCACCTCTACAAGTGTCCTGCAATTTTGTTTGCTGATTTACCATGCTCCGCGGTGAAGGTGGACCTGAAAATGTCTGAGGAATATAAATATTTCGAGGGCAAGTGAGAGAATCTACCACCCCATCTCATCCTGTGGGTGTCGTAAAAGTCGACAGAGGAAAAATGAAAACCAGGAGATGGGCAGCAGCATCTTGCTGGAACATCTGAATAAATAAACTGCAGTTGCCAACCCGTCTGCCAAGCGTGGCAACTATGGCAAAATCCCCCCAAAACGAGAGCTACAAACTTTTGTGGCAATCTATGGGGGAGGCCTATGTTCAGCAGTGGACTATTGATAGGCTGAAACGACGACGACGACAAGGGCAAGTGAAGTCCGCCAACCCGTATTGCAGCAGCGTAGCGAACTCTTCCCAACTCCGAAGCTCTCTCAAGAACGAGAAAGCCTGTGCACAGCAGTAGGACATGTAAATGATGTTACTATACTTTTCCATTTTTAAACGAAACTACATACAGGGCATACACCAAAATGACAAATCATCTGCCTCCGTATTTTCAGATTTATGTATAATTTATGATAATGCATGAAAAATAAATCATAAAACTTCAATTTAATCGGTACGGTTTGTATTGTTTGTATTGTATGTATTTTAAAACGAAGATTGATTTTTAAAAAAGTATACCTGATCGAAAAAAGTTACATACTAAAAACATCGAATCGAACAACTAGCATTCACAGATAGCAAATTTCATTTGCACACGGCAGTTTACATATCAAGTGGCTCATATCAGCGATGTCTCCGTCGGTGGTCCACTGGACAGCTGGCACACGATTAGCCCATTACCCTTATCTACCTAACGACACATCTTGTTACATATGCTTGTTAAAACAAATCTAGACTGAGGTCTGTAACGCTGAGGGAAAATGTTCACGTCACATTTAGAACCTCATGTAGGTTCAAAAGTAACAGGTTAAAAATGTCTAAGAGTTTTTAGGCCTCTTGTATCCCCCTTCCTCCCCCTGTGATACGTCGTGATGTTTGAGGCTGCCCCTTCCCCCGCCTCTCTCAGTATCACGTGTATTGTTTATTCAAATGGCATTATTTCGACGCACGAAAAAATTCTCGTGATTATCACATTATCCAAAATTGTGATTAATCGTGAATAATTTTCAATAATAATATGAAAATATAAAAATGGTGTATATTACCTAGTTTTTTGAAGAGCACCGCCCGCCCTCCCTCAGTAGCGTGCACAAGCAAACTTCCGCAAAGTAACGCATGATTCTATTAACTATATTAAAATTGCATGCTTGCACTAATATTGGCTCCGGCTAGGACTCCAACTCAGGACCCACGGGGCAAGACTGGGCTACTTTGACTACTGAGACACGCTGTCGTCAGCAGGTATATCATTTGTTAAGTAGCAGACATGGAGCTTGTAGCGGCCTAACAGAATCTACCACCCCATCTCATCCCGTGGATGTCGTAAAAGTCGACAGAGGGAACATAAAAACCAGGAGATGGGCAGCAGCGTCTTCTTGTAACATCTGAATAAATAAACTGCGCTTGCCAACACACCAGTCAAGCGTGGAAACTATGGCAAAATTCCCCCAAAATGAGAGCTACAATCATTTGTGGCACTCTATGGGGGAGGCTTATGTTCATCAATGGACTAGACATAATGTACATGAAGTTAAACTGAATTATGTCATTTACAAGCAAATAATCCAATTTATATGAAGTTCTTTTTATATCAGTACGAACACGCAGTCCGTCTTATTTTAATTGAACACTAAGGCAAGTAGACAGCAACACCAATTCTCCTTCGATGAACCAAGGTATGTTGTCACCCCTGAGTACTTTTTTTAGAAGAAAGTGACGATATGTGTTAAACCACAATCGCTTACATCAAATCCAAAAACAAATGCTAAGTCACCCAGAACATTCCTGTATGGCAAAATACTGTGCCAATCACCCTGAGACATCAGATCTTAAGTCTCATAGTGCCCAGTGATTACAGTAGCTCTCAGTGCCTTTCAGACACCCACGAAACACAGTGATGTTTGTACACTATTACTTCACGGCAGATTAACTGGCCGTGCGGTGGTACCTACTTAGAAGGATTTCTGCATGAGAGTTCACTAGTCCAAAAATTTCTTATTATGGCGAGTAGACACCAACATCGACTCGTCGATAAACCAAGATAAATGTATGTTGTTACCCATCAGTACTAAAACGGAATGTTCATTATTAGTATTCAGATTATCGGTTCTGATCAGTCATGAAACAGAACGCAACAGCACTTTGCTGCTAATTTAGCCTATTTATGTACCACACCCACCATTCTGCTGTAGCGACTGTTTTTGTCTCCATCAATCCAAAAATCTTAAGTAAAAGCTATCCATTGTTTTACTGTCGATCTTACAAATCCACTTACTAGTTACTGAAAATTATAAATATTTACACCTGAATATGGTGCATTGACACAGGCAAAAAGCTTACGACTGTTGGCAAAAATAAAAAAAACTCTAAACTATCTGTCTCTCTCTGTCTCTACAGTCACATGAAATAAACCCTTTTTTTTGTATATAACGTTATTGCTTTCATAATCAAGCTGTGGTATGATGTTATACGTGACATAGAATGGGCTCGAAATGTTTTTACTTCGTGACCACAGACCTTATAAATAACTAATGTGACATAAGCAGTGAGCATTAAGGTCCATCAAATTCAACATAAAAGATCGTAGATACTATACTGATGTATAAAGTCACACTTTCAAGTACTACCTGCTCACACTTATATACGCGCGTCACTGGTCTGGATAATGTTGGTCTAGAATATCTGTAGAAAAGCCGCCAATTAATAAAATTATGTTACTGTAGCTTATCGGTTATCCCAAAGGAAGCATCCCGTAGCTATGTAGTACCTGGCACTTGTAATATATACGACGACATCTCACTTGATGGACCGACGCCCTATTCAATTAAAGTACGATATTCAAGTCTATTGGTGCGAGTGGCACAGAACGTTGCTTTGTGGCAATCTATGGGGGAGGCCTATGTTATTAATAAATTTATTAATAATTCAATAAATCTATTGGTACCTTTCTAGTGCCTACACATAATTTTTTTATTATGTAGGCATGAAATTATAGAGTTCTAATATTTTGTTCTTTGTCAAAAATTATTTTTGTTTATGGGGAAGAATGCTAACCGCGGATATTTTTATTTTATATATTTAGCTATTAACTATAATAAATACCACATCCATGCATAACTATAAGTATTTTTTTCATTATCTGTGGTCTACGCGGTTCACATTAAATTCCAACGCTGGACAACTACCATTATTACCTCCAAACGTTGCGTTAGTTCGCCGATCGGGTATTTATAAAACCGCTTCTCATTTACACATAAGAGATCGTAACTTTGTTAAACAACTTAACTCCCCGATTGGTAGACAATGCGATATTATTCCTTGGAACTCGATGATAATTTACGAATCGAAACTCTTGCTAAATCGAATCATGATTTCGGTGATGTTTTGCGTTGATTAAGTGCGTTTGAAACGTAAATTGTTTGCAGTTTATAAATCATCACATTACTTTTTTTTAGAACACTCCGTACCTGCATCTTTGTTGGTGAGAACTTTACAAATAATTGAATTCCTTGTTACAAAGTTAATACCAAATCTCCACATTTGTTATTGCCTTCATTAGCCTGTGAATTACTCCACTTTTACGGTTGTAGTGCTATGACTGCCAACTCCGACTTACGTAAAAAACTACTTACTTCATGACATATTACAAAATTCACTGCTTGCTTTCCTTTCTGAGATAACTGAAAGTGTAAAAAAGGTGAATTCAGTGTTTAAAGTTGAGTTCAAACATCTAAGCCGAAAGGTGTCCAGCATAGTAGAATACCGCCTTCCTCTTTCCTACCGAGGTGTCGTAAGAGGCGACTAAGGTTACCATTTATCGTGCAGAATAACACAATTGCATGCAATGCTGTCACTATACTGCTCCTGGGAGCGCAATGGCGAGTAAGAATTTTTAGACTGATATCAAAATGGCGGCGACGTATTTTGCCACCCGTTACGTCTCTTTTCCCGCGTGGGTGAAAAGTACCGCTTATATAGGAAAAAGGCAAAAGGAATTGTAACTGTTTGTATGTTCTACATCTACTGACTGAGCAGTTATAAAAAGTTTTCTTTGCTCCATTTCTGTCGATAATCGTATGCCCGTCTGCCCGTATGAAAGCAAAATCTCGCGAAGCATGCGACTCTTACACATGAGCGACAGATTTATTTGACACCGTTTGAGATTCCAGTTTCCGTTAGCGATGTCTATGAGTGCGTTGCAGCGCACGTTATATGAAGCTTGCCCTTTGCACTCCCTATATTTTATAATAAAGGTCTCGTCATCGAAGGGAGATTGTATCGGAATCCCAGAATCGCACACGCTTGGCTTGCCAAGCTGCGATTTCGGAACCAGACAACTCGCGCATTACACTCTGTTACGCGTCACCAGTCTGTTATGTCTGTATTTCGGTAATTTTAGTTTTTCCGCCTTCTAAGCCATTAATTTTTTTAGGATTTCTCTCAGTCGACTCTTACGACTCCCGCGCGATGAGATGTAGGCAGATTTTCTTACACCACCACCACATGGTAGCATTATTACTATATATAATAATAGCTGTGCCTCGCGGTTTCATCCGCGTAAAAAAGCCGACCGCGGTCGATGATATACAAATAGCCTCAGTAGCCTCAGTAGCCTCAGTTACCCACTATAATATCAGTTATCGGTCAGTGAAATTCCCGTCAAAATTGGTTCAGCGTTTTCGGAGATTAGCCGGAACAAACAAACAGACACAATTTTTTTCAAAAAAATTGTTTTTTTATAAGTACCACATATACTTTAATAAGCATTGAGTAAAAAGCTGTTATTTTGTAATTTTGTAATTGTTCGACAGACACTTCAATTTTGTAAACAAACAGACACTTCAATTGAAATAGTTAAATGGAATAGTTATTTTGAAACTTCATTATCATTTATCAAGACCTATCTAACGGTAAAAAAGTGAAATAACATCCCACCTATAAATATCCCACTGTGGAGCACAGACCTCCTCTCATTTCCGAGAGGGTTTTGAAAGGTTTGCGAAGAATCCACCACGCTGCTCCTAATGCGGGTTGGCTTCAAATGTCCAAGAAATATTTTTATTTCTCAGACATGCAGGTTTCCTCTCGATGTTATCTTTCACCGCCCAGCGCGTGGTAAATCACTTAAAGCACTTAAAATTGCAATTAACAACTTTTAGTGGTGTCGGCACCTGGGAATCGAACCCAAATCACCCGCGTACTATGGAATTTATAGCGAGAGCCTAGCCTCTGAGCTATCACGGCTGACACGGCACGGCTAACTATATCTAACACGCTTATGGGCACTGATTTTTTTTTCATTTACTCCTACTGCCACCTCCTTTTTTTATAATTTCACTACACCATGGTATAGCGATACATTAAAAACACCTTCCTTCATACTACCCACCTTCATCTGTATAATGCAATCCATATTGGAGTTCATCCAGTTGGAGGCAATTGCTCCAACTGTAATAGCTATGATATACGGACAGTACATTATGAAGGTTCCGTTCGTACTACGGAATGTAAGTAAAGTTCTCAACCCTTAAATTGATAATGTTCACTGGCCGATTAAATGCCGATTTTTTTCTTACATACAACCAGTTAATTAGTTAAACTTTTATTTCTTGAAGTATATGTGGTAGGATTCCTATGCAGGAATCCGTCTAGGTAGGTACCACCCCAGGACCAGTTATTCTGCCGTGAAGCAGTAGTGTGCAAACATTACTGTGTTTCGGTTTGAAGGGCACTGTGAGCTAGCGTAATCACTGGGCATATGAGACTTAAGAACTGATGTCTCAGGGTGAAGAGGCAGAAAATGGCACACTAAATGCATGTAAAAGTTTCAGCCTATAAATGTCCCACTGCTGAGCACAGGCCTCCTCTCATTTCTGAGAGGGTTTTGGAACTAGGAAGAATCCGCCACGCTGCTCCAATGCGGGTTGGCGGACTTCACATGTCTTCGAAATATTTTTTTTATTTCTCAGACATGCAGGTTTCCTCACGATGTTTTCCTTCACCGCCGAGGACGTGGTAAATCAGCACTTAAAATTGCAATTAACAATTTTAGTGGTGCCGGCACCGGGAATCGAACCCAGGTCACTCGCGTACTATGAAATTTGTAAAGCGAGCGCCTAGCCCCTGAGCTGCCACGGCTCTGCATGTATTTGCAATGAAAAAATCGCTTATAACATACCATATTTTAACGGTTCAAATCGAGTTTAATGTGGGGTGGCAAAAAACGAAACACCTAAAATGTCAGTGACGTTCAGTAACTGTATTGAAAAACTAGCCGTCAGTATGACAGTCAGAGCTATTTGTCAGCCGTCGAGAAACAGCTTTCGTTGTAAAGATCGCATCGAACTTGGTTTGAATTCCGCAAAAGTCACCTAAAGGCTGCACTTAAATTCGTTAATTTAAGTTTATTTCCTTTTAATGAAAAAAAAAGGTAACAAACGTCTGACAAGGCAATTAATATCGCTAGTGAATAAGTGTTTTCAATTTTAAATTGGACCAACGTAAGTTAGCTTGTTATAACTTAAGTACCAACGTATAAACGGTAAGATATGCCACTAGAAATGTTTTAACGACGCTCCATTATTACAGTTAAGTGCAGAGACTTGCCTTCTATTCAATGCTGACTTTTTTGACATGTCCTAGGCCACTGAGCTTCGCTCGGCATCTTCGGAATCTGCTTATATTTATTTCCAATAATAGATCTTTAAATATATTATATACACTACATAACATTCAAAATGTTATCAAAATCGTTAGAGACGTTTCCGAGAAATCAATTATATACAAGAATTGCTCTGTGGCCACCACAGTAAGCATTAACATTCAGATGTATCCACCTACATCCATCTCGATGACGTCTAATAATGATGATAGAACTACTCGTTGTCAATAATTGACTATCCGGTACCAGTCGCTTTTCAAAATGCACACTACAGCATAATAAATTTAGGCTGATATTCTTCGCTGATTTACATTGTTTTTTCTTATGGAACAAAACGACGAGAATAGACAATCGCTAGGCTGATGATACGTGAAAAAAAGATATTCAAAACTAAACTTAAAATCAAAAATAATAATTATAAAAATATGTACCGACAATCCATACAAACATTATAAATGCGAAAGTTACACTCTTTGTCCCTCTGTCTGTTTGATAGTTTTTCGCAGCTTAACCGTTGATAACTACTTACACAAGATACACCCGCGTTCCAGGTCGGTTCTCACCGCCCAGAGCTACCAACACAGGTCAATACTCCAAACGGAGGTCCGACCCTCACTCGGACCGTCAATAGATGACTCGTATCAAAATGAACTTGAATCTCGGGACACACGTCTAACGCGTGATTGAATGATGGTAAAGTTAGGAGTTATTTAAGTATTTATGTTTGATTCAAACCACACCAAGCTCAGCTAAGCATCCGATGAAGCTGTAAACTAGAAGACACAGGAACCGGGTACACTAACAACTGCATACAATTAAAAATATAAGTATGTAAATTCATCTATAACTAGTGGTCGCCCAATGGACAAAATTCGGCCCTAATTAATTAGCTTTTCGAAGCCATTCGATAATAATTGGACGAGATCTGAGAGTTAAATTTTAGGTACGCGTCACGTTTAGGCACATTTCTTTACGAGAGAAAAAAGGGAGACATAAGAGAGAGGATAAGTAGAGAGGAGAATTTATTTACTTTTTTTTTAGCCAGCCGAGCTAAATCGAAATTACCTCATCCCAAAATATGTCCAATAGTGCAAAATGTTAGATTAGAAAGATAAGATTTTTTGTATGTTTCTTTGGTTATAAAAAATAAACTCAAAAACTACTTAACCGATTTTAAAAATTCTTTCACCTATAGACAGCTACATTATCATCGACTAACGACTATGAGCTGAATTAAATTACAAAAAACTGAGATCCATACGAAAGTCGCTATGATGTAACTCAAGGTCATGGGACTTGGGCATCACCGAGGTGCGCAGCTCTCTTTCCGCAGCGGTACAGTGCGGTTGTTTCATTTTGCTACCACAACGTCAAATTTTGTTTACAGGGAAGCTCTAAGTCACAAAACTTTAGTGACTTATGGTCCCATAAATAAAACATTATTTTGCTAAAATAACCTAATCTTACCTGACCAGCTGCAGAGTCGCCGGTGAGAATAGTCGCTATCAAAAAATGTTTGTGTAAGGAATAGTTTTTGTTCTATGTGTCCAAATAAAGTACTAGGTGGTACTGGTGGTAGGAGTCCTACGCAGGAATCCTTCTAGGTAGGTATCACCCCAGGGCCAGTTATTCTGCCGTGAAGCAGTAGTGCGCAAGCATTACTGTGTTTCGGTTTGAAAGGCGCTATGAGCTAGCGTAATCACTGGGCATTCATTGGTCGCAGTGTAGTATCACACAGTAATATTCTGGGTGAAACAGCATTTGTTGTGGGCGGACGTTGCACTTACCATCAGGTGAACGTTTTGCTTGTTTCGTCACTTTCTACAATAAAAAAAATATATATGTTTCTATATCTATCTACTCGTGCGAAGCCGGGTGGATCGTTAGTAATATAAAATTTCATATTAAAACCTGCTTTCAAAGTGTCTTTAATAAAGAGGATTATAAATAATCAGAAATACCAAAAAATTAAGGTAGCGAAAATAATAAAAACACCTGCCAGTGAATTAATCCGCTGACGTAATCTATAAGAATGTACATCCAGTGAGGAATTTTTGCTGTTCAATGCAATTTAAGGGCTGCAGGAAAGATGTTTATCAAGCTGTGATAATAGCTTTTATTATTTCTTAATTAAATATCAAGTTGGGGTTAGGCCTTCAAAACACCGGCGCGCGGCATCACAATAAATCCCAATTGAACATGGAAAAAGTGTTAAAGTGTAAACTCTTTAACGTGCGAATTTTTCTACTTTCATAGCCCTTATTTCATACGTTTTAAATTCACCTGTTCTATATAAAAAATATATCCCAGTAGATGATAAACGAAAAGGTAAAGTTTTAATATTTGCACATTAACACGTAAACACCGTGGTCATATAAAAATAAACTCCGTATGCAATATCCTTGCCTTATACTTAGCACTACCTTTAATGTATGACGCATTAATTTACATTAGTAAGGCTACAAATCGTTCACACATTTGCTTAATCTATCTATCACTTAACTGGTAACATGCTACTGTAGATTAAAGTACTAAAAGGGAAGTTGGGAGACAAGCGTAGACCTGGCAAAGGTGAGAATTGCCCCACTTATATTATTTATAACCAGATACAATATTACTAAAATAACTGGAGACATACATACTTACAGTTACGCCTTTTTCCATATAAGGGGTAGGCAGAGGTCACTTACGTAGCCCAAATTTCTGTATACAGCCCGCATTGCACTCCTCACCATGAGCGTCATATACCCTGTAATGATATGTACTAGCTTCACTACCCTTTACATGGAAACACAGTGGTGTTTGCGCACCTCTGTACAACGACAAGCTAACCGACACTGCGGTGGTACCTACCTAGGCGGATCCCACATAGAAATCCTACCGCAAAAAATCATCATTATGTCCAGATACTTGAATCAGATATATAAAAAAATATAAACAATATGTTTTCAAAAACGATCCAATGTAGTCGTAATCTACATTTCTATTGCTTACCACAGCAAAATCCTATTATAAATATTGCTTACTCCATTTACGTATTAGATCAACCGTTGGCAACCGCAGTTTATTTATTCAGATGTTCAAGAAAGATGCTGCTGCCCATCCTCTGATTTAAATTTTCCCTCTGTCGAATTTTACGACACCCACGGGATGAGATGGGGTGGTAGATTCTCTTAACCCGCCACCACACGGCATAACCCGTGGACGTTGTTCGCAGCGACTCAACGCGTGCAATTCCCTGGTCTTATGATCGAATTCGGTGAAAACTGTGATATATATCAATTAAATAATTGAGTACCTAACTGAATACATATCTCCAATACAATTGTAATACATGCGAAAAAAACCATTGCATAAATTCCTTCCATTTTACATTTTTTTAATAAACAACTTGCTAATAAACGTTAATACGACTATGTTAATAGTACAATCGAGTCTTAGTTGCAAATTAATACACACATTATTTTTAAACACAACACACAACAACAAAGTTGTTTTCTTACATCGATGAAATAAAATTAAATGAATGTCACATAATTTATGAGCATCGTTGTACAATTATGAACAATTCCATTCCATGTAATTTTATGAAGCGACCTTACACAAAAGAAAGATTGAATATAAACTTTCAAAAACATAAAGATATCACATTAAAAACGTCATAATAACTATACTATAAAATTTAATAAATGTAAATAAAATAACGTTATAATGTTATTTCTTCACTCAATTCAAAATTCATAGCGCAGTATCACTCCGTTATCGACGCTGTTCAGAGCCAGTCACGACAAAATAAGCTCAGTGGCTTTATCTTTACAGTGTTGTAATATTCTGCAAGTAAATCAATCTTAGGCAAATCTAACATGCCTCAGGATTAATTTCATATTATGTTATATCTGTATATACACATACGTAAAATAGTACCTGTATTGTCTGTCTGTTTGTCTTAATTCGAGAACTACTGAAGCTATTTTTACACTGGTATAGAATATAGATAATTTCTTTCCTCCCATTTAGACATTTTTTGATTAACGGGTCTGAAGTTTTTAATATTTTCTCGATTACATTCCACAAATCATAGGCTATCACTACAGTGTATATTAGAAAAGACTTCGAATAATTGGCTTTCAAGGCTAAATCGTCCACGTAAAATTACTATTAAATAAGATTTTTAGAGCATCGTTTTCGTAGTTTCCCTAATAGATGGCCACAAAAATTTGTAGCTCTCATTTTGGAGGGATTTTGCCTTAGTTGCCACGCTTGGCAGGCGGGTTCGCACCGCAGTTTATATAGTTAGATATTCCAGGAAGATGCTGCTGCCCATCTCCTTGATTTAATTTTCCCTCTGTCGACTTTAACGACACGCACGGGATGAGATGAGATAGGGTTACTTTCTTTTAAACTGTTCTGAATAAATCCTAGAGTTCACGCGAACGAAGTCGCGGGTACAGCTTGTTATATTATATAACTCTAGCTGATGCCAGCGACTCAAGTCTTCGTGGATAAAGGTTTTTTAAATATTATATTATTCCGTGGGAACTATTTTATTTTCCGGGATTTTATCCCGGAAAATAGTTTCCCCGCCCTTTCCCGGAGTATAGTTTCCCCGCTCCCAGGATGCAGGCTATCTCCGAGCCAAATTTCGTCAAGATCGGTTCAGCGGTTGAATCGTGAAAAGGTTATAAACAGACGGAGGGAAAGAGAGAGTTACTTCCGAATTTTTGATATTAGTATGAATATGGATAACAGACGTAATAGTACAGTAGCGAATACGATCACTAATCTAGTAACTCGATATTACCGGGTATGGACATGTACATCATAACTACTGCAAATATTTACAATAATATTAAAATATTTTACAGCCTTTCATATCGTATATCATGATTTACATGACCCGGAGACAGATATCCCATCACAGTCCTTACGAATGGCACTTGTTTTACTGTTAAATCAGAGTATATGACTACTACATCGCGGGTCTTGGGTTCTAATCCCAGCGGGAGCCAAACTTTAAAAAAAATAGAAATGGTTGGTTTTCGACTCTAGTTGTGTTGAATGTACCGGTGTATCTGATACAGCACCCTAGGGAACCTCCGATCTTATCGCATGAGCGTTAGTTAGGATGCGGGTAGGCTAGGCTGAGTAAGTGCCTCAATTATTGTGTGTACACTTAAGGCAATATAACTTCGTCTGTATTCGGAAGTTAACACCGAGGTCTACAGTCGTCCAGAAGGCAGGAGGACATAGTCTACAGGTAGTGGTTTCGGGTCTGAATGTTAAACAACCCGCTACTGGTCGTGGGACTCCTATACAGAAATCCGTCTAATTATACCACCGCAGGGACCAGTTGTTCTGCCGTGAAGCAGTAGTGTGCAAACATTACTATGTTTTGGTCTGAAGAGCACTTAGAGCTAGTGTAATTACTGGGCATATGAGACTTAAGAACTGATGTCTCAGGATGACGGGCACATGGTGGTGCCAGACAGAACTGTTCTAGATGACAGCATTTGTTATGGGCATACGTTTAACGTACCATTGGATGCACGTTTTGCTTGTCTCTTCACTTTCTCTTATAAAAGTGCTAGTACAAGCATTGATTTTTTTTTAATCAATAAATTAGCCATGATGCATAAACCTACTCCTACTCTACATGTTCCTCCATAACGTATATACTGTAATATACTCTTAATATTGTGTTTTTTTTTTATTTATACGTGCAACGCTCTGATAGATTCTAACAATACGCAAAACTATATGCCCTATACTTGTTTGTGATCCGGGTTATGTCTTCCATTTATTTTCGCGATCAATCATCGCAATATCTCGCGTCGTTTCTCAAGATTTCCATCTCGCTCAATTACGATATAATTTTAATTTATTATCGATATTTGATAAGAAAAACAACGTCCACTACAATGCAGGCTTAAGTGACAAGCACGGTGACCACATTTATCTCTTTTCATCGTACAAGAAATTTCTTTGGTCTCTCCAATTTAAACATTTATTTGTAGCCAGGTTTAACACTTTCTATATTATCATAATTATCAGCCCCTGAACAATTGACTACTGAACATTAGCCTCCGCCAAGCAAGTAAGTAAGCTTTAGTGTTGGCAATTGGAAAAGTGTGCCGTTACCGCCACTATGGGCGGAAAAATTGGCACACGACGTATAGCATCTTAGACGCTGCAGTTTATGAACGGTCTGAATGAATTAGGTCTGATATAATTGCTCCTGATAATTATTGCCCCGTCTGTCGGAAACCTGCTTGCATAGCATAGTGTGGACGAGCCTTCCATGGAAGTCATGCCAACTTTAGCCGGCACTTTCCTAAAAAGATCTTTGTTTAAATAAAGAAACGTAAGTATTTATTTGAAAACACACACAACATTCAGAAACATAAGAAAAATTGTTTAAAAAAACTATACAGAGTCAAAAGGATTCCATATCAGTGATAATCTGTGGGGTACCACGGCACGGGTTTTTAGTCGGGGCCATTATTGACCCCGAGAAAAACCGGACATACAAGTACACAAAGTACATTGATTGCAATGATGACAAGAATTTCCTGCTTACTGTATAAAATATTTATTTATTTTTATGGAAAAAGTGACGTTCAGCTGATTGTAACTTCAACGTTTGCTCGTGGCAAATGTTACGTATTTTTTATTATTCGATAAAGAGACGAGACGAGCAAAACGTTAACCTGATGGTAAGTGCAACGTCTGCCCATAACAGATACTGTGTTACTCAGAATATTCTGTGCACCACACTGCGCTCGTTACCCCGAGTCATAAGTTCTTAAGTCTCATATGCTCAGTGATTACACTGGCTCTCAATGCCCTTCAAACCGAAACACAGTAATGTTTGGACACTACTGTTTCTCGCCAGAATAACTGACCGTGGAATGGTACCTACGTAGACAGATTCCTGCATAGGAATCCTACCACCAGTGGGATTGGTAGTGATACTAAAAAACTACAATCCGCTCATACCTTGAACCATGAATTAGATAGAGATAAATACATGCAAATCGTACATTGATCGATCGTACGACTTACGCCTCGAAGGGCACTTGTCCTTGCAAATTACACATTTCATACGCACGCCCCTAATATCGAACTAAATATGTGCGCTCTCTTAGTTAAGTATCTGGTATTACATTAAATGTCCGTATCAATACAAACGAAGCAAAGCGGAATGGAATAAATTCCTACTTTCACATATTCGTTTATTATAAACTGGCTGACTTGCGTCTTCGTCCGCGTGTATATGGGTTTTTTAAATATCCCGTGGGAACTTTTAGAATTTTGCGGGTAAAAAGGTATCCTATATCAATCTCCAATACGTAAGCAATCTCTGTGCCAAATTTCGTCAAGATCAGTTTAGAGATTGAACCGTGTAAAAGTAACAAATAGACTAGAAATAGAGTTACTTTCGCATTAATGATATTAGTATGGATGAACCAAAGAGGTCTTTTGACAAGTATTTATTTAACTTGCCTTCTCCGTATGTCGATTCCGTAATTTATAAATCCGAATGTCCGATTGAGCTAAAATTCGATATACCTATGTAGCTTTGATGACTATACAGTAATATGGTACCATGGAGCTGGTCTAATGTTGGAGCCAGATGTTGGCCATATGGAATCCTCACGCTATCGGACTCCATATGCATCATATTTGGGTTCGTCGGATTTTCTTTGGCAAGTACTATATAACATAAGCTGACTAATAAAAGCTTGTAACAAAAAAAATTGTGTATTTTCATTACACTTGATATATAAATTAAAGTAGTTAGAACTTTCTGGAGTTATATAATTTTTGTGCTAGTTGTGCATTTTATAGCTACAAAATTCTCATGCAGAAATACACGACAACTGGCAACTATATGACGACCGCGTCGCCTAGTGGTCAGAGTCCTCGGGGTCGAACCCAGCCGTAACCAACATATGTGCAAAAACACACATCTATGGTTTTCGGGTCTGATTGTGTTATGACTGCCCCCGTGTCCGTGGGACTGTATCCTAGTCTACTTGGTCTTATTGCAAGAGCGTTAGGGAGCAGGTAGGTTGGGACGACTGAGTGCTTGCGCGTACACTCGCGAACACTGAAGTACGCACTCGTCCTACTGTATGGCAATATAATATCTCCAACACAGTTCATAGCTTCTGACAATATTCGGAATTCATTGCCGTGTTCGGAAATCGGTAAGGACATCATAAAACATATATTGATGTCCTCCTGTCCGATTTTCCACCACGGCGTCAACTTCCGAATATTCTCGGAAGCTTTCAACAGAAACGGTAAGAAACTCTGGAGTCTTTCTTTTTCAAAGCCAAAAATTACATTATAAATTTAGTAGCCAGGGGGTTTGCAAGTGCAGAGTATGAGTTATTTCCACACATCTTTGTCCTCCTTATAATAATCTATTTTATATTTAATTACATCACGAAACCATTCTAGTTATTGTCGCCGCATATCAAATAATGATATTAATAGAGTAACATGAATTTGAACACGAATCATAATAATCTCTTAATTACATCGTTTCTCGACAATTTTATATAAAGCATAGATAACGTAACAATTTATTTTTACCATCAGTGCCGGACGCGCTAAATTTCGTACCAAAATGGCGATGAAGTGGTGCGCCAACCGTCACGTCACATTACTTGCTACCCCTTATTTAGGAAAAAGGCGTGATTGTATCTATTTTTAAAACTTTAACACTGACTGGCTCACAGACGTCGCACATCCTGCACCAGTGGGCTTAGAAGCACGAAATTTAGCACAACATTTTTTTCATAATGATACTAAGCCAAGAATAGGATTTATGAAAATTAATCTACTAAGTATGTTAAATAGGGACTGACAGTTTGTATGGAAGTTCGTCGCTTTTGAAGTTATAAATATGAAAATTGGTGTAGTGAAGTGAACTTTTTACAGGCACTCAGTTGTCGTGTTGTGACCAAACCTCGTTCGATGAAACAATACAATCGATGTGATAAGGCTAAGGTTCGGAAGCGATGTCAAAAAGACAGGGACAGTTATAATCCATTCAAGATCTGAAAACTAATACTCTACGACCGCGTGGCCTAGTGATCCGAGTTACTGACTTCTATGGTGCGGGTCCTGGATTCCAATTCCAGCCGGAGCCAACATTTGTGCAATGACACAAATTGTGAGACTATGATATGAGTACGATAGGCTGGAATGTTGATGATGATAACATATTGGTGATATTCGGGTCTGATAGTGTTGCGCCTGTGATATTTAAGTCTCTAACCCACCCACGAACGCCAGTCTAATTTCAACCATAGTGACACTATACGATAAAATACCGTAAGCATCCTCGGAACTACAGAAACGCTTACCTGGTTTAACCACCGAAACAGAAACTGGACAGTCCGATTCGATTCGAGATTCCAATATATTACATTTGACAGATTATGTAGTTTTCGATAAGGAACCCAATCGACCGTATAGAAGTCAAATAATAATCAAAGCGTGTAGCATAGGACGTAAAATGTCACACGGGGACGCTGTATGATGTATTACGTCCGGTGCACTTAGGATGACCGTCCTACTGAACAGATTAAGAACTCCTTTCGCCACGATAGAAACAGAAACACAAAGTAGACTCATGTCTATATTAACACAAAAAAGAAGACAGTCAGAATTTTGTAAAGCTTCATACGATCATAGACTTGTCGTAGGTGTGAAGAACTGCTAAAAAGTCAAACGGCCCAAATATTTATGCAAGCTTTTCTTAGTCGAAAGGCTACGCAACTAACCACACACAGCCGAGATCGATGGCGATTTTGCGTCTCGAAGGTTAGGTTACATCGGGTTAGATCTATTAAATCCATTTAATAATTCCATTATAATGGAGAGTCGATGTTATGTAATTAGACCTTTAGTTTTTAATTTTATAACGAAGGTAAGCGGTCCATCGCGTCGCAAGCTCAACATATGTATATCGCACTGCTTTTACGAAACCGTTGTTACTCTAAAAGTTTTTTTTTCCACAACCGATGAAAAAGTGATTCCCATATGGGATATCTGTTTAAGGTTTGTAACTCAGTAAAAAAACTCTAAAGGCTGCATTTATAAATTTCTTGGAAACTGTTTTGGTGACGCGTAGATAGTACGCGTTTATTATGCAAAAATTATAATATCTCATTTTTTTATTTTTTTTAAGTTAGTACAGTTTTTATGAGAGTTTATTAATATTTTTTGTAAGCGGTGAATCACGTCGCCAGTTCAACAATCCATACTAATATTATAAATGCAAAAGTAACTCTCTGTGTCTGTTTGTTACCTTTTCACGGCTCAACCGCTGAACCGATCTTGATGAAATTACACACAGAAATAGATTGCATCCTGGAGACGGACATAGGATACTTTTTATCCCGGAAAATCAATGCATGCTTGCCACTGTATTTTATTAGCGGCTTTAAAATAACCAATTCTCGTAGATTGTTCAATATTATTGTGTAATTTTTGTGATATCAAATAAATAGTTATTCATTCTTTCTTTCTATATATAAAGAAGATTGTAGTAGTAGTTAGTAAAAAAAATCTTGAAAAACCTAATGGCCTTCAAGATAGCGAAAGAACCATTTCAAATATCTGTCATATTTAAAATGGACAGGAAATAAACTGCTGACATATTTTTTCCGCATAAATTAATAAAAGTACAAATATTTAAATAGATATAATATAATAATATTTTTAAAAGGCAGCTAGCCTTTTAAAAATATTTTGCCAGAAGTAAATCTTAATATCTCTTAATTCACTGCCCGCTACGGATACTTAATAACTAATTGTTGGGCTTACCAAGAGAGTATAATTATCATTCGATTACAATAAAGCTCAGGTATAATTCTGCAATTTAAAATTCAAGATAAGCTTTCTTTACAGCTCTCCGAACACAATCAGACAATAATAATTTCAACTGTGCTCGGCGCGCCGCCATCTCTGGTACCAAATAAGGAGCATACGTCACAAAACAGCGTAATAAACGTCCAGAGATCTGCCTTGTGATGATTGTAAGGGTATAGAGTAAAGTCGAATACGAAATATTATTGTAATTTTAACTTTATTATTTTTTGTTCTAATGCAGGAATGCTCATTAAAATAAATGTTATACAAAAGAGAGATGTATTTTTTTCAAAATTGAAGATTTGCTGAAACATAAACTTAAAATTGACGATTTATTAAATATAAGTTTTAAAGAAATTATAAAATAAGAAACCTTTACGCTGTGGTAAACTCCTTAAAAAAATAACTTTAAAAACTAACTTATAAAAAAATGTATTACTCTTAATAACTAATAACATTATACAGCCATATTATACACTACGTCTGGCGTAAGTCAGGGTAGTAATGTGGGTCCTCTGGATGTAATAATAATGTTAAATGATTTGCCGGAGGTCAACAGATATCGTCTGCAACGTGTCTGTTTGCAGACGACCTAAAATTTTACTTCTTCTTAAAATCGCTAGATTTTGAATCCCGAAACGCCGATGCATTAGCCCAGGCCTGGTAACACTGCTGCTTTTGGCGAGATGCCATTCTGCAGGTGCCACCAAACCAAGGCTTAGATCTACCACCGATGGGCACCATAGAGGATAGAACGAAGAGTTCCATTCCCTTCCCTTAAGCACCACATCGGCGACAGAATTGGCAACGACGTCGGGACTATCCAGCGAGAAGCAAACCTGCCCCCATGGGTAGGATGCAAAGAAAGACCGCATCCCTTCCCATTCCGCTGACCTGAAGTGCCACACACGGCGGCAGCCTGCAAATCGCGACCGCAATGGGCACATGATAGGCACTTTACTCCGGATCAGGCAGTCGTCCGAAGATCCCAGATGGGCATCGACGGAGACCACATAGCCTTCCGGATGAAAAGTCAGCAGAAGATCCAGCAGGGAAGGTGTATGATCCTCCACATCTGGGAACCGCGTTGGTGAAGTAACCAGTTGTGTCAGATCATATGCCAGGTCAAAGTTACAGACAGATCTCCCCGCATGATCGGTGGTTCTAGATCGAAGCCATTCGGCGTGGTGGGTGTTGAAGTCGCCGAAGTATCACGACTCTGCGGATGGGATCTGCTGTGGCACGGAATCTGCAGCCATTTGGATGTGGTCGACGAGTCGGATATTTTCGGTATTACCGCTGTGGGACCTATAGAGGCACCCATATACGCGAGGGTGGTCGTCGATGTCTATACCTTCGAAACTGCAGAGGCGTTGAAAACATATATCCTCTCTGACGTATACACAAACCCCGGCCCGTGGCACAAAGGAATGTTCGAGCTTGTACACCGGGTAGGAAAGATAAGAGGTATCCGCCGGAGAGGATATCTGCGTCTCGGTAAAAAAAAGCAAGGCCGGCTTTGCCATCTTCAGATGGTAGTGGACGGCATCAAGATTGGAATGTAGTCCCCTGATATTGCAGAAATCCACGGCAAGCGTGGTTAGGGGTGCCGTAGTTTAGCGGAACCTTGCCCCCCCAGAACACGAGGGGCAGCCTGAACATCCACGCTCAGGACTGGTAGCCCGAGCGCGGGTGCCCAGAGGGGGATTCTCCGGTACCGGTGGTGCTGGTACCCCCCTGGGGTAGATTTTTTATTTCCACAACAATGTTTTGGGGGAGGGGGTGGGTGGGCTTCCGGTTCTTCCCCAAAGTAAGGCATGAGTCAAATTGCAAACGTTTGCAAGAGGATATAAAAAGAATAGCAGAGCGGAGCAATAGGAACAAGCTATATTTCAACGTATCAAAGTGCTCAGTAATGACCTTTACTCGCGCGCGTACAACTATTATCTGTGAGTACAAGATAACTAGTAGAGCCGTCGTAGCTCAAGGGCTAGGCGCTCGCTTTTAATTACATAGTACGCGTGTGACCTGGGTCCGATTCCCGGTGCCGGCACCACTAAAATTGTTAATTGCAATTTTAAGTGCTGACTTACCATGTGCTCGGCGGTGAAGCAAAACATCGTGAGGAAACCTGCATATCTGAGAAATTAAAAATATTTCGAAGACATGAGAAGTCCGCCAACCCTCATTGGAGCAGCGTGGCGGATTCTTCCTAGCTCCATAACCCTCTCAGAAATGAGACGAGGCCTGTGCTCAGTAGTGGGACATTTAAAGGCTGAAACTTTACTTTTTACTTTTACAAGATAACTGCAGCGCCGATACAAGTGCCTGATCTGGGAGTTTCCTTCACCGCTGATTTGTCGTTTCGCACTCATATTACATATTAGTAAAAAAGCGTATAGGAAGATAGGTTTCGTACTGAGACAGACGCGAGACTTTACCAACATGACTGTTTTAAGAGCATTGTATGACGCACTGGTCAAGAGTCATCTGGAGCATGGTGCTGTCATATGTCTTATAATGTCATATAATGTCATGTAGGACCGAGTTCAAAATTAATTTGCGAAAAACTTGTATTTCAGGCTTTACGGGTATATCCATTTTACTTATTCTTTTTGTACTGGGTATTTTTGGGTATAACAAGTTACGAGTAGTAACGCGACAAGAGTCTTCTCTTGCTACATATTTAGTAAAATCATTGCGGCACAAAGAGCATAACCCGGGCATCCAGCGGTACTTGGACTTATGCGTTCTGGGTCGTTACGTGGGGAGGTGGAGGTGTCCGCCACTGCAGGTCGTACCTTCAGCACAAAATAAATTACTGGCAAACACGCCTCTGACTAGAGCCTTCCGAGTAGTAAATTTAGTCCACGACAGAATGGATAAATATATCTATTAAATATATATATCAATCGTTTGATCGAATTAGCAAAGGCCATACTATAAGTTGTATGTTATTATTAAGGTTTGATTATTTTTTCTTTTTTACCTACTAGTGTAACTAGTGGTAGTATTAAATTAAGTTTTTTAGAACATCTTATGTACATTTTTTCGAATGTTGTTTAATTAATTTTTTATTGAAATGAGGCACTTAAAAATGTTTTGTATTATTAGATATAGTTAAGATTTATAAAAGAGGACACTATCGCATTGGGTTGTCTACAGTAACAGTAAATAAATAAATAAAATATTTTACTCTCATGTTTCGCTTATACAATGTTAAGAAAAACTAAAAAGTTTTTATTTCTTTGTATCAGACTAGACGTATAGAAATTTTCTCATCGCGCGACATCTAAATACGTCCTCAACCCATTGTTAGAACTATTGACCGCACGTAATTGGGCATTTCGCACTGAAGCCCGTTATGGAAATCTTAATTGAGTAGGTATTCATAGACTTAAAGCAGCTAATTGACAAGAGCATCGGAAGATGTGACGTTGGAGCAGCGGCCAGCCTACTTGAGGTGTTAGGCGAGCGCACCCAATGACAGTAACCTAGTATGGACGCACAGCTGCATTGTGCAACAATAATGAAGCATGAATTGCCAAGCGTTCACATCCTTAGTAAATTAAATATTGCCCCCCTTACAAGGTCATGTCGTGCGGAATGCTCCAATTAATTTACAGCCCCGTATGCAAAAGGTTACAATAAATTAAGTAGATTTAAACTATGATATGTAACTTGACAGTCTAGTTTAATTAAGACCATCAAACAAATGCTCGATAAGGGTAAGCGTTTACGTAAGTGAAACATGTATGGTAGAGACATGTATGCATGTAAATTGGTCGGCTCGACCGGGGAACAACAAAACTCCCACTGAATACCAACGTAAAGTTACTACATTATGCTGCTAGGTTTCGTATGATGATTAACGAGAATTTTAAACCTAATTCTTCTTCGTCATTATTAAAAAAGAAGGCTTTGCAATCACCGCAATTGGCAGGTGGATGATCGCAGAACTTGACGTCTCTAATTAGACACTGCTACCCATCACCGGACTGAGACCCAATCACTGCCATTGAAGATACTGCCATATAGAGAACAGATCAGCGTATGTATTGGTGATAAGCTGATCTGGAGACCTATTGGTTCAGTCATGCGACACACACATTGCATATCTCTTTTTAATGCAATTTTTTATTTTATTTTATTTCTAGTACTTTTTTTTACGTTATTTTATTTTCATGCTTATATATTTTTTATTAGTAACTGTTTATATCGTGTCTGTGTTGTCCTTTTATACTGTGCCAATAAATGCTTTTTCTTCTTCCTTTTTTATTCTGTATGGGCCACTGTGGTGATTTCCAAGTACGGTAATAATTATCGAATACTATCGGAATCAATCAACTACGCAGACATTATAGTGCCACAAGCACAGGCACTCACTCGTCCTGACCTACCCGAGCCCGATGTATCGCTTATGTGATAAGATCGGAAAAAGGTTAGAACCATCTAAACTTATAATCCGATGGACTACGAACTCGTTTGTCACCCATTTCAAATAAAAATAAAACCTAAACCAAATAGAATCTTGAACCTACGACTCAGACAGCAGGATACGCTGTCCGCTGAACTAGACAGTCATCACACAAGAGTCCGAGTAACACAGTCTAGATAGGTAAAACAGAACCATTACATATCTAAATTATTTTTTTCTTTAATTATCTTCATCATAGTAGTTTATAGTTATTAAAGAAAAGTAACAGCCGACATTTGGTGGTGGCTTAAGAGAATTTGCCACCCAGTCTCATCCCGTGGGTGTCATAAAAGTCGACAGAGTGAAAATTGTGACGTGAAAATTTAAACCAGTTCAGCAGTAGATGAACAGCCTGCGAATGACCCACTGCTGGACACAGGCCACTCCCCTTTTATAAATGGTTTTATAACCGGGAATGTTTCGCCCGCCGCTGTTTCAGTGTGGTCGGCGAATTATTTATATTCTATTACTCGCAATCATGCATGTTTTCATTTACAATCCAGGACTTGACAAGTCAGCGCTTAAAACAGCACTATGCAATGTCAGTGCTACCAACATCGAACCATGATCGCTCGCGTACTGTGAAACTGAACGCGATAGTCCGACTTCTTAGCTACCAGGGTTCTTGCCTAACCGTTTGCAAGCTTTCGTACAATAAATCGATGACTTCCTCGTATGCATCCACGCCTTGAAACAAATCGGTTGTAGATCACGAAGCTTGTAATTTATTGCTTTCAATAATCGAATAACTTGTGAATTGTGCTAATTGGTGTCCAATGGGCATAACGTCTGCAACACAGTTATAGTTGAGTTAGTGGATTAATATTTCTAACCATTGTGAATGAAATATTTGACGAATTTTATTTAATAAATTTGTTTTGAAATGTATTCATGAGGATAAGTAACTCATAGTCTTCATTAAAAGAAAGTCCACAGGGAGAAAGTTCTGTAATAACAACGATTCGCACACGGATATGCTAATACTAGATGCCTCGTACCTCAGATGCAACTGGCATTCGATGTAATTTTTCATCATAAAAGCTTTCTTAAGAAAAGCTTATTTAAACCTAATAAAAACAACTTAATCTCGCCGGTACGCCCACGTTGGGATGGATTTTATGGAGCTGATTTTATAGGGTATCACAGGTATCACTACGCTATGATCACAAGTCAATGGGATCTGAGTTCCGCAAATTAGGATATACTTCACCATATTTTAGTCTTTTCAGCTCGCTGCACCCCATGTACATCAGGCTAGCATTAAAAAAGCAGGTCTGTTTCTTACAAAATAGTCTAATGCTTAAAAGAAACAACAAGACACAGATTACATCAAGTTTTTTACAAGCAGTGCGTTGATTTCAAAGTAGCTATGAACATGATTTTCCTGGCCGAATTGTGACCACGGCGACAACTTCCGAATATCTTGGTACTATAATGGCCAATTAACAGTATAGTAATTATATTCTAGTTTAATAACACTTTAATAGTTTTTAAATGAAGATGAAAAAAGTAAATACAAAATAATTAAATACAAAAACCTAAATATAAAAAATAGTCTAACAATTTAAAAATAATAAAATCAAAAAAATATTACGAAAACATTAACGAAACGATAACTTTGCCTCTAACGCTCTTGAAACGAGTAATATATTTATGCTTAAGAGAATCTACCACCCCATCTCATCCCGTGGGTGTCGTAAAAGTCGACAGAGGGAAAATTAAAACCAGGAGCTGGGCAGCAGCATCTTCTTGGAACATTTGAATTAATAAACTGCGGTGGCCAATCCGCCTGCCAAGGGTGGCAACTATGGAAAAATTCCTTCAAAATAAAAGCTACAACTTTTTTTGGCTACATTAAATACATATGGGGGAGCCTATGTTCAGCAGTGGACTAGATAGGCTGAAACTGATGATGATGATTTGAATTGGAAAGTTTGTTATGTGCTCTGCATATTCTTAGCAATGTCATAGATCAATATTATGACTCCATTTTATATTTTTAGCGTAACTAATGTATTATATTTATCATTACATTATATCATTCGCATACCTTACCGCTTCTTCTATCTAACTGTCAACTGTAGAAATGAATAATAACCACTACGGAATCGTTCTTACATCACCTGATTCTAATTCATTGCGCGGCCGATTAATCGACGGTGAATAAATACAGCGTGTTACTCGTTATATCGAACGGTCGCTCGTAAAGAAGGCGCAGTGATGTTCCTCATATTGTATCGCTTTAGTTCGACGCTTTAGTTTTATGCTTTACAAGTCCTGGAGCCTGCAAATCGAGCTGCACCGTGGCGAATTTGTAGTGAAATTCGATACAGTTCTTGCAAAACTAGTGTACTGTTGGGCGATAATCACACACGGAAAAGTCTGAATTAAGAACATTTAAGAATATGCGGCAACCGCATAGTCACCAGTTGGGTATACATGAATGTTCAATTTATTCTGGAAAATACTAGCGGCATCAGTAAATCGTAGTTTAGTGACATTTAACGACCGCATGGCGTATTGGTCAGAGTACCTGAAAAAGGAAGTAATTTTTAATTTATGGGTCACTCTCCAATTCCTATGGATGCCATCGTCATCATTTCAGCCTATCACTAGTCCACTGCTGAACATAGGCGTCCCATAGATTCTCTCATCGTGGGGTGTTTTGGCATAGTTGCCACGCTTGCTAGACGGAAGCCGCAGTTTTTTTATTTGGATGCTACAGGAAGACGCTGCTGTCCATCTCCTGATTTTAATTTTTCCCTCTGTTGACTTTTACGACACCCACGGGATGATAAGGGGTGGTAGATTCTCTTACTTCGCCACCACACGGCGAACTTCATTCGCACATGCCAATTATTGTTTTATATAAAATATTGTTCATTGGCTAATGTAGTCAAATCCATGGACATCACAGTACATTCGAAAATGGCTCCGATAGTAGCTATAAGGCTTATTATTGTAATGAGGAAGGGTGTGCGATTAGTTAAAAAGCATATTCCTTTCGCAAAGGCCGATAACGCATCTGCTATTTCGTCTGGTATTGTAGATGTTCATGGGCGGTGGTGATCACTTACCATCAGGTGAGCCGCTTGCTCGTTTGCCCCCCACTCCATAAAAAAAAAGGTATGTGTAACCCATTCCTCTATCGCTTAGTTTATTATAATGTTTGTAAAATAAACACAAAATATTATAAGCACGTGAGGGTTTGTCGAACTGAACGTGCTTATAATATACGAGCAGATGACATAATGTAACTTGAACCAGTATAACCGGGAAAAACTACATGATAGAATGTGTCTGGAATTTGCTGTCATTGTTCGTGCATACATGATAACACAGCAATGCAATATATTGTTATAAAGCCTTTATAAACTGTTAGATAATTTAAATCATCCGCATGATTCAGTAGTCAACGTTCCGCACGTAGCGAATCCTGGACTCGAATTCCCAGCCGAAGGTTTCTGCTCTGGTGATTTGTTTTGTGATTATTCCGTTTCTATGTCACTGCGTTACATCTCGTGACGACAAGTGAGCGCTTCTGTATGACGTGTTCCTGACGTTGTGTTATCAACTGCGGAGGAGATATTACAATGTCACAACCTCAAGTGGCACAAACCAAAGAGGCACTCACACGTCCTAACCTATTCGCGCCCGATATAACGCTCATGCGATAAGATCGGAAGATCTCTTACACCGACTTCTCTTAGGCCGATAGGGGTCCGGCAGAGTAGAATAGAACCTACCACTTACCTACCGAGGTGTCGTCAGAGGCGACTAAGGTATCGTAAGGTACTTTATTTGTGCAGAATAACACCATAGTATGCAATGCTGTCACTGTACTGTTCGTGGGATCTCAATGGGGAGTAAAAAAATGTTGACTCGTACCAAAATGGCAGCGACGTGTTTCGCCTCCCGTCACCGCTCGTTTCCCGCGAACGCGGAAAGTGGGCTACGTTAGTGGCCTCTGCCTACTCCTTGTATGGGAAAAAGGCGTGATTGTATGTATGTTCTTTTACACTCTCTTCCGACTACACAGTAAGCTGACATATAAATACAGCCGGATCCGATGGCTCAGTGGCTGAGTTGCTTCCAAGCCACAAATATTTGTTTGACCTACAGAAAGTTGTTTCGGGTTTGACTGTGTAGCGACATCTATGTCGCCACATGAGAAGCTCTATAAATATCTCATACATTCCTTACTCTCCCCAGATCAGACCACCCGATCTAGCGGGTCCTTGCCAAAACCTTTTTTTTTAATATCATAACTTTTTACAATAAAATATACTAGTTTTACGTTACGTTAAGTATACCTACTTCTATGATTGTATTTTTTCAAACCAAAATAAAACTAGTATATTTTATTGTAAAAATATTGTAAGCTTCTATATTCCTCCAAATAATACTTCATGTATTCGTTTCTTTTTTTATTTTAAATATCTTAACATTTTCCAAAAAAACTATATGTTCTATAGCCCGAAAAATTAACAGTCCATGAAATATGCCTTAGCGTTTATATTCCTCCAAATAAAACTTCACCGATACGTTTCTTTTTAATTTTTAATATTTGAAATTTAACAGAACAATGTTACTTAGAAATGTGTATAGCTATCAGATTTATATTCTAAATCTAATTTTAGTCAAAGCTGCGTCCATATGTGATAAAATTTTAATTTTATTTACTTGTTTTCCTTTTTATGGCACGGTGTGAGTGCCGCTAAGTGCACTATTCAAACAAAGTTATTTCAATTTTTATTACGTTCTATTTCAATTGACACGTCGTTTAAGTGTGGTGTTATTCAGATAAAGAGTAGATAAAGATTTGCTGTAATTGACGTGGTGTGTCCATGGAATATTTTATTCCTTTTGCTGATGTAGCCGTTGGTGGCAAAGCTCGCCCACAGTACGGCGCCGAATGTTCCCAAGCCGAAAAGCTAAACCATTCGGCGTACCTCACATGGGGACCCATGCTCGAAATCATAAAACTCCTTAAACCAGGCCGCCAAGTCTGGAAGGCTCGTTTCGAACGCATTATGCTTATCGGCGTGAAGCTCACTGCTCAAACATCTGACAGCAGAGCTTATTGGTCTCTTGCCACAGCGGTCGAGACGAGTTTTTGTAAGCCTACACTGCCTCCGCTGGTTAAGCCTGACGGGACATTGGCTCATGCGGCAAAAAAGAAGGCAGATCTGTTCGCGAATCTCTTTGCAGCAATTCACGTCTGGACGCAAGCAACGCAGTTCCAACTTTCATACCTCCCTGTGGTACTTCAATGTCTGTGGTCTACATTACCAACAAAGAGATCTTCAAAGCGTTGCACCATCTGGACGTGAATAAATCCAGTGGACCTGATGGTATACCAGCCCTAGCGCTTAAGATTTGTGCACCCGAGTTGTCTCCTGTTCTGACACGCCTGTATCGCCACTCCTTGAAGACTGGAATAGTGCCCAAATCCTGGAGACTTGCTAACGTGCAGCCCGTGCCTAAAAAAAAGTAGCCGTGCTGATCTTGTCAATTATCGACTTATTTCGATTACCTTTATATTCTGTAAGATTATGGAGCGTATATTGAACTCGCACGTCATGGCACCAAGAACATAACGATTTCCTTAGTGACCGAGACAGTACGGGTTTCGCCGAAATCGGTCAGTTGGGGATCTTCTAAAGTATGCCACACATCTATAGGGTGAGGCCCTCGAGAACAATGGTGAAGCAGTCGCTGTTTCGCTCAACATCTCGAAGGCCTTTGACAGTGTCTGGCATAATAGCCCGGATAGAAGACTTTCTTGAGGGAACAGGTCTTTGCGAATGGTCAAAAACGCCTGCTCGTCAAAGGCTATGGCGATTAATGCCGGAGCTCCTCAGGAGTCTGTTCTCTCTGCAACTCTCTTTCTGCTGCACATAAGCAACCCTGCTCGAGCCCGGTATCTTTGGTTATGCACATGACAGCACAGTTGTGGAGAGATATCTGTTACGTGTTCAGGCCAGGCGGGATCAAGTACAGACTGATCAGGAGGCCATGGCGTATGAATCTCACGTTGCAGGCTGTCTCCGACTGGAGCAATACCAATCTTGTGAAATGCAATGCCACCAAAACGCAAGCGTGTCTGTTTTCCGCTAAAAGGAGCCCATTGCACCTTGGTTCCTACTTTTCAGAGTTTATCTCTGGAATACACTGACCGCCTTCTGTTATTAAGAGTCGAGATCACGTACAAACCTTAACTTTGGGCAAGTCATTGAGCAAAAGGCGGAAGCAGTTGCAAGGAAGTTGGTAGTCCTTGAAAAAGTGCGGCGGTACTTTACTCCGGGACAGCTTCTTACCCTGTAGAAAGCTCAGGTCCGGTTGGCTGTCGAGTACTGCTGCCACATTTCAACTGGAGCTCCTAAATATGAACTGGACAGCCTTGTCTCAGTGTAGAGACGAGCCCAGCGGCTAATTTGTCGAGTCTCGAACACAGGCGTAGGGTGTCCAGTCTCTCGGTGTTCTACAGGTTACATTTTGGACAGTGTGTGAAGGAATTACACGAATTAAAATCCCTCTTCCCCTTTCCATCATTGGACAACTAGTTTCCATCCTTTTGTTGCATTCGGACGAAGTGTTTTGCTTCGTGCTGTGTGGTAGCAGCTTAAGAGAATCAACCACCCCATCTCATCCCGTGGGTGTCGTAAAGTAAACAGAGGGAAAATAAAAACCAGGAGATGGGCAGCAGCCATCTTCCTGGAACATCTGAGTCTATGTTCAGCAGTGGACTAGCGATAGGCTGAAATGATGATGATGATGATGATGTTTTGCTTCGTGGGTGTCGTCAAGAGAAGAGTGAAAAGGCTTTTTCTAAGCTAGCGTGTTCACCGTAGCGTCGTAGATAAACTCTACCTTTTAAATAAAAAAAATAGAGAGTTACATGAACTTAAGTTCAATTTAATATGCAATTTTAATTTAATTATGTAAAAACTCGATAGTTTATTCTTTGCCGACAACAAAAAACACCAAAGAGGTTCTCAACTGTATATTATGTCGCATCGTCGCCCTTATCGATGCTCCTTAAGCCAAGCTTTCGAATCGCCGCGAAGCCCCGCTTTTATTAGTCGGGTATCATACTCGTATTATTTTTTAACAGAGGTTAACTGGTGGTCGGATTTCTATGCATTAATCCGTCTTGGTACCTGCCTAACTACTTATTCTACCGTGAAGCAGTAGTGTGCAAACATTACTATTTCGATCTAAAGGGCACAGAGAGCTGGTGTAATTAATCTGCATATGAGACTTAAAAACTGACGTCTCAGGGTGACGGTTGTAGTGTTCTGGGTGAGCATTTTGTTTGAGCAAACGTTGCACTTACCATTAGGTGAACATAAAAAAGAAAAATAAAATAGGAACTCGCGGGCCTCTTGCTTACATGTCTCTTCCGATGAAACTGTTAAAATAGCCGGGCTAACAGCATACTACACAATAAAAATCCTCATGTACGGCATGAGGAATTTTTATTGTACCAAATGTACAGGTTACATTTTGTAATACATTTCTTACATTGAGTTAATATTGTCATTTGTCGTGAGCAAAGTGTTATATTTGCTTTTTTTTCATTTCTAAACAGAACTTCCGCCACGTTGTATATCAATTCCGCCGCAGAATAACTGACCTGGGGTGGTACCTACAACACAACTATAATTGTGATGCGATTGGTCTAGTAGAATTGCGACCCAGATGTTATGTGATTATGCACAGAGGTTTATAGTTAAGCCTTTTTAAATTGGGGGATCCTTAATACAGGCTTTGCCTAGTGAGGAGACCGACAGATAGGTACTGTCTAAGATAGTAACAGTCCTGCGAAATATTTACATTTTTTGTCTTTTTAACTATTAAGATATATTCTTTACTAGCTGTTGGGCGCGACTTCGTCCGCGTGGATACAGGTTTTTTAAATATCACGTGGGGTCCGGGGTAAAAAGTATCTTATGTCCGTCGACAGGATGCCATCTTTGTGCCAAATTTCGTCAAAATCGGTTCAGCGGTTGAACCGTGGAAAAATAACAAACGGACATAGAGAGTTACTTTCTCATTTATAATATTATTTTAGGATTTAAAGTTTATTTAATATTCGTATTTTCAAAAGTACTAAAAATTGTAAACTAAAATTTATGCTTTAGTGTTTTTGCAGAAATAAACATTTTTGTTCCATGCAGTCAAGCCTATTTCCCATTCCGGTTGGCAGAGACTACATCCGTAGTCCACTTTTCGCCCTCACGGGAAACGAGACATGACGAGTGGCGAACCACATCGCCGCCATTTCGGTACGAGTCAAATTTCTAAGAAAGTCCAAGAATATCGATTTAGACACAGGATTCTTATTCTCGTGGCATTCAAGCACGGTCAGATTACGCCATACAAAGGCCCCTAGGCAATGCAACTCTCAGGGCCACACTCCCCTAACCTTCCTAAAACAAATTTACACACAGTACATAACAGTCTAGGCCCGTCTGTTAAAAGGAGTTGGACAGAATACCGTCATACATGTCTCTACCGACTTCATTGTGCTGGCAGACAAACTTTATTTGGAACAAAAGATTGATTTACTTATAATCCCAAGTTGAAAAAGTTTTAATATTTTTCATAATTGTTGATCGGACTTATTAGGTTTTGCTTGTTGTTTTTCAGAAACACGGGCTTTTTTCCGCGTGCCTTAGACATTTTATTCATGAAATTTAAAAGGGGAAATAATGTGCAAAAAAAAATTTTTAGTCGCCGAAAGCAGGGGTTCCTATGCGACGCAAAGCCCATTGGCAGTTGCCTAGTTTTACCTTTAAGTTAATCCGGTTCTGTCTTATTCCAATTCAATTATCTCCAACTTATGATATAATTGCTAGGAAAGGTGCCGCTTATATTTACATTTACAATATTTTGTTATATATTATATACAATATATATTATATTCATATACAATATACTGCAAAAAGGCGGAGTATATTAGTATATTGCAGAGACAAAAGGAAGAAGGTGATTTTTTTTACATTATAGTGATACATACATAGGTCAATAAAAATATATCTTAAATGATGACCTCCTGGCGGAATTTCGAACTCGTGTTACAACTTCCGAATACCTGTCGGAAGCTATTTACACCGCAAAAGATAGCGTACGAAGTACGAAGCGTACGCTTGTGACACTATAAGTGTCACGAGCGTACGCTGACCACATCTTTCCACTTGCTACGATCCTGACACACATCTTTAGCTACTTCTACATTTATTAGCGTTTTCACACACGATCGTCGGTTGCGGGTACTTTTAACGTGACCTTTCCGCAAAAGTTCACCAATCTGATTGTGATACGTACACCTAGGTCGACCCTTACCGGCTTTTCCATTCACACTTGCCTCATAAATCTGTTTCGTCAATCTCCTTTCATTCATCCTCCTACGTGTCCAAACCATCTAAGCATGCCTTAAGCCTATAAGTAACAATTTGTGTGCAATTGACGTTTTGTCGTATTACAAGGAAATCTTATCTGTGAAGTTGCTAATTCTGACCATATGATACATATTTATTATAAGATTTTATCTAAGCAGTACTCGGACGCAACTAAAGTGGCTTAGCCAATTAGCTAGTATTGATTGTCGACATTTGTAAACTACTTATAATGTACTGGAATTTTAATTGTAAAATATAATGACGCAAATGACACACGCGTTAGCAATTACCATTTGTTAATTTAGCGAGCAATGGCGAACGAAGTTATTAATAAAATTGCAACAGTCTTGCATGACTTATAGTTTGCAATTATTTATCTTGTGGTGTTCTGTAATAAATAAACAAAATTAATGAAAAACGCTTTAACGTTTTGTACATTCATATTTTATTGTATCCTAAATATTGAACACATAAAATATTACTAAAAAAGGAAAATAGTAGTCTAAAAAAGTCATATTATATTTTCGGTGATGTAATCGCTGTTGGCCTTTTGGCTTTTACAGCTTCATCGGATGCTGTGCTCGCGGGCCCGGGGCCCGCGTGCCAGGTATGGTTTCACCCAAACATAAATATTACTCCTACAAAAACATCGAAATTCGGACCGCTGCGTTCGCTGCGTGCTTGCGCTACTGTGAATATCTCCATTAAATTATTTTAAGCTCTCCGTTCGGAATTTCGACTTGTGTGTCGGTAACTCTGGGCGGAGAGAACCGCCCTAGAACACGGGTATGTCTGGTGTACGCGGTGTGATTTTTGTCAGCTGCGCGCCGCTCTCTACGGCGGTCGCGCGACGTTGTGCGTGTTAAGTTAAAGCTATTGACTGTGTGTACAGTGTTGCTTGGATCATGGCTGACCGTATCGTGGTCAGGGAGTGCTGAGACGTCCGTGTCGTCTAGCATCGTTTCGCGGGCGACGTTTGCGTAATTCGGTGCTTTAACCACCAGCTGGTTTGGATGAACCGCGGCTTTTTCGAAAAACCGCCGTGATACTTCTCTGAAGTGTTCAGAGATTAAGGGCATTTCACAGTCGCTGTGAAGGTCTACGTTGCGTTGGTACCAGCCTGGCTCCAGGTGGCATAAAAAGTCAGTGTGCTAAGCACAGACCTCCTCTCATTTCTGGGAGCCGGGAAGAGTCCTCCACGCTGCCTCTAATGCAACCTGCATGTCGGAACTTCGTCGACGCCGACGAAATATTTTTATTTCTCAGGCATGTAGGTTTCCTCGCGATGTTTTTCTTCACCGCCGAACAAGTGATAAATCAACAATAAAAATTGCAGAACAATTTTAGTGGCGTCAGCACCGGGGATCGAACTCAGATGAACGCGATTAAATTTATAACGGCTAAAATATTATGTAAATTACCAATTAGCTTAGTACTGGACAAAGTGAGTTAGTATATTGTTAATTTAGCGGTGACGTGTTCGTGATGTATGGCCGATTGAGCCAACATTTTGCTTAAGATCTAAAAATGTTGGTTTGTTTGTTTTGTAACTGTCGCCGTGTCTCTGATAATGCACCCTAGCCTACCCCCGATCTTATCTGACAAATGTGTACCTCTGTAATTCGCGAATAGCAAAGAGCTTGTGCCACAAGAGTGTTTACGCAATGAGCGCGTAATGCGCAGTTAATAGTTTCCGTCAGTAATCGGACGGTCAGTAAATCACATACAATTTATATGTTAAATTAATCTCATACAATCAGCCAACATAGTTGAGGATGCTATATCGCTAATTTCGTGCGGCAGCTCCCTTGTTTCTATGAACTCTGCGAAAGAAAAGAAGATTCACTTCGTAAATTAAAAAAAAAAATCTATATAAGAGAAACGAGAAGAGTTCGCTGATACACTTACACAAAGCATACATTTGTTCCATTATGCCTACTTACGAATCTCTGTCTATTTAAATATTTTTTATAGATAAAAATTAAAACAATACTTTAAAAGCTAATGCAATAAAATGCTGCTGATGGGAATTCCGTCTAGGTAGATTGCCGCAGTGCCTGTTAATCTACCGTCAAGCAGTAGTGCGAAAACATGACTGTGTTTCTATTTGAAGGGTACTGATAGCTAGTGTAATTACTGGGCATATGGCACTACTGGGACATTACTGGACTCATGTCTTAGGATGACAAGCGCAGTGCGGCGCCAAACAGAAATGTTGTGGATGACGCAGGATTTGTTATGGAAAGCACTTACAATCAGGCGAACGATTTTCTCGTCTCGGCTCGTCATTTTTTCCTTTTATGTAATAAAATTTCAAAATGTATCGAATTTCTTCATTAGATTCACTCATTTTGACAGAAAGAAAAACAAATGAAAAATAGCGGAAAACAACATTTTACTAAATATTTTCTTTTTTTGAAGTGTAACCTTTTTAATGTAATCAAAACCAGCCAGATACAAATGGCCAAAGAGATTCTATTACAAGTTTATATACTACATTCAAAAATATTTTTTTCCCGACCTATTATTTACAACAATTTTATTTCATAGAACTACGCAGACAAAGCTAATTAACTCGTTAACTTGTCTCGTCGACACAAGTCTCTGAATTGACACTCGCCTGTTTGACAGATGAGCGTGATAAAGCCAAGTTAAGTCGCAATTTGTATGCCGGGGTGAGCGGCGTAATGAACCCGCGGAGGAACCTCTTGCGTCGTCGCTATTGACTGCTTCTGACTTCTGACTGCTTAGAACAAAGATGCTATGGAGACGCAATTTCTCATACGTCGTGATTTTTGTGAATAGGTGTCTCCAATTAAATTAATTACAAAAATATCAATTAATTGATTTACAATACATAAAAAATCGTATATAGTTTTCATCAGTGCAGACTTTGGTCCGTTGTTTTCTGTAGTCGCCACGATTTGCACCAACCAGAAGCAACGCGTTTTAGACGTCGCTGCTCTACATCGATCTCAGCTCGTTATATCAGGCGTAAATGGTTTTTATTTGTTTACTCGGTTGGTGGATTGGCTAAGCGATTATCTTCTACGCTAAGGTCGCGTATTCGTTTTCCGGCCGGATGAAATATTTGTATGGCCTGTGCATTTGAAATTTGTTTGTAAATTGCAATCACGGTGCATGAGAAATCCTAGTATGAAGCTAAGTTTTTTTATTTTTTATTATATCAAACGACACTTATGGAGTGTTTCCATTGGTGGATTGAATGACAAAAGTGACGAATGAACTGATTTTTGTTTACATACATTCCCGTTTCAAATTGTATATGACCGAATAGTATAATTATTCAAAAGCAATATTATTATTAAAATTTCGAATGCTGGTGGTTAGTTTTTAAAGAATTATTTTAAACCATTAAGACTCAGTAGCTTTTTGTCGCGATGTCATCTCTGGCGTGAAGCCCGTCCTTTACCCACCTATCGCCACTTCGTTAACCCGACACATACTATCTGCAACTCGTTTAAACATTAAAGACTATTATCCTGCACTCCATACTAAACTACGCAGGCATTTCAATTCTGATGTGTTTAAATTGGTTCACAGCAAAATAAGCTTTACTTTTTCGAGAATCCTTCAATTGTTTGACATGTCCAATAGCTATTATGGTACTATTTATTATGAATCACTGCTTCTAGATCTGAGTAGTCATGCCGTCAATTTAAGAGTGTTAAACTATTTTCGTTCTTACAGCTTTAGACATAGGAATATAAAGATTTTTACTGAAACTACATTTTATATTGTACGACTTGCCACCCGCAAATGGATGGTGGTTGATAAGGTGGGTCAGTAATAGGAGGCAGTAAGAAACAACACGTTTGATCTAATAAAGATACCACAAGCTCTCACTGTTTTAAAATGTACTCTATCACAGAAAGATTTATTTTTCAAAAGAACTTAACATTAATATGAATGTAAATTTACAACAGAAAAATGACTGCACTACTTCTTTCAACCTTCTCTTTTATTGTAAAGGATTTTAGAGCCGGGAAGGAATCCAACTCGCTGCTGCGGTGCAACTTGTCGGACTACACATGTCGTCGACATATTTGTCATATCTGTGTGACACTACACTGCGCCCATCACCCTGAGATATCAGTTCTCAAGTCTCATATGCCCAGTGATTACGCTAGCTCACAGTGCCCTTCAAACCGAAACACAGTAATGTTTGTACACTACTGCTTCACGACGGAATAACTGGCCCTGGGATGGTACCTACCTAGGCGGATTCCTGCATAGGAATCCTACCACCAGTGGAAATCTATGGGGGAAGCCGATGTTCAATAGTGTACTACAGGCTGAAGTGATGATGATGAAGAATTATTCGCAACAGTTTTCTTGTTCGGTTTGTGTTAAATCAACTCAAAATTTGAAATAAACAATTTTAGTATGCCGGCACTGTGAAACTCACCCAAGTCTCTCGGGTACTATTAAATTTATGGCGAGAGCCCCCAAGCCCTGGGGTGTTACGTCCTAGACGGATTCCTGCATAGAAATTCTACCACCACTAGTCTGTTTTGAATGTGTAGGGACTATAGGTTGTAAAATGGAATCACTTAGGAATTCAATTATTATTTTCGAAGCAGTTTTTTTTTTATTTTTTTATTTGATATAGTGACGAAACGAGCAAAACGTTCACCTGATAGTAAGTGCAACGTCTGCCCATAACAAATGCTGTGTCACCCAGAACATTTCTATGTGACACCACACTGCGCCACCAGAGAGATCAGTTCTTAAGTCTCATATGCCCAGTGATTACGCTAGCTTACAGTGCCCTTCAAACCGAAACACAGTAATAATGTTTGTACACTACTGCTTCACGGCAGAATAACTGGCCCTAGGGTGGTACCAATCTAGACGGATTCCTGCACAGGAATCCTACCACCAGTTAAAAAGTTCCATATAAAACTGTACACTAAAAATATCAGTCTATATAATCCTTTCGAAGTATATTTCCATAACAGTGACATAACTTTCTATAAATATTCTGTAGTATAAGTATTCTTCTTATTAAATTAAAAGGGATAAAATCAATGTGTAATATTAGCGTAATATAAAAAATATTCATTTCTTAGCTAAAAAATTATATTTTTCTATCGAATAATATTTGTTTGCGCCACTGTATAAATGCAAGTCTCGGATATTTATTATTTTATTATTTCAATTATGTGATTGAATAAAATTTCATATATTTATTTGCTTAGTCAATTTTTATCGGTCTATTTGAAGAATCGCCTACACCTACCGCACAGATTGTTTAGCGGCTGCAATAAACGTAAATGATTTATATTTTAAAATACGTCTTTGAAGCTGTTTGAATTTTATTGCCTCTGCCACTACCTATCACGTTGTTGCTTTTAGACACTCTCTACTGTCAATTGGAACGTTATTTATTTTATTACATGAAATAGTCTCAGCTTATTCCTTAAACAAAATATTTATTGTGAATCTATGCTCATAAATCTATTAATGTTGTCCAGTATGGATACAAAACAACCAGGCAATTTCAATAATACATACATACATACATAAGATCACGACTGTATCCCATAAGGGGTAGTCAGAGACTGGGCACTCACTGCAAAACAGATGACTGTCACAATCCACGTTTCACCAAAACAATATAATGCACTTGGTGTGATAGGTGGTGAGCCCATCGCCACCATGCGCTGTTGGGTGCACAGTGCAGTTTAATTCCTTACTCGCCTTTTACGAGATCCATTGGATGAGATGGAGTGGTAGTATTCTTTTAACGAGCCGCCACTACACGGCTAGCATTAATAGACACTGAAATTGCCTTCTGTTTTTATGAAGTAATCTATATCATCTTCACCATCATTTCAGCCTGTCTCTGATGTAATGTTCTGTCCTGTTCTAATTTAATAAAACAATTGGAATGTGATTTTCACAGAGACAACGACTACAACTGTAATCTTCATTTTGTCTAGAGGCGGCTCAAGATCTTTCAAATCTCCTTTATTTCGTGAATATCATAAGAGTTGACTAAGTAAAATCATCAACATGATTTCAGCCTATCACTAGTCCACTGCTGAACATAAGCCTCCCACAGATTGTTATAAAAGTTTGTAGTATTTTGCGCAACCGCAGTTTATTTATTCAGATCTTCCAAGAACATGCTGCCGCTCATCTTCTGGTTTTAATTTTCCCGTTGTTGACTTGAAACTCACGGGATGTGATGGGGTGGTAGATTCTCTTAAGCCGCCACCACAACGAAAATAAAATAAGGCCCGGAAAATATTTTTTTTCATAGCCCACGTAAACAAAGTTGCGGGTAAGATTAATATTGAATAATTTTGTATTTTTTTTTCAAAAACATAATCTATTTAGCACCAAAAATAGAATCCGCACTCAACATGCTTTTATTTATTTAATACGTTATTAAAAAGTTCAAATGGGCGATAAATTTATTGCATATTGGCATTCTCTCGCAGACATCCTCGAACATCAAAAAATATTGTGATATGTGAATTAATATAAATTAAATCAATATTATTTTCATAAAATCAAAAATTATTGTTTCGTTGGAACTGAGAAAATCTTTAGACTATAAGATGTATATCTGATACATAAATAATAGTAGCATTTGAAAGTCGTTATTATCATATTTGCAACGCCTTCAACCTAAGCCCGAGGTAACATCTAAATAAGTCATTTAATCGAACATACGACACTACAATGCAAACGCGGACGCTGGTGAATGTTACACGGGCGTTCATTATCATAATTATTTCAGTCCGTTACAACGACTGATGATCGTATTTCCTCGCCGATTTGACCACGGAAATATCTTCAATGCCCTCATGTCTAAACTAGCAAGTAGACAGCTCTGCAGCTTATGCTGTAAAAAATTTAGAACCTGACTAATGTGGAAACTGCTAGATATTTAAGTGATATATGTAAGTTGTCCTCGAAGCATAATGTCTTATGGTATTTTGCTATGGGGAAATGCGACTTACGAAAAATAAAGGTTAGCACAATAGGTTCGGTTCATAAGAGTTTTCTATCATATTGGCTCGAAAGTATCTCTCAGAGACAAAACTATGAAATTACACAAATGTGACACACCATATGTTATGGTAAGACGTTGCACTCGCCATTAGCTGAACGATTTGCTCATCTCTAAAAATGAATAACTAAGAATTTAGAATTTTTTTTCCGAACTGATATATTAATGTATGTTTCTTGTGAACGGAAAGTAATAACGAAATTGTTGATTTCATGAATATTCTTAGAAAAATCGACAAATATCTCAAAGCGGTTGTCGGTGCATTGTCGCTCGCGTATGTTTCTATGTAAATATTAGCCGAAACTGCAATTACAGATTAGTTCCGTGCGGGTCGATTGCGAGCGATTTTCCGCCTCTTTGAGAATGCTATTAAACATCGCCCCAGTGGCCAGGCAGTATTGCATTTTAATTTTATTTTCTAATTTTTTTGTTAATTTTATTTTTAGTAATTTCCCTACGTAAACTAAAATTGGAGCCAAGTTTATGGCAAGGACTTTGTAAGCCATAATTGCCACGCTTGGCAGGCTGTTTGGCAACCGCTGTTTATTTATTCAGATGTTCCAAGAAGATGACTGCCGTCGGTATATTCAATTAATTACATACAAATGTTATTACGGGGTAATAGTTAGAATAATGATATCCCACTGATCGTTTTCCGAAAATTACGACAAATTCCGAATATTCTCGGCAACAACACAACCAGACCAGAAACCTAACAATTTGTTAAACATTGGCTCCTGCTGGGAACCAATAACCCGTGTGAAGTGGTCAGGTACTCTGTGCCACGCGGTCGTCAGTAATGTATAGTGCTATCATAATGCAGTAAAGATAAGTGGCAGTGGCAAGGCGTTAAATCACATTATATAGTATCTTCATATCAAGCAAACAATAAGAATCCTATAAAAGACATTACCAAGTGTCGAAGGAAGTGTAAGAACACCATTACGTATCTGGTTACTGCCCCTGATGTCCTATATACTCGAATGTTATCTTGTAATGTCTTAAGTAGCGTACATCGCCGGTGTAATTCCAGATCTCTCTATCTAACAAATATAAACTTATTGTTTTTATGGCGTACAACCAAAAGGCTATTCGAGCCTGGAGATTGGCAAAGCGTACTCTTCTCCACTACGTATATGGTTATGGATACAATGACTTTCTATATACATTCCATATACATAAAACTGCAATGATCAAGGAAGACTTTCCTCAGATGTCTACATAGTATTCCCGCACCAACCTTTTGAATGTATTTTTATTGGATACTTTTCTTATATCTTCGGGCAGGGAGTTCCAGGTTAGTATAGCCTGAACAGAAAAGAGTTACCGACGAAACCGGTTCAATGTTGTTGAGTACTAATCTTATGATTAGATGAAGAACGTAGAACCCTTTCAGTTAAAGAAAGGTACTGGAATTGGTCCTTAAGATATGACGGAGTGAATGGATAATTTAAAATGACGAAGAGAACAAGAAAAACTCTAAATTTACGCCTTTGTTGAATAGCGCGCGGAGGCGAGAACGATATTCGGAGATATGGTCATACTTCCAAAGGCCAAAAATAAACCTGATACAATTGTTGAGAAGTTGCTCTAGCTTATAGCGGAGAATCTTAGTTCTAGACAACAACTCAACATCTGAATAGTCAATATAGTGTAGTCCTTAGTGTTATCGGCCATAAAACATAAGAAATATTCCTCTTTTTTTTATTGGATAAAGTGATGAGAATAGTAAAACGTTCAGCTCATGGTAAGTGCAACGTCTGCCTATAGCAAATATTGTGTCACGCAGAACATTTCTGTGTGGCACCACATTGCGCCTGGCACCCTCTAGACATCAGTACTTAAGTCTGATATGTCCAGTAATTACACTAGCTCTCAGTGCCCTTCAGACCGAAACACAGTAATGTGTAAACATTACTGTGTTTCGGTTGTTGTGCCCTGGGGTGAGCAGAGTCCCCTCAAGAAAGAAACCTCAAAGAGGTATCGAATTTTGTACTCATATATTTTTTCAAGACTTATCAAAATGTTAATTTTGAGAATTATTGTAATCATACACGTCATATTTTATTGGTAATTTCCAGTACCAACTGAACCAATCTTGTCTCCAAAGGTTCTTAAAAAGGTGGCGTAGTCATCTTTTGGTACTACAAGAACCTTCAAAATATATTTTATTGTAGCATGTTTAAGTGAAATGTTAACAAAGGTACCAACTTTTTCATACCAGATAAAATAGTGAAAGAAGGTTAATAAAAATAAGGATTTAAATGAAACTAATTTTACGGATTTTATCGCGTTTAATTTTATTATTTATAACCCGACGTTTCGAGTGACTGGTCGTTTCTGCGTAGATCGGACCAATAATAATAATTAAAAGCTGAAGGTACTCCGGGTTAACTATGACATCGGGACTTCTGTCACCTCAGTCCCCCCGTGGCCATGGGTGCTGTAAAGCACTCGAAACGTCGAGTTATAAATAATAAAATTAAACGCGATAAAATCCGTAAAATTAGTTTCATTTAAATGTGTAGTGTTCGCGTAAATATAAGAAATCAAAAATAAGGATAAAATAGTGAAGGAAGGAAGAAAGGGTGGTAGTGTAATAAAATAGATTCTTATTGTATATTTTTTTCTAGGAAAATAATTATTTAATAAGTACAGTGATACCGGTCCCTAAACCGCGGTAGCTCAGGGGCCGAGCGCTCCTCTTAAATTTAATAGGACGCAAGTGACTTGAGTTCGATCCTCGGCACGGCATCGTAAGAAACCTGCAAGTCTGAGGAATCAAATTATTTCCAGGACATGTGAAGTCCGTCAACTGACATTTCAGCAGCGTGCCGGACTCATCCCCGCTCTAAAACCCTCTCAGGGGACCTCCACTTCTGACAGCTTGGTGTGTCCCTAGCATTATTTATTTACATATTTAACATTGATTTTAAATTTATGTTCTTTTCTCTTAATATAATCATTGTGTACTTTAGATACAAACTTTGCGTGAAGTCATTCATCGTTTTAAAAACCATGTTACTAGCAGTAATCTAGACATCGTCATGATCGTCATCATCAGCCTTTATTCATTTCACTGTTGGGCTTTGGCCTTTTCGAACTCGTATCGTAAATGCCATGCTTAGTAAGCGGCAATCGTTTTATCTCTGAAGTATTTGAAATGTTATTCCACATTTCTCTTAATCAACTTTTTCGACAGCCACAGGGTTAGTTGGGACGATATTATCTTACAGCAACTTTTTTCTTTTTTTATTCTATCAAAATATTTTTTTAAATAATTATGATGTCCTCCTGGTACAATCATAACCATAGCAGCTTTTGGATACAACTAACTGCACAAGATATACTACTTATTGATATAGATATTATAATATAGATTTGGTAGTTCATAGAATTCAGGCATTATTTTAATCCAAAACAAGTATAAGAAAAAAAGCCCTAGTTTACTTATGCATATTTCGAATTTCTTTGTTTGTAAGAAAAAAACCATACTATAGTAGGATTTTTCCTGTGTCGTGAGTGTGTTTTACAGACCAAAGGCTGTGCAGGCCAAATATTTATTCCGTACGGGAATCGAACCCGCGACTGACGGCGCAGTATCGTAAGGGCTTAGCCACTACGACATCCGAGACGACAACTTACTTATTTTAAGCTTACAGTGCAGTGTTTCGTTCTGAAGGTGATTATTGTGAGAGGTCCAGTGATTATTGGGCTTGGTGATTACACTAGCTCGCAGTGCGAGCTAGTGTAATCACTGGGCATATGAGACTTAAGAACTGATGTGTCAAGGTGACGGGCGCAATGTGGTGCTACAAAGAAATGCTTACTATCAGGTGAACGTTATGCTTGTCTCAACACTTCATCCAATATAAAATAACATATCTACATGGAAAATTAAAATTTGTGTATATTACAGAGTTATAGTATAGCATAAATACGAGTAACTTCACCGAATGCTCTCCACAACTACAACATTTCTACTAGGCAATACACACCACTGAAGTCGACAACGCATCACATGTTTCATCTCACAATAAGGCGTTATCAAGTAAAGATGCTACAATAGACTTAAATTCGTTTAAATATAATTTAGAGTGCACCCGGAACACTAAAACCTCACTCGATTATTCTACTGCACTATTGTTTACTGGAGTAGCGCTGTCGCTAATATAATATTAAACAAACAGATGTGAGGTCGTCCGTTACAGCGAGCAGATGCGATTGCATTATTTGTTCTATGCCATAGCCACTACTAAATGTTCTCGATTTCATCCCACACATTAATTTTAACTTTTCATTACTTTAATGTGACTTTACTTACTGTATATTCCAAGTCCAACATGATACAATACTACCCATTACAGAATTTGTATTAAAGCTTCCTCTTAAATCAGTCATCATCCTGTAATCTATCCTCTCCATTTATTAACGTAGGTTTCGCAACTGTAAGTGACAATCTAAAAATTTGCTTATTTTAGACGAGTATTCTGTCTCCTGTTTAATAAATCTTCATTTTAAAGTTTAAAATACTTAAATATAGTAATTTTCCATAACATTTAAGTTAAACAACAACACGGTTCACCTCCATCTTTAATATCATACATTAAAAATTATCATGAATAAAGTACATGTATAAACCAGTCGAAAACCGATGATAATGATGATGATGGCGATATCGAGCCACGAGCCTTTGATCAGATAACGGCTGTTTACATTTAGCCTCCGGAGAATTTAAATGTAGCGATGTTGTCTAGCTGAACCCGCGGGTTGACCCGGACAGATGCTCGATATGAGAGTGGCTGATACCAGGGATTGAAAGATTCAGATATTATTCATATTATATAGCAAGTTGGCTGACAGTTACTAGTGGTGTTTTCGAAATTTCCAGATTATAATCACGAAATGCAAAAGAAATTTTTAGTAAATCACAAACAAGGTTGCCATTAAATTCCGCATCGTATCATGTTGTTGAGTCTAGGTCCAAAGACTTAACGTTTATCAACTTTTACATGGTACTGATAGTTCCCAACGAAAAAAAACGTTCTTTAAATCAATTAATCATATACCATTCCGAAAATGAAACGAAAAGATCATCAGCCAAAGAGAAAATTCGGTTATTGAAATGTTAAATGTAAAGGTCAATTCCGAAACTTTATACATCTTCGACTGCACAAAATAAAACATTCTCCCTAGCCTTAAAAATAATAAAAACATTAGAATGTACAGGTTGGGGAAAGAGTTTCTTCGCATTTAATATGAAAACTCAAGACATTTTATTTCAAAGTTTATTTACATTTTACTACAGAAAATGTGTGCCATTTTGTTCGATGACTTTCTGCCACCTAGAAGGTATTGTAATGAACCCGATGCTGTAGAAATTTTGGGACTTCTGAGCAAAAACGCGACACGTAATTTTGGCAGTCCTCTCTTGATGTTAACCTGTCACTACCTAAAGAATTCTGTAGAGACCGAAACAGGTAAGATAATCGGAAGGTGCAAGGTCAGCGCTGAACTGATATAGGCGGATGCATTAACACCTCCCAGCCAAAACTAAATTTTTGCTGAGTGGCTAAGAATGTGTGTGGTCTTAAAAGTAGTATCTTTTTACCAAAGAACGATTCATAAGGTAAAGGTTTTTTTTTTAATGTGTGCAATGATTTAACAAAAACACATCATTGGAACGCTAACCAAATGAAATGTCTTAGTGGATTCAAACTCAAACAAATCACACATTGTACAACTTAGAAATAAGCTTCTTGGATCGGAGTATTCATCCATCAGGTGCATTCTGTATCAAGGTGATACTACCATTATAAAGTTGTTTATTTAAAAAAAGAACTAATAGGGAAGGCAGGACAAGTTCAAAACTTGTGGCATTTTAACAGCAAGCTAAATATTCCCGAAAAAAAACTTAACGTTGTAGCTCTGTATGCATGATTATTACTGTCTACTATAAGCGTGTCACCTGCTGAGCCATAAATTCTGAAAGCGCGTACTAATTAATTTCCGTTAATCATTATTTGCTAACTGGTTAAAGACACTCTCATTAATATTAATGCTGTAAAAGAGTAAGAAACTGAAATTAAATTCCACGTATTTCAAGCTCGATTGTTTGCTGCATTATTGTCAATGCAAACGACTAAGAAGATAACTGTCTCAGACAGAAAGAAATACTCGTAGTTGAATAAAAGAGACTAAACGCAAAAATATTGGTTTGGTAAAAATCTTAGTAACAGAGCTGATCTCATGAGTAATCTACATACAGAAACCTTTATTTACGCACTACAACAGTGATATGTGTATAAGTTCAAACAGACATACTTGAGCCGCCGCTATAGGTAATATGTACGATGGTGATTCGAACCCGAGAACTCTGCCTTCAACAGGCTAATACGCTGAATCTTACGCCACAAAAAGACGATAGTGATGTATTGTACATCACTATCCGTCTTTTACCTTAAAATTTAAGTCCCTTAATTAATTATAATTCAAGTAATTCTTAAAATTTATAAAGTCAAGACTCATAAATACCTGACTTCCCTACGATATACGAGTACATGCCAATTATATCTACGATATATGTACTAATTAACTGCAGGCTAATTAAATTGTTAAGGCTCAAGCAAGGATAATTAATTAATTATCGTTAATGTGTCGATACTGAGGTGAATATGGATGAATTGTTGAGCAGATGTTGGCACTACTCAACATTCTCGTTAAAAAACATAAGTGTTAAACCGTTCGAAAATATCTGCACTAGTTTCCGACCTCTGATTTCTGCAGTTAAACTGTAACACGTTGACATATGCTAAAAAATAAGTGCCGAATTTTTTATCGCCACGCAGTTAGATGTACAATTACAGAACAAAAATTTGTTCGTCTACTGAGCTCAGGCCTACTCTCATTTCTCAGGTTTTAGAGGGGTCAGAGCGGACTTCACATGTCTTCGAAATATTTTTGTTCCTCAGACATGCAGAATGCAGATATCCTCTAGATGCCTTCACCACATGTGGTATATCGGTACATAAAAAAAATCATTTTTATAGGTGCCGACACCGGGGATCGAAATCGCGTCACTCGCGTACAATTTAAGGCAAGCGACCGGCTCCTGAGGTACCCTGAGATACCACCAGACTCTCGTGGTACGATCTTAAACGTAGTAAGACGTACAATAGCTAATTAATTTATATATAGTTTTTACTGTATATGAATTCATGGACGGTGGACCTGATAAAGAATATCAGGTCCACCGTCCACATCTTCTTCGTCCAGTCCAGCTCAGTTCTTTCCTAACTTTGCCCCAAAAAGGAGTTCCCGTAATTGCGGTGCTTGGTAGGCACCAAAAACTTGTTCTTCCGCAACCGGAGGCCATGGGATTGTCCTGGAATTTCCTGATTTTCAGTGATAAAATGGTGTTGCAGATTCTTTAAGGCCGCCACACACGTCTTTAAATCTTTAAAAATTTTATAGGTCCAATTCAGCGTTTTGGAATTCTGAGGAACTTCTATGGTGCGCGGCTTCTGGTACCGCGATCACCGCCAAAAGGATAGTTATGTTATTCTGTCGGCTGACCTTAACCAAAAAAACTCACGGGCAGCAACTAATTGGTGTACATTGACGCCTTATGCCGACTGCAAAACGCATTTTATTTTTAAAATAAGAATAGGGCTACCCGCCCCACACATCGCCTTATAGACGTTTTTTGGCGGAAGTAGTACCAAAGAAGAGAAGAAGGGATACTACCCTCCAAATCTGGTGGTCTGATCTAGGGATGAATCCTCCTCCTTCCATTAAAATTTAGATCTTGTACACATAGTCAATGAAACTTCAATGTCAGTGAGGCTAGGCTGCAGTGTCAGAAACACGGAGATAATTAAAACACCACCAGACCCGAAATCCATTTATGTATCAGCACAAATATTGGTTTTTGCTGGGATCCGAATACAAGACCCGCAGCGCAGAAGTTAGGTACTAGGCTGCGCGGTCGCCTACATTATAACCGCGATAGGACGGGATAAGAGTAATTAATTGTATTTGACTGCTTTGCCATTCTAAACGTTATTTATTGACCATAAAGCCATAAACGTAACACAAAGCTCTAGCCTGTTGCGTTTACTAAGTAAACAGAGCTTTTGTCGTATGTAGTGTCGCCATATTTTTGCGATTTTTTAGCCTGAAAAAATTATGTAATTGTGTTTCGATTTGAAAGGTACTAATAGCCAGTGTAATTACGGCGCGTATGAGACTTAATAAATGATGTCTCAGGATACCTTACTGGTGGTAGGATTCCTATGCAAGGAATCCGTCTAGGTAGGTACCACCCCAGGGCCAGTTATTCTGCCGTGAAGCAGTAGTGTGCAAGCATTACTGTGTTTCGGTCTGAAGGGCACTGTGAGCTAGTGTAATTACTGGGCATATGAGACTTAAGAACTGATGTCTCAGGGTGATGGGCGCAGTGTAGTGTCACACAGATGTACGATGTTCTGGGTGACACAGCATTTGGTATGGACAGACGTTGCACTTACCGTCAGGTGAACGTTTTGCTCGTTTCATCACTTGTTGAAATAAAAAAAATAAAAAAAATACCGGGCGCAGTTTGATGATCATACAGGAATGTTCTGGGTGACTTGTAACGTAAGCTTAACGAGTGGCTCGTGTAAGTAATCTAGAATCAGTGCAAATATAATCTATAGTAATTTTAATACTACTTGTCAACATACTGACAGATTGAGAGTACATATTTGTTACACTAGTGACCTAGTGATCTAGAGGAATACTTAGTCACAGGTTCAAATCCCAGTCGGAGTCCAATATTTGTGCGAAAAGCACAAATCATTTGCTACATTTTCAGTTCTGTAATATCTCGTACGTGGTTAATAGCTAGCTTCACTCGGCGACTGTCTGTCATAGAGTCTTTTGATAATGCCTCGTTTGAGGCGAAACACGCGACGTGATTTCGACTTCAGTGGTGTATATTACCTAGTATTGTAGTGGTAACCAGGTAATATACACCATTTCAAATTTTGCATGCGGATCTTATCAAATAAACTTCCTTTCCTTCGTTGTTTCAACTCACACAAATTAAATGACAGTTTCGGTTGAATGAATTGAATGAAAATTTCTCGACGAACTGACTTACTCATACATAAATTAACCCTATTCTTGGCACAGTGTATGATTTGATACATTGCACTTTCCAAAAATCTACGGAGTATTTGAAACGTATTTTCAATACTTATATGATATAATATGGTCGGAAGTACTATCAAGAGTCTACCAAAAAATATTTTTAGTTACTGGTTAACACTAAAACAGTAGTAGAACGCAAGATGACGGACCAGTTGAAGGCGTCTACGCATCGCAAGGTAAAAATTGTATTTTTTTTTAAAAATTTTGACCTAATTTTGTTCGAAAGTGGTTTGCTACGAATAGGTAACAAAATTTGAAAAAAAAATAGCTTAAGCTCGACGGAAACACTTCAGAAACTGGTAGCTGAAAGACCTCCCGAGGCTGTTCGTTCTCATCATCCAACTATAGCGTCCATCAGAGGTGTGCCTATTGCCGGAGCATAATTGTTTTCTGGACTATCATACAAAGAAATAAGAAAAGATAAAATCAGAAATAATCTACCAATATCAGACTTATTTATAGTAATCCATACTAATACTATAAATGCGAAAATAATTCAGTCTGTCTGTCTGTCCGTTACGTTTTGACGCCTTATACGCTGAATCGATTTGGATGAAATTCGTCATGGAGATAGAATTACATCCCGAACATCAACGCAAGCGGAGCCGCTGCCTATCATCTAGTATGTAGATAATCATAAGTGATCTCATTTAAGTGATATCTTAGATTTATATGAAGTAAAGGCTGTCTATATGTCTAATATTGTTGATTTTTGGTGTGCAGAACATAAAAGTATAATTTTTTTTTATTTCAGTTTTTTTTTTTCATTCTTTTTAATTCGATTTGTCATCTTACGTTAGAATTTCATTCTAACGTAAGATGACAAATCTTACGTTAGAATGTGATATTTAGTTTGGTTATTGTTAGAAAAAATAAATTTGATGTTATTGGAAACCTGGCGGTGTCACTAATGTGTTACACAGATTTTCTAAGGTTGATTGTTGTAAATCTGGCAGTGTGCCTTATGTGATACGCTCAATAGAACCTTATTTAACAAATCGATGTTTTTGTTATTATTTTTTCCGTCACCAATGAACACCTAAGAACACATAAAAACTATAATTAATCAACATTTCCGAAAAAAAAATCTTTCCAAGTATAGGGTTAAACATACATATTTTTTAATTTTTTTTCTAAGCACTCTTCTTAGTGTCTTCATTAGTTAAATGCACCCGTGCTAAGCTGGGGCTCATATACGAGTATTTATGTATAGACTAGCGACCCAGTCTATATATAAATATATGAGCGACTCATCACGATATCTCCGAAACTACAAGATCTATTGTCTTGAAATTTGGCATACGTATTCCTTTCCAGACATACATGATATATGAACATTTAGTCTTAAATGGGTAATCGGGCTTTTACTGTTTTTTCTATTCACAGTTTAACATACATGACTGTAACTTCCGTGCGAAGCCGGGTCGGTTAACTAGTATTTCATATGAAAACTCAACACCAGCCCCCACAAGTATGACGCATATAGCAACTATCGTCCTATTCAACCACAATAACGGTAAGTGGCCGACCCGTCATACGACCTCGCCGCACGAATTGTCGCCGCGTTCAAAAATCGGCCAAGACGATATCATTATTTTATTTATTAGTATTAATGTAGAATTTGTTTCGTTTGCTGTATAGTAAGAATGTATTTACTGGTGGTAGGATTTCTATGCAATAATCCGTCTACGTAGTTACCACCCCAGGGCCAGTTATTCTGCCGTGAAGTAGTAGTGTGCAAACATTACTGTGTTTCGGTGCAAACATAATTATTTTTCTGTTCGAAGGGCACTAAGAACTGTGTAATCACAGGACATATGAGACTTACGAACTGATGCCTCAGGTGATGGGCATAGTGTGGTGTCACACAGAAATGTTCTGGGCGACACAGCATTTGTTATGGGCTGACGTTGCACTTACCTGACAATAAGTGCATGTTTTGCACGTTTCTTCACTTTAACTAATAACAAAAGAAAATTAACAGCGTGGTTCCAAGTGGTGACAACGCATTTACATTTTTATTGTTTATGGATAACAAACTTAGGTGTCTGTGGGCCCCGAATGAACGTCTGGCCGGTCAGAGCTCAGAGGATTATACTAAGTTTGAGAAACAATTAAAATAATATTATTTTCTGAATTAAAATAAAGTGCTGCAATTCGATTAAAGAAAAACTACGAAAACAAGTTAAAACATAGTGAAAATACAAAGTGGAAAAAATTCAATTATATCCTATAAGTGTACAGGACACACATTTATTTATAAAAGTTTTTGAAAAGGTTTAAGAGCCGCAAATTACACGTCTTTGAAACATTTTTTTCCGAATCTGTATAAATAAAATACAATTGCCGCATGTATGAAAGACCATCACGTGAAAACGAAAAAAAAGTAACGTCCGGTTGGACAGTTTCCGCAACAACAAATACATACATACATACATAAGATCACGACTGTATCCCAAAAGGGGTAGTCAGAGACTGGGCACTCACTGCAAAAACAGATGACTGCCACAATACACGTTTCACCAAAACAATATAATGCACTTGGTGTGATAGGCGGTGAGCCCATCGCCATCATGCGCTGTTGGGTGCACAGTGCAGTTTAATTCCTTGGTGGCGGCTCGATAAAATAATACTACCACTCCATCTCATCCAATGGATCTCGTAAAAGGCGAGTAAGGAATTAAACAACAAATTCCGCATAGAATATTGATATTTTTCCAAAAACAGTTGAATTGAAAGCGATATTTCAGTGTGTTATCGGTGGTAAACATAGATTTGGTGCATCCAAAGGTTTGATTGATTGACAGACAACACACAGCCTAAACCACAAGAGATAGAGACATGTTATAAAATAAACATTCTTAATATTCTTTTGCTAAGCGCACTTTTCATTTTCTTAATTAATATATTGCACCCGTGCAAAGCCGGGGCGGGTCGCTAGTTATGAATAAAAATAATTATTCATAAAAACTCTATCCGTCGAAAAACATGCACGTATGGACACCCCGATCAGATGACAACTGTTTCCAATCGATATAGAGAAGGAAACACGAATACAGCTGGTCTAACTTTCTTTTTAAATATCTCGATTAATCTGCTAGGAGAGGCTCGCAGAATATTCACGAAAACATCTCAAAAATATTTGGATAATAATTACTATTCCATTGATATACATTGTATAAAAATTGATTAATTGTCACTCAACGTCTGAGATTTGTATGGACTTACCTTATGAGATGTACATCATTTAGTTTCACGCGTACTCGCCATAGGCACACGGGCAAGGACGGGCTATGGGAGTTATGATCTATGATAATAATAAAATAAAATAAATATCAGTTCATTGCCACAAAAATAAAACAAAAAAATCCCTGTAACCTTTACATGACATGATCATGAAGGCAAAAGGAGGTGGTTCAGCATTTGCTGACACGTCATTATAATCCCATACAGCGCTGGTTATCAGGCACTAAAGTCCCCTTGAGATGTTATGCAGGGATAGTGGTAGTTGAGGGCTCCCCAATCACTATTAAATATTGGAATTGGCCAGATGTCATTACCTTGTTATACGGTAGAGAATATAAAGAAATAAATACAATAATAAAAATTATATAAAGGCTACAAAAAAGCTACTAACATACAGACAAAGGTATAAAAACTAGAATTAATCATTTCTTAACTCTCAAGTGTGTATGTGTGTGTGTGTGTGAGCGATTGGGCGTGTGTGTGTGTTCAAGTATATACAGTGTGTATCTTTTATATTCTCTGCAGCAAGTTGGCAACAAACCTGCTAATGATCTGCAGCAACATCTACATGTCACCTCATGAGAAAACGTAAGAAATTGTTAATACGTTCTGCATCGCGCTATTGAAGTTTCATCGATGCTAACTATAAATACAAGAGCTAAAAATTACTGTCTTGAAAAGACATCCTCCCCAGATCAGACCTCCCAATCTGGTGAGTTACCCTTTGTTCTTGGCACTACATCTACCCAATAGGTGACCTCCGACGTGATCTCAACACAAAGCGAGCTTCTCCCACACAACGTCATCGGCAGCCATCGCAATTTTCTAGCCTCTCAGCCATGGAGGGCCTCTTTCCTCAGGCTGAATCTTGCGGCTTGATTATTGTCGTAATAAGGCTCGATACATGGAAGACCACAGCCCCAGTGCATTGTCATACAGCATATCATTGCATGACGTTTAAAAACATGCGTGTTTGCACCTATTCTCCTGCGCAGTTGATAGCTTTCAATCAATCAATCAATCAATCAATATATTCTTTATTGTACACCAAATACAGGAATAAGCACAAAATTAACAAAAAAAAAGTGTAAAAATATGTACAATAGGCGGTCTTATCGCTCAGAAAGCGATTTCTTCCAGACAACCATTGTAACAGAATTGTTGTAATTAAGAAGGTAGCGGAGGGGGGTGTACATAAATCAATGTAAAGCACATGATGAAGGCATTCGTAGATAAAAGCAATAGACAGTTCGGGAAAAGGGAAGCATAAAATCATAGCTCCAAGAAATGAGCTTTTACGAGTTTTTTAAAGGAACAGAGGGACTTAGCTTGTCGAATGTGTAGGGGTAAAGAATTCCATAATCGCACAGCTGTGACCGTAAAAGATTTCTTGAAGAAAGAGGAGGAATGCATAGGAGTTTGGAGGGAGAGATTGACAGAAGAACGAAGGAACCGTTCATGGGAGAGGGAAATATACTGAAAGCGGTCTTTCAAGTATTTAGGAGTGCAGGGATTGAACAGCACGCAGTACAAAGCAGAAAGAATATGAGTATTCCTGCGAAGTCGGATTGGCAGCCACTTGAGCTGTTTACGAAAATCGGAAACATGATCATATTTCCGAAGCCCAAATATGAATCGTAGGCACGAATTTTGAATTCGCTCAAGTTTATCAAGCTGCACTTCGGTAATGTCAAGCAAATATCAGCATAGTCAAGGATGGGCAGAAGTAATGAATGAGCGAGCGCAGCTTTAGTAGCAGTGGGTAGGAAATTACGTAGTCGTCGTAGAGAGCCTAGAGCAGAGAACATTTTCCTACTAGTCTCATTTATCTGTGGAGTCCATGTCAGACAGGCATCAAAATATATTCCCAGATTCTTCACCTTATTACTGGATGGGATGCTTTCGTCAGTTTTCAGTTTTCGCCGTGGTCATCGGTCGGCCAGTTCATCCATACTATACAATGGGAATCAATCATGTTACGAGGAAAATAAAAATAGTAACAAATTTACCGAAAGTTTTTACAAATGGTAACTGAAGCCGAATTAAGGTATCGGCAAACAATGTAAACATTGTACGAGTATATATGTTCCAACTCGCATAGTCGGTAAAATTTTCAAAACAACATGTCTCTAACTTAATACTACATGGCGCTCGTGAAATCATTCATCCTGTCAGCTTCCTGGTCACTAAATGCCATTACCATAAAAGCGAAATGAAGAGTATATCCGAAGCTAAAAACCTTATAACTGTAACTATTGTCATGTCAAATATTTTAATGTCCACTCATAGGCAGCAGGTGCGCTAATCGCTGAATCATGAACATTTCTAGCGAAATGATTCTACAAACTCATTAGATTGATAATATCTATGGAATTAAACCTTCTCTATTTGTTATTGCAGGAAAAGTGTCCCCTATACTGTGCATCCGTTCAATTACGAAATGTAGCGATTACAGTAGAAGACGCGAGTCCTAACAGAACCGATTGGTGGAAACAATGTTATAGAACCACGGCTATCAGCTATTAGCAGTACAATAGCACCGATAACCGTCTCGCCCCATTACAACGGCACGAAACAGCATTGCACGTAATTGTAGCTTTAATACCGAGTAAGGAATTTGCGTACGAAACGGAAGATCTAGAATCTTCGCTTAATTATATTAGCGAATATAGAAAATATTCTATGTAGAAATTTATACCGAATCATAGCATTTTCAGGTTGATGTGATGATATGAGAATATTCGTTAACTAACAATGGCATTATAAAACTTTGTCTACCCTATGATGTCCTCCATGGCCAATTTTCGACAGCGGAAAAAACTTCCAAATACTAGAAGCTATCAACCTGCGCTCACTCGTCCAAACCTTTTCGCGCCCGATGTATCGCTCATGCAACAAGATCGGAGGTAGGCTAGAATGCAGTGTCAGGAACACACACAATCACCACATTACCAGCCCCAAAATCCAACAGTTTGTGATTTAGTTAATGCTTCAATGAACGAATTTAGTGTTGTTAACCTTTTGGCTTCTACCGCTTAATCGGACTCAGAACTCCATTTCCAGTCCACTGCTGGACATACCATACACTTTTCTAGATTACTCATTAGATGGGTAAGAAGGGGATCATTAGAGAACTTTCCGTAATAAAGGACAATACTTGAACAGATGCCGCTGGTCTTTCTCAATATTTTTCTCTTCCGACGCCTACGGCGAGGGGTAAGGTGACTAACTTTACTATTTGTTTATAATGAAGCGCAAATTTATTTTATACCTGTTTAAAACCTTATCATTTCTTGGTAATTCCTTTCTTATCCATGACATGTTAAAGATTATCAGTATTTTAATTCAATTTCATAAATCTTCAGTATCGTAAAAACTAATTAAAATGTCATTCCCTAGTCAGATTTACAATGCGTTTGTAACACAGGGCACCAGATAATCGACGCATATATTATTCAAGACCTTATCATTATAACTTGTTATCGGCTTGTAATGTACATCCCTTAGCATCCTTAATAAAATCGCATTAAGTCGCGACCCCCACACAGATATCAACGTAATTGACAACTGAACGTTACGTTTGACACACAACTCCTCCTTCTTTAACTCGGTGGGTTAAGAGTTATATTTGCTTGATGCAAAGTTTCGTAAATGCAAATGAAAATGTTACGATGTAACATGATTTAACAAGTTTAATAGATATCCAAGCTATAAATCCACCTGTAACAACTACAGTATGTCTGGTCGTCTATCTATCAAATTCTGAAAGACACCCACTGAGATTGCTGCGGGTCGCATCGAATAATCTATAGATGTGTTTGGAATAAAATATTAGCAAGTTTTATATCATCATTTTAATACGACCTTACTAATTTTAATAATAGTATAAAAAGTATAGAGAAGAAGAAAACTATACAGAAAAACGTAACAGACATAAAATTATCGAGTTCATTTATCGTAAATATGCTGACTGCGAGACGATAAATCAATATTATCTTATAATATATGACAATAATACTGCGGCCTGGCTTGACAGACAAATACCACAATGCAGTTGAATCGGTTATTTGTAATTGGCGCCACAGTAATTTTGAAATGAAACTGAGGCGTTAAACCGATGATGTATTATTTAATCGAACAATTAGTGTGTAAGGTGTAACAATATAGGCACTTTGTCTCAGTTTCTGTAGTGTTATGAGGATTTTTATTGGATCAGTATTTTTTTTTAAATCATAATTATCGCTAATTATGATCAGATACAGATACAGAGACTCAATGTTTTCAACTGAAGCATAGCTGCTTCTTTTATATTCACACTTCTTTCATATTTTATTGGCACAGAGATATTTATGGATGAATATGAAAAAGTAGAACAGAACAAATCCTCTTAATTTTCATGGAAAACTTACAGATATTCAATAAACATTTGTTTACATTGCAATTTGAAACACTGGACTGTCCTCTCTTCTGAACGGTTTGACCGAATGAGGACATATTCACAGAATATTTATGTAAGGAGCAAGCTATCAACAAATTCTATATTTATAGACCAAAATAACTTGTATCCACAATAAATGTTGTTTGAATGCCAAAAAAGAAATTCACAAAATCTTGACCCGATAGGTGGCAATGTGGTCGACTCCGTCACTCCGTGTGATGAATCATTAATTAGCATGCATTACATTATAATGTTAAGTACATTATAATTATAATGTTTTGTACTTAAATATAGTTCAGAAATCAATAGCATCGTATCACTTACCGGAAAGGGCAGAACAACGTCTGGCAGCTAGTAAATTATAAAACTAAACGTTCCTAACTTTTTAATTAAACAATTTACTGTTAATTGATGTACTTGGTAAAACGTAACTGGTTATCGACCTTAGCAAATACTAAACTTAATGTAAAAATATTACTCAGGCAAAAAAAAATCAATGAAATATCAAAAACAATGATTCAATCACAAAATTTTAAAAAGCCTAAGGAATAGTTTAAATACTGGGTTAATCTCAATATAAAACTTTATATTATATAATATTATGAATGTATAAATTGTTACGTCTACAAATAATTTCGTATAAAACCGACTATCATTCAGAGTAGACGATCAATTGTGTAGATAACACGCGCAGTCAAATACGAAAGTGTGGAGAACAGTAAGGTATTTGACCAGTGCCTTTTACCACAGAAGAAAATAACTCTAGAGCTACCAACGTCATTATTAACACAGGTTTTTTTAAAAATTCAATAAATTAATTTCTTCCTGATCATCAATTTAGGATAAAACACGATAAATAAATTTCCTTTTTTCATTATTTTTGTTTTTGAAAACAAGATATTATTGGTTCCTATGGAAAGAATATTGTCTGTTGATGACAGAGGCCAGTCGAAAGCTTCAGAGAATCTACCACCCCATCTCATCCCATGGGTGTCGTAAAACTCCAAATTCCTCCAAAATGAGAGCTACAAACTTTTGTGGCAATCTATGGGGAAGGCCTATGTTGAGCAGTGGACTATTGATAGGCTAAAAAGATGATGATGATGACGTGTGTCTTAAAACATGGTAAATTAATAATTTTAATAGTAATTTATATTATTAGTAGAATAAAGGATCAACCAAGTTTAATCATTCCGTACACTATTTTTTTATATTTAATTATAAAACCTGTCTGAAACGTAATTAACGCTGTAATAAAATCCATGTCACCGTAAAAGGCACCTCGCCTGATTAGAGTTGAAGCGTGAAATATGCGTACGATGCAGGCTTATCTGGTGACAAGCGGGAGCAACCAGTAATTAAATAATCCGGTACTGTACAACCACGAGACAAAGTTGTGACTCACGAGGTTAATTTCCGCCGCGGAATCACTATTGTTAATAGTTTGGGATTGTTTTATCTCTTACAGGCGCCGGTCTTAGAGCGCAATAGTTTAAAACGCGTCTCTCTTCTGGGTATAATTCAAGTCTTATTCAGTGACAATGCTTACAAAATCTGCTATTAGTACTTATATTATATTTTATAGGTTCGCCTATTAGACCAATGTTAGGATTCCGGTAGGTTGTAGGTACTACCGCAATGCCATTCAGACATTACTGTGTTTCGGTTTAAACTTCGGACACTGTTGGCTAATCTAATTACTGTAACCAATGAGACTTAAGCACTAATGTCTCAGGGCGCAGTGTGATGCCACACAGAATTGTTCTGAGTGATACAGCATATGTTACGGGCGGACGTTACACTTATCATCAGATGATTTATTCGTTTCGTCACTTCCATTAAAAAAAAGATAATCCATCCATCCAACAATGGCGGTTATGAGGTGATGGACCATTACCCTATATCATACTGTAGGTGACGTTAAATTTAGCGGGAAATTTAAGGACAAGAGGACAAGGTTAAAAGGGAAGTATACAGATTTTGATGCACTTATTTTTATACGTTCACTTTCCCGCGTCTTCCTAATAGAAGGATTGTTAAGATAAAGTACGGGAATAATGGAGTCATTTGTGTGTTGCACAAACTTTGTATTTGCTCCTAGTTTCCTAAATAAAATATAAAAAAATCGTTACACACTGCACACTTATCTAAGCTAACAATATTACTTTTATAGTCAATTTGCTTGAAATTAATTGGCCCATAAAGTTGTAAGAAACAAATAACGCCTTGTTTTTTTTTACAAAAATATTATTTACTAAATGGTTATTTGAGTGTTAACATGAGATCTGTTATGTTGGTATACATGTTAGTGGAGCTAGCAAATTATGTTGGTCTTACTAAAGCATATTTAGTTGGTGCTGGCCGTAAGTTTCCATTTTTGATATCAATACTAATAGTTATTCAATTTTTGAAGCAAGTGACTTTTTCTTTCAGTAATGTACTTAATTTTTTTAAGCATTAAAAAAGCGAGTTATATTTTAGTAGTAATAGGCACTGGCAAGCTTAGTGGACATCCTGCCCTGACAAGCAATTATTACAACCATGACCCCGGGAACCCGAACGCTGGAAACACGGCTAAATAAATAAGTACTTTATTGACTGTGTGATACAGTCATCTTCAATAAGAAAAAACAATACATACCACTAAAACTGTAAGCCTCTCAAGCACCTAATGGTTGTTGCCCATTCCCGACTGCATACTTTTCGGTCTAGTTTTTATTTGCTTATTCAAGGTTACCACCACTAAAATGGTATATTCATGTTCAGTGAACGTCCGCTTCGCCCAAATGCTGTACACCGACAGTAAATACCAAGTTCTCAGGGAAGAGATGATAAAGACTAACACGCGAAACCTCGTATACCACTGCAGAGCGGACAAGAGTGACTGCGATGCGGCTTTAGCGAAGATGCGGTACAAAGCCAGTAAACATTTTTATGCCCTGTCCAAGGCCGTAGTAGATTATGTGAAAAACAAGAGGCAAGCGCGCCCTACTGGATACGTCGGTGAGTGTTCTGATGTTAATAAACTTGTTTTATGAGACAAAGAAGGCTGCGAAATTAATTCGAATCATAAAAAATATTGCTTTTGAATATTCGGATGAATCTTGAATATTCCTTTGTCTCTGTCACTACTGTAGAGACTGTATGCAATTTATCCCTCATTTGAATTCAGATAACAAACGAATGGAAGATACTGAAAATAAAGTTTGTGCAAATTACGGTTATGGAGTCCCAAGAAGCGCCCAATACGTAAATAAAATTAAATAAAAATTAAAACATCAATCGGTTTGGTGGGTCTATGCCTTTAGAAGTTTTATCAGGTGACATAACAGTACAATGTCATTAAGCATATTCCAATAAATAAATTAGACCGAAAGTTAAGATGTTTTCGAGATCATCCAGGTTCCAAGTTTGCGGGCACAACTGATGATCTTTGGTTGATTCAAAGGTGTCCCATAATTAGATCTCGTTCCATTCTAAAACTGGCCTAAAAGTCGCGAAAAGAAAGAAAGAATATTTTTATTCGCTGCTGCAAAAAGTGCAAAAAAGATGATGTTGGAATAACCACTACAAATATACATTCTATGTACTAGCTAAAATTAATATCGCGATTGCCAAACCGCCCTCCAAGCGTGGTAATTACAGAAATATCTCTCAAATTGGAAGAAATGCCACAAGGATCTGTTGCAACATTGTTGTGTCTACTTATATTTAAAAAAAATATATACGTATAATTATTTCATCAAAAAACTGACATCCAAGCAGTAGCATGGTTTTCTCTCGGATCCTATCCTCAGAACTTGACCAAATAATTTTTTTTATTGGATTAAGTGACGAAAGCTAGCTAAACGTTCACCTGGTGGTAAGTGCAACGTCTGCCCATAACAAATGCTGTATCACCTAGAATAAGTCTCTGTGATACACTGCGCCCGTCACTCTGAGACATCAGTTCTTAAGTCCAGTGATTACACTACCTCCCAGTGCCCTTCAAACCGAAACACTGTAATATTTGCACACTATTGCTTCACGGCAATACAACAGGCCTGAGGTGCTACCTAACTAGACGGATTCCTGCATAGGAAATCCTACCACCAATATGACATCAACCCTACTGTACCTTTCTAATAAAATAAAAACTATTCCTTTTTTGAAGTCGATTAAAAAAGAAAAATGGCAAAAAACGAAGAATAAACTGCGGAATCGTTATAACGTAAAAAAACCTAACAATTTTAAGGTAAAGTAAATAACTATAAATGTTCCACTACTGAGCACAGGACTTCTTCAGCCTTGAGCTCATTGATCATCAATATTTGTGAGGGTTTTATCGGCGGGAAGAGTCCGCCACACTGCTTCAATGCGGGTTGGCGAACTTCACGTGTACTCGAATCATTTTTACTCTCAAGCTTCCTTATGATGTTTTCATTCACCGCCGAGCACTTGACTACGTGGCAGCACTAGAATTACTAGATCAATTTAAGTGCTTTTGGCACCGATACGATTTACGATTTGATTGACTGGTCCCGTCAAGAAAAGAGCTCTATGAAAAAAACCGGGGATTGAACTCAGATCAGTCGTATACTTATCATACATAGCGAGCACTCGGCACCGTCAGCTGCCACAGTTGTCTATATTACCAAACTTTTTATTTACAACATAATTGGTCATGAACTTTTAAAATAAGTATTCGATCATTACCAACACAATACCATTGCCAGGTACGGCAACATTCTGCCAGGACAACATTTGCGTCCCGGACACGGACCCACCCATCGTGTACGGCGGCTGTTACACACTTATCTCCTGCGGCGGCAACCAGACCTGGCACCTCGATCCCGTTGTATATAAAAAGAAGAAGAGCAGATTCTTTTAATAAATATTTGTGTATTTTAATAATATTAACTTACACGTATTATCTTTTATTTACTATAAGCCATCTCATACATACATACATAAGATCACGACTGTATCCCATAAGGGGTAGTCAGAGACTGGGCACTCACTGCAAAAACAGATGACTGTCACAATCCACGTTTCACCAAAACAATATAATGCACTTGGTGTGATAGGTGGTGAGCCCATCTCCACCATGCGCTTTTGGGTGCGCAGTGCAGTTTAATTCCTTACTCGCCTTTTACGAGATCCAATGGATGAGATGAGTGGTATAATTCTTTTAATGAGCCGCCACTACACGGCTTATTATTAAGCCATCTCATGACAGACAATTAAAAAAATCCCATGTTTTTTTATTTCATAAAGTGACGAGACGAGCAAAACGTTCACCTGATTGTAAGTGCAACGTCTTCCCAGTATAACAGTATCTGAGATACAGGCCTGGCCTTAGTTTAGATACCAGAAGTAATAATGTAAGAGTGTATACACTTCTGATATAGCTTTTTTCTCCTTAAGATATATAGATATAAGATATAAACTTTGTAATAAAAAATGTTCACAGTTACAGTGGTCGGACTGTGTTACGTTAACATCGATTCATAACGTGTTATCTGTAATGGCGATACAAATTTTGTTCTACCTACAACTGTCCTATTATTTGTCATATTTTTAAAATGTTTGTGTATACTATGTACTTTAAGAATTAAATAAATAAATAAATAAATAATAAAAAAAACAGATGCCGAGTTACTCAGAATATTTCCGTGTAGCACCACACTGCGCCCGTCACCTTGAGACATCAGTTCTTAAGTCTCATATGCTCAGTGATTACGCTATCTCTCAGTGCCCTTCAGACCAAAATACAGTAATGTTTGTACACTACTGCTTCACGGCAGAATAACTGGCCCTGGAGTGGTACCTACCTAGACGTATTCCTGCATAGGAATCCTACTTAGATTAGTTACATTTAGTAAAGTAGTAAACTAATAGTCTGTGAATGTCCCATTGCTGACAGGCCTCCGCTCATTTCTGAGAGGGTATTGGAGCCGGGATGAGTCCGCCACACTGCTCCATGCGTGTTGGCGGAGTAGACTTAGACATGTCTTCGAAACATTTTTATTGCTCAGACATGCAGAAAACCTGCGCTGTTTTCTTTCACCGCTGATCATGTGATAAATTAGCATCTAAAATTGCGGCATCTAACTCAGATCACTAGCGTACCTCGGGCGCCCGGCCCCTGAGCTACCACGAATGAGTTACCTTTAAAGGTTAATACACCACATGCACTATGTGGAAAAACTTATGATATCATCCACTTAAATTTAAACTTCCTTAGATGACAGTTATAATTTGATATAATTTTTTTATGTCCCGAAAATTTTCAATTAAGTTTTGTATTGATGTTTTATAATGTATATATTCATTACTAAAAACAAATTTTATTACTTTTTTTATCGAGAATGAATATTAATCTATGATGCAGTGACCACTTATCATTAGGTGAACCGTGTGTTCGTTTGTCAACTATACTGAAATGAAAAAAATACTGCAGACAGGTTGGTGTTTGACTTACTGGTGATTCCTGTGTTTCTGTCTGAAGGGTACTGTTAGCTTGTGTAATCACGAGGCCCATGAGATTTAAGTACTCTCTCAATATGTCGAGCGCAGTGCGGTGTCACACAACATTGCAATTGATTTCCAGAGGAATCCAGAAGAATCCAGAAGGATTACACAGAAACTGTTACGGGCAGACGTGGCACTTACAGTCAGAACGATCTGCTCATCTCATCACTTTCTTCCATAAATACATACAATCACGCCTTTTTCCCATATAAGGGCAGGCAGAGATCACATCCGTAGACCATTTTTCGCCGCAAGAAAACGAGACTTAACGAGTGGCGATCCACGTCGCCGCCATATTGGTACGAGTTGAAATTCTTGCTCATCATTGTATTCACACGAGTAGCTTGTGTTTTTATGTAACTGTTTTTGTTGCCTTAATTAACTGTTTATTTAAATATACTCTGTTTTAGTTCATAAATATTTTTCAATAAATTTTGTCTATTATCCACTTATAAAAAATCTAGAGCTCGATTTATGGTACTTACTAGGTGCTCTTTACTGAAACTTTCGTAATACAAACTTGAGAATATTTAGAAGAAAAATCTTCAAAAACTTGTTTTCAAGTAGTCAAAACAATAAAGAACAATACGATACAAGGACAATGCCAATAGTCAGACCTCTATAGATGCTCAAGGCACACTTATAAGGGACACTTAAAAAATTTAGAAACGAGTTTTGCCTTTACCGCAAAACGCAATTTTCAGACAACAATCAGCAGGCGAAATTCGTGACGTCCCAGCAACTGCAATAAAAAGACCACAGGCCACCTGTTTCATTGTGCTAACAACAATGCACGTTTCTGGCATTGTTGATAATCGAGATAATTATTAATAACTACACGAGTGAGCTTTAAAAGATCATTCCAGAACACACTATTCTTATTTAGTTCATTAGATATGTCAGGTACTTTGAAACAATGAAGCTGTTAGTTTACTTGATCAGCTGCATGCAGCTATATCGATATGTGGTGCCTGAAATTCGAGGCAGTGTGATGGTTAATAAGTGAGTGAAGTTAAATAATTTTATCTTTGATATACTTGGCCATTTCAATCTCGGATTTATATTCTACTACGTGAAGCCGCGCAACTTCGTCCGCATGATATAGGTTTATTAAACATCCCGTCGAAACTATTTGATTTTACGGGTTAAAAAGTATCCGATGTCCGTCTCCAGGATGCTAGCTCTCTTTGTGCCGAATTGGGTCAAGATCGATTCAGCGGTTACAAACAGACAGACGGACAGAGAGAGTTACTTTCGCGTTTATAACATTAGTATGGATGATAGATATCTTTCGTGACTAAAACTGAAAACATTAGGTTTCGGTCTGAAGAGCAGCGCAGCTATAGGCTAACTGCTTAAGGACTCGTGTAATAATAAAGGTTAATGAGACCTTAATGCCGATGCATCATGATGACGAACGTTTTAACCAAAACATTTTGAATGGATAGTTCTGGGTGACACCGTAATTATTATGTAGAGTGGCCCTTATCAGAAAAAGCGAAACTAATTTTACGGACTTTTATCGCGTTTAATTTTACTATTTATAACCCGACGTTTCGAGTGCTTTACAGCACCCATGGTCACGGGAGGACTGAGGTGATAGATGTCCTGATATCATAGTTAACCCAGAGTACCTTCAGCTTTTCAATTATTATTTTTGGTTCGATCTACGCAGAAAGAGCTAACTGTATCTTGAAGTCTTGCAGTGGTATGCTTGGTTTTTGATTTAATTTTATTAATTATAGGATCCCAAGCTGGTGGAAATACCCAACCATCTTTTATATTAAAATTAGGATGTTTTTAAATTTCAATAGCCTCGCGAATCATCTTCGGTAGAAATCGGTATTCTTTTACGAGGATTCGTAAAAGTAAAATTAGTTTAATTTAAATGTGTAATGTTTGCGTAAATATAAGAAATCATTACAGAAAAAGCGACTTAAGACTTGCTAGTATCGCCTCTTACTTACTATAAAAAAGAAAACTAGGCGTTATTTCCTTTTAAGTATCATTTTAGTAATATGAATAGTGACATCCCAATCACAACGACATCTTTCGCTTAACAACAATCGCCTGCCTACCGTGAAACGTCAACACCTCAAAGATGGATTTCTTACAAGTTCCACAAAACTGCAACTAGATTATTTTTAAATAAGAGTCTATAAATGTATCGCTGCTGAGCCCAATTCCCCTGTGATTTTTAGATCGATTGGCCCATTGCCACTACGACTTACTAATCCTAAAAGCGATTTCGGTTAATTTAGTGCTGTTTCGGATATCAAGACCTTATGAATGACTGCTTAACAATGCTATAAAACGAACACTACGAATAACTTTGTTATTCGAACCTTCGTGCCGGCACCACTGAAATTGTTAATTAGAATTTAAGTGCTGATTTAGCACGTGCTCGGTAGTAAAGGAAAACATCGTGAGGAAACCTATTTATCCACACTTCCGTACTATACTTACTATATACTAATATTATAAATGCGAAAGTAACTCTCTCGGTCCCTCTATATGTTTGTTGTCTTTTCACGTCTCTACCGCTGAACCGAGCTTGAAGCAATTTAGCACAAATATAGCTAGCATCCTGAAGACGCACGTAGAATAGTTTCATCCCGGAAAATAAAAAAGTTTCCACGGTATATTTCTTCTTCTTCTTTTAAAAAACGATGCCCCACAGTAGGATTTTTTCCTGTATCGTGAGTGCGTTTTAAAGACATACATTTCACATGCAACACAACCAGACTCGAAAAGCAACAGGACCGGCGGCTCAGAAGTCAGGTACGCTAACGATTACACCACGCGATCGACAAGCCTATATCGTTTCGTCGTTTGAAAGCCTATATCGACGCGGTAGAAGTCGCGGGCATCAGCACATATACAGTAGGGCACTACTAATATTATAAATGCGAAAGTAACTCTTTCGGTCCTTCTGTCTATTTGTTAGCTTTCCACTTTATTGTTACCTTTTCTCATAATTTAAACCGATCTTAATGAAATTCGACTCAGAGATAGCTTGCATTCTGAAGACAGATATAGGATACCTTTTATTCCGAATAATCAAAGTGTCTTCACGGTTTTTAAAGAAAACCTAAATACCACACGGACGTAGTCGCAGGCTTCAGCTAGTTAAGAAATAAAAAATATTTCGACAACATGTGAAGTCCGCCAACCCGCATTGGCACAGCATGGCACTCTCAGAGATGGAAGGAAGCCTGTGCCCAGTGGGATATTCATAACCTGTTGTTTTACTTTTTTTGAGTGATTTATTCATACTACGGGACTACCATACCCTTACATTTTTTTTATTCATCGGATTACTATAAATTTGTGACCCGCTTGATCTAGACTTATCAAGGTAAAACCAGTGGGAAACAATGTACGAAAAAGCTTCATGCCCTTAACTGAGATCCCACCACCACATATCCATGCACCTTCCGGTCGCCGGCACATGGAGGAAGAGTGCACCAAAAAGACAGGGTGGAGGGAAGTGCATCGCGGACCACAGGTCGAATTTTTCGGAGATTATTACGACGAAGGAGTTGCAAAGACTGTAGCAACGGTGGTCATACCTGATCACATCGATTGTAAGTTCTCTTTTGCTTTTGCGTTCGTCTTTGTGTTATCCGTTTTATATCACAGAATTACGCAGTGTTCTATCAATTTTTTTTTTTAGTAAAATAAAACATAAATCCAATTCTTACGATTAGTCCTAAATTTATTGATAAACTCTTCGGCAGTCGAATGGGAAAAACGTCTCGAAAGAAGTTAGAAGCACGGCAATGAGGTTACCATTGACGCACAACCAACTTCTTTCAGGAGGTTTTTTTAAAGATTGTTGATGTCGTAGGACACTGCCCAACAAGACCTATTTGGCTATCCTAATTATTTGCTATTATAATTTGAGGTGTCTGTCTACCAACAAATGCGCCTGTCGTTCTGCACGAAGACGATTACATTTTTTTATGGATGTAAGTGAATTCACGAGCAAGTCGTTAACGAGATAGTAAGAAAACGTCTACCCAAAAAGGCTGGGATGTCACCCACAAGCACCTTCTGTGTAACACCGCACTGCGCCCGTCACCGTGAGACTTCGGTTCTTAAGCTAAACACACTAACTAGAGTCCTTTCAACCGAAAAATAGTGTTTACACACCATTGCTTCACGGTAGAACATAAGCGGATTCCTGCATATAAATAACCCGTCATCAATTTTATTTTCAGCCAAACACTTCCAAGTGACCACTCAAGTACCATATCTCACCGTAGGACACATTGAAGCTATCGGCCATCATCCAAGCACGATCAAGAGCGAACACCCCAGCGAATGTGAAAAGATATACCAAGATCATCTAGAAGACCAGTACTCAGAGGAATCGACCGATTACTCCGAGGAGTCGTTGGAGATGGCTAGAATGCCCCTATTCCCAGGAGGGATGCCGTCGGCAGAAAAGCGTCTTGAAAATATTTATAGCGATTTGGAGTAACATTAGGACTTTTCATACTTTTGTATTTTCGTAACAGAATAAATTAGATTTTTATATATTGTTGATCTAATTAATCTATTAAAAACGGGTCCCGTATTGTTGGTTTAAGAAAATCTACGAAGGAAATGTCAAAGTCCACTACCTGCCAATGAAAACAAACGGACTAGATATGCACAAATTTTAAAACTTTTGAATTTTGGTATCCTGCAAATCACCCTATGAGATTCAAAAAGTCTTTATTGCGACATCACAGACAGACACTTCAATTTTATTTATTTTTATAGATAATTCTTTACGTAGGGCGGACTTGACAAGTATGTCACCCAAAAATGCATCTGACACGCTATGAGTAGTCGAGCATAGGCTCGAGCATAGGCTCGACTTCCCATGGCGAGTCAAATGAATTTTTTCAAATACAACATATAAAAGGAATAAGGACAAAAGAATAAAGCAAAGTAATACCACCTTTTAAAAATAAGGAAATGAGAGTCCCTATCCATAATGCCTGTCTTGTCTAACCTGCTTGCTTTATTTTACAGTTTTTCTATTATTTCCGTTACGACAGAAAGGGGAAATATCTTTTTTATTTCTATATTTATAACAGCTTTTGTATTGACAAAAGCAAATCGGTATCTATATATTAATACGTGAAGAGAACACTTTGTACCTCTTTTTTAAGCACAATGAGCGCACTGAGTGTAAGTTTTTTTTTATTGGATAAAGTGATGAAACGTGCAAAACGTTCACCTGATGTTACCATGCACTTACGTGCAACGTCTGCCCATAACAAATGCTGTGTCACCCAGAAAATTTCTGTGTGAAACCACACTGTGCCCTATCACCCTGAAACATAAGTTCTTAAGTCTCATAATATGCCCAGTGATTACGCTAGCTCACAGTGCCCTTCAAACCGAAACACAGTAATGCTTGCACACTACTGCTTCACGGCAGAATAACTGATCCTGGCGTGGTACCTACCTAGACGGATTCCTGCATAGGAATCCTGCCACTAGTAATACTATCTTTTTATCGATTGAATCCCAAAACGCCTAATGTGAAATATGGTGCCATGTGTTCCACCCGCAATACAATATTACTAGTTTGTGTTTGTTCGTTGTATTTACTTGTAAATATGTTGTTTTCTTTATTAAACGTGTTCATATCCATTATGTACATATACAACAGTTTCATACATAAATCGAAGGACCAAGATAAAATATTTAATTCCTTAAACTTATCTCTAAGCGATACTTTAGTTTAGAGCCCTTAAGCCCTCTTCTGCAAAACAAATATTATTTCTATATCTGTCGCATTACCCCATAATAAAATACCATATGACATTTTGCCAAAGAAGAATTCACATAAAAAAAACCCATGAGGTACACAGTTTTATATAAGAATCTCTTCAAAATGCGTCCTCTAACGATCGAAACAGACACAAAGATCATAAATACCGGTTAAATACAGACATAAAGTAGACCAACCTAGACGGATAGTAGTTATACTCGTAGTTATAGTTTTTATATGGAGAAGGAGTGCAGATAGCTAAAATGTATTATAATAAGTGTTACAAATACATTAAATTAAATAAAACAATTCATACTGTCAATGCCTAACACATAACAGTCTCAGGTTATGCAGTCACACAGAGACTCTGTGTACTGAAAAGAGATTTTCGGCCAAGAATTTTAAAATGTTTCTAAAAAAAAAGTAAAGTTTCAGCCTATAAATTTCCCACTGCTGAGCACAGGCCTCCTCTCATTTCTGAGAGGGTTTTGGAGCTAGGAAGAATCCGCCACGCTGCTCCAATGCGGGTTGGCGGACTGCACATGTTTTCGAAATAATTTTTATTTCTCAGACATGCAGGTTTCCTCACGATGTTTTTCTTCACCGCCGAGCACGTGGTAAATCAGCACTTAAAATTGTAATTAACAATTTCAGTGGTGCCGGCACCGGGAATCGAACCCAGGTCACTCGCGTACTATGAAATTTAAAGCGAGCGCCTAGCCCCTGAGCTACCACGGCTCTCAAATCTCTAACAAATAATTAATCAAACCTCAGTAACGTTAAAATTTAAAAATCTGAGTTATAATGAGTGACAGTCGAAGTTACCTAAGAGGTATTCTCGTACTCGTATATATTATATTTTGATTTAATTACTTGTTTTGATAACAGTATTGAAAAACCTAAGAAACACGATAATATACTTTGTTTTCTAAAGCTTTTAGTTATGATGTATGTTTAGTACATCGAGCCGGGGTAGATAAAGGACCGGGCGCTCGCCTTAAATATCAATATATGTGAGTGAGTTCGAACTCCTGTGCCGTCACTTATATGGTAAAAAATTCTGGGAGGCAAAATTTCTTTCGCCATCTTGGAGTCCATGAGGTTTTTCTATTATTTTCTTTAGTCGACGACGCCCATGTGTTGCCATAGAGTAGTATAGTCTTGTCAATTGTCTTAAGCTGCCATGAAGTATTTTGAAATGGGACTGTAATCGGCATGATGGTAACCTTACCAGTATAATATTAACTGGTAAGCCTTGTGATATCGCTACCACGGGCTCAGCAGTGAAATGAAACAACGATGAGGAAACCTGTATGTCTGAAAAATAAAAGTATTTCGAGGACATGTGAAGTCCGCCAAACAAACAAACCATTAGAGCAGCGTGACGGAACTCTTCTCGGCACCATAACCCTCTCAGAAGTGAGAAAAGGCTTGTGGGCACCAGTGGGTGCTTATAGACTGTAAGTTTCCTTAGTATCTCGTAGAAATACAGGTCATTTTGTAGCTCAAGCAAACCGAAATTAAAATTAAAAAAAAAAACATTTAATTTTGGGTAACAATTTTATTCCTAAATTATTCCGATTTTTTATACTGGACCCGCTTGAAGGTTGAATTTGTTGGGCAGTTTGATATCTTTGTCCTTTTCATCTAAAGCCTCCTCAGTGTCATCGTCATCGAAATCATCTATATCTAGAGGGTTACTGAAAATGGAAGAATAATATTTAAATTATAAATTCGCCACTCATGCATGACACAGACTAGTGCTGGTAGGATTTCTATGCAGGAATCCGGTAAGGTAGGTACCACTGTAGTGCCAATTAGTCTGCCGTGTTAAGACCAGTGTTACGGCTCGAAAGGCATTGAGTGTAAGTACAGGACTTATGAGACTTAAGAAGCGATGTGTCATGGTGACGCGCTAAGTACGGTGCTACAGCTAACTTGCCAAAGCAACGTTCTAGATTCCGCGACTGGTATGGGCTTGCATGGCACTAACCGTGAGGTAAACTTCGTGTTTCGTTAATCAATTCTTTATAACAAAAACAGAACTACTTTATAAAAATTACTAGAGATGCTACGAATAGTGACGTTCTATGCCGAAGCGCCGAATACTCAGCTGCCGTATGTTTCGGCAAAGGATGTGTGCATTTAGTGCCTGAGAGGTTACGGACCCATGGTTACCATCTGTCCGATTCTGACGGGACTGTCCCGACTTCGATTATATTGTCCCGTGTCCCGACGACCTATCAATTTGTCCCGATTTTTGATACCACGCGACGACCGCTCAATTCACTCAGTCTCACAGCACACGGCTCCCGTCACCAGCCGCACGCAGAGCTTGGCGTAATCATGGACAACATCGACACGGACATGTATGGCACGAAGCTCATAAATAAATATATAAATGACTGGTAAATGAATGGTAGGTATCAACCAATAGTTATATATTCCTTATAGAAGATAAAGAAGGAAAGAAAGTTAATTTGCTGAGATCCGCATGCAAAATATATGAATACACCATTACACCATTTTATATTTTACATACGGATCGTAATAACTAGGTGACCACCACAGACCACAAATCTTGATTATGGTCTTCCTGGAAAGTTTCGTTGAACAGTCTACCAAATGGCTATTGGCACTTCAAACAACAGTATATTTTGATGAAATTATCTTTCATGTTTAAATATTTCGTTGAATTACATATTTCAATTTGAAAATAATATTGTTTTAATTATCACTTACTTGTTCCAGTCAATCTTATGTCGTCTCCTGAAAACATATCCTCATATTTAACATAGAAAATCAATATTCATATCACAAAACAATCATACACAAGAAACATACACCACGTAAAAACCAACTAAGGGAAATGACAAAAAAATCTCAAATGGCGGAATAATTGTTGCTTTATTATATATCATCAGCACTATCTCTAGTCCACTACTGAACATAGGCCTCCCCTATAGATTGCCATTAAAGTTTGTAGCTCTCGTTTTGGGGTATTCGTGTTGGGGTCGTGTTCGTTCGCGGTTTGGGGTATGTGTGGGGTTTTGGGGTTATGGGGGTCTTTGCCACAGTTGCCACGCTTGTCTGGCGGGACCGACTGTCGACAACCGCAGTTTATTTATTGAGACGTTCCTGGAAGATGCTGCTGCCCATCTCCTGGTTTTAATTTTCCCCCTGTCAACTTTTCATCACCCACGGGATGAGATGTTTATACTCATTACTTGTTTTTATAATTTCAGTAAGTGTAATTTAAACTTGCTACTAATTATTTTGAGCTCTTTCACACATTTAATGTTTTACACAATATTATATGGACACAATTTTGCGAGTGTTAGACCTCAGGACTTTTTATTTTGTAAACTGTCCATAATTTATTAATAGCATTCTGTATGTGTTTAGTTCCAGTCTAGAATTTATACACGAGCTCCCTGTGCTTCCATTTTATCTACGTCCATGATATAAGAACAAAAAAATTTTATTACCTATTCGTTGCAATATAATCTTGATCCATGTACTCCTCAGATATCTCAACTGAAAGTGGCTGTCCCCGATGATCTTGTAGAACGCCGAAATATCGAGGTGCTCGAGTCACCGTAAAGAGGAGACCTGACAAATTGTATATGTACTAGCCGATGCTCGCGACTTCGTCCGCGTGGATATAGGTTTTTTTAGATATCCCGTAGGAACTATTTGATTTTCCGGAATTAAATGTATTATATATCTATATATAATAAAAAACATAAACAAGGATGATACGCACAGAAATGCCTAATTTCGTCAAGATCGATTCAGCTGTAGAACCGTGAATAGGTAACAGACAGACTGATAGACAGAGAGAGTTACTTTCGCATTTATAACATTAGTATGGATTACTACAGTGCTATCGGCAAATCTTACTTGACTTACTGTAGCGCACTACATCGCACTATGAAGTTTCATCGACGCTCATATAGATATATAGAAAATCTCCAGAGACCCCAGGTCAGTTATTCTGCCGTGAAACATTGTGAAAGCCTGTGTTTTTCAGTCTGAAGGGCACTTTTTTTTATTGTAAAAGGTGATGAAACGAGCAAAACGTTCACCTGATGGTAAGTGCAACGTCTGCCCATAACTGGCCCTGGGGTGGTACCTACCTAGACGGATTCCTGCGTAGTAAAATTTACCAGTAAAAAGCTGAGAGCTAGTGTAATAACTGGACATATGAGACTTAAGAACTGATGTCTCTGAATGACGGGCGCAGTGTGGTGCCACACAGAAATGTTCTGGGCAGACGTTGCACATACTTTCGTTGACGTTGTTTTAACAACGTCCTCCCCAGATCAGACCACACGATCTGGCAGGTAGCTAGCTACCCTTTTCCTTGATGCCTTCAGCTGTTAAAATACTTCAGAACTACAAAAGCCGTGTATAAGTTATACGCAATACATTCTGTGTTGTTAGGGAGTTTACAAAGACAAATCACAAGCATAATTTATGTGCTTTACTCATGAACAAAATATTCGCGTGTTATCGGTACAAGCGGGACCGTGGTAGCTTAAGGGCAAACACGTTCAATTTTCTGAAATATGTGCGGACGGCAACACGCTCGTGCTATGTAACCATCACTAATATATTTACCTATTAATATAAGTTAACGTACTGGCCTTAAGCACTGTTACATACATACATAAGATCACGACAGTATCCCATAAGGGGTAGTCAGAGACTGGGCACTCACTGCAAAAGCAGATGACTGCCACAATCCACGTTTCACCAAAACAATATAATGCCCTTGGTGTGATAGGTGGTGAGCCCATCGCCACCATGCGCTATTGGGTGCACAGTGCAGTTTAATTCCTTACTCGCCTTTTACGAGATCCATTGGATGAGATGGAGTGGTAGTATTCTTTTAACGAGCCGCCACCACACGGCACACCGAATTCAAATTAACGTATTTATACCGCGTATTTCGCTGCGGGCAGGCCTATTCTCTTTTCTAGGAGGATTTTGGAACAGGAGAAAGTCCCCGACTCCACTTTTATTAAATTGAACATTGTAGTCGGAGACTACATGTTATCCTTTTTATTTTAGTCACAGCAATAACTTCCGAATACTGTCTAAAGCTATCCACTGCACAAGAGATATTATACGAACAAGCGATGAGATCGGAGGTAGGCTAGGCTGCAATGTAAGAGATACGGAGACAATCACAATACAATCAGACCCAGGATTTTAACCCAGGGCCCGCAGCGTAGAAGCCAGGCGCTTTGTCAACTAGGCCAGCGATCCTATAGAATAAGAAGATTACAAATGCATACTTACTATCGTCAACTGCGTGCAGTCCCTTTAAAAATATACATAGTATTATTATCACTACTTGCAATTTCAGTTGATTTTCGCACATTCTTTAAAATTTTCAGCAATTAAAACTGGCAACTCAATAAGTAAAACTCAAATAAACTCCTTTGTATTAAAATCCTGTAATTTTCTTTTCCGTGTTATGTCATTATTGCATTAAAATTCTGTAATGATTTCTTCCGAGTAAGCACTGTAGAACTTCTAATCTGATATTTTGTGGTACTGAACATACAACTTCCGTTGAAATTAAAGTTTGAAAAATACTGTATTGTTTATTAAAACCTAACCTATTGTTCGAAGTTCGTGCTAAACTTTGATGTGGGGTATAATCTTATTATGTAACCTATAAACACGTTACTCTATAATCACTATTCGAAAAATCATTTCGTATAATAGACGAATTATAGTTTCTAACGAATACGTAAGAGAAGTCCCTATTTTACTGATGGTAGGATTCCTACATAGTAATCTGTCTATGGCACGCCGTGTGGTGGCGGCTTAAGAGAATCTACCACCCCATCTCTCCCCGTGGGTGTTGTTAAAGTCGACACTAAAACCAGGAGATGGGCAGCAGCATCTTATTGGAACACCCGAATAAATAAACTGCGGTTGCCAACCCGCCTGCCAAGCATGGCAACTATGGCAAAGTCACCCTAAAATGAGAGCTACAAACTATTGTGGCAATCTGTGGGGGACGCCTATGTTCAGCCTATCACTAGTCCACAGTGATAGGCTGAAATGATTATGATGATGAATCCGTCTGTGTAGGAACCACCGCAGTGTCAGTTATTCAACCGTGAAGCAGTAATGCATGAAAACACGGTTTTGAAGGGCACTGATAATTATTTGGCATATGAGACTAAAGAAGTGCTGTCTCAGGGTGGAGCAAAACAGATGTGTTCTGGGTGACACAGCATTTGTTGTTGTCAGACGTTGCGTTCACCAACAAGTGAACGATTTGTTCGTATCGTTACTTTCTTCTGTAAAAAAAAACCAGAAATTGTTCTAAAAATTTTCAAATGTCTGCAATTTAATTTTAAAGGGAAAAATCTAATCGGAAAAAATTACTTTTGTTTTTTCGTTATTATTATTATGTGACAGAGGCTGTTCAAGTCATTCAATGCAATTAAAACATTAAATAATTTCTGCAACCAACGTGATATGAACAGCCTATAAATGTGCCACTGCTGGACCACTCAAGAGTCCGCGTGCTTGCGTGTGTGTGTTTTGCCTTTATTGATTAACCAGTTATAAGTTACAGTTAAAAAACTTACAACACTCGTTGTAAGTTCGAGTATCAAATAGACAGCCTAAATAATTGAAACCGATGTAGCGTCACATACGACGAGATGTGTCCGGGTATATCTGGGATTTCGTTACTTACATTAAGCGAAATTGAGTACGGCCGAAAGATTAACCTCTAAAAAACATACAATTCCGGCCTATTGACGCCTTAAACTGATAGGAAATATATGTAACCAAGACAGTGTATTTTTATATATGTGTAATACTGTGAATTAAATTCCACAAAAAATTGTCAGGTGCCTGGTGCTCGCCTTTAATTTCATAGTACGCGAGTAACCACGGTTCGATCCCCGGTGCCAGCACCTGTAAATTTGTTCTACAATTTGTAGTGCTGATTTACCACGTGCTTAGCGTCACCGCTAGGGAAAACATCGGGAGGAAACCTGCATCTACGAGGAATAGAAATATTTCGAAGATATGTGAAGTCCGCCAACCCGCATTGGAGCAGCGTGGCGGACTATTCCCAGCTCCAAAAACCCACTCAGAAATGAGTGGAGGCCTGTGCTCAGCTGTGGGATATTTAAAGGCTGTTACTTTTGACTTTATATTAAAGAAATTTTCCTTAATTGTTGGCCATTTATTAATTTCCATTTAATAACGTCTAAACATTAAGTTAAATCCGCTAAACCTCGGAATTAATTACTTTTCTAATACGTGAAGAGAAAACTGTACACATTTTTATGCATATTGCACGCACGGAGGAGTGTGAAATTTAGCATAGTTAAATATAATATGGAGAAGGATGCAGAAAGCTAAAATTTATATGACTTATTTGTTACAAATTGAATTTATGTATACAAAAATAAATTGAAAGTGAATGAACTGAGATCGAATTTAGACCCAATGGCCCAATGGCGACCACAAGTTGTTATACATTATTAATGTGACTGACTTCACATTGGCAGCATTCTTTCAAGAGCAGCCATTAGACAAAGAAGCAGAAAAATAAGAAAAGGAATGTGTTGAAATAGGTGCTAATGATAAAGAAACTATTGCACAACTATGACAAAACTCGACCAAAATTTACTTATGAGGTAATAAAGGAATGTAATGAGGAAACAACCATAACGATATAATTATTAATACATTTTAATATATTTCAACGCGAATTATCGTTTATAGAACAAATTCCCTTCTCCACCCCATAGCCTTCGTCCTCCATATCCAATTAGTTCCTGTCGCATTGCATTATATTTTTTAAAGAATAACTTTTTCAAGATCCTCTTTCGTCGTTTGTCTTCCTTCAAACACGACTCCAATTTGTCCATGCACACGTCTTCCCTAAAAGAAAAAATATAGTGACAAAAAATCAGTTTTTTTTTAAAAAAAACGATGCTCCACAGAAGGATTTATCCTGTGTCGTGGGTGCGTTTTACAGACATAAATTCCACGTGCACAAACACCCAGACCTGGAACAACTATATGTATGCGATACAAATATTTGTCCCGTGCAGGAATGGAACCTGCAATCCGCAGCGCAGAAGCCAAGAGCTTAGCCACTGCGCCAACCGTTTTTTTGTAATAATAGTATTCCTGTGCGTAGTGGTGAGTCAAATCGTTGTTATACTAGGTCGGTATAACAACAATTTCACTTTTTTGTGAATCGCAATTGTACATTTTTTTTCTTTAAAAAGGCCAACATTTGACCTTCTTGACGGTTACCCGCGCTGGTCAGAAATAGTAATCACGTTAGCCTCAGCGAAACTTATTCATTACAAAAACGTTTTTAACCTTTAGAAGCAAAATAATGTTACTTGTAATTTTGGTCCAATAACAGTTTTATTGGTTCGGTCTTAGTATACTTGTCCGGCAAACGGGCGCCTGGAGGCACTTTCGACAGCTCCTTCATTATGCCCATTATTGTATTCTCTAGCTGCGCTAGTTTCGGCACCATAAGCCTTTTAATAACCTGTTATTAAAAATAAATAATTATAATATGTTAATAGAATGACTTTAGGACTTTTTGTCATATATTACAAAGTCAGATTCAATAAAAAAGTTTTACTTTTAAATACAAAATAAGTTAAGAGACTCGAGTAGAAATATTTGGCCCAAAGTTGGAAAAAAAAAACAAATTATAAAAATTATAGATCACGTCTGCCATTACTACTATTATTACCGAATGACTCGGCGGTTGACTGTCGTAGAGTCAATATCACTTGATAATGACTCGTTTTGAGGGGAAACACGTGTACACGTAGCGGCTTAAGAGAATCTACCACCCCATCTCATCCCGTGGGTGTCGTAAAAGTCGACGGAGGGAAAATGGGGTCAAGAGATGGCCAGCAGCATCTTGCTGGAACATCTGAATAAATAAACTGCGTTTGCCAACCCGTCTGCCAAGCGAGGCAACTATGGCAAAATCCCCCCAAAACGAGAGCTACAAACTTTTGTGGCAATCTATGGGGGAGGCCTATGTTCAGCAGTGGACTATTGATAGGCTGAAACGTCGACGACGACGACGTGTCGTGTTCTCGACTTCAGTGGTGTGTATTGCCTAGTGGTAGTGTTGTAGTGGTGGAGGGTATCTGGTGGCGGCTCCCGGTGGCGGATATTGGTTTTCTTGTGCACGCTGTTGAGGGAGGGCGGGCACACACCATTTTATATTTTGCATGGGGATCTTAGCAAATTAACTTTCTCTCCTTTACTATAATGGATTTCCGCAAAGTAACGCCTGATTCTATTAACTATATTAAAATGTTGTCTCACAAAAATACTACAAAGTGTTAGTTAGTATACTACAGAGACAACTATCATAATTAATAATACCTTCCCGCATTTGTTTCCTGTCTTACAGGGGGTCCTGAATTTCCGTCCAAGCTCCATCGCCGGTAGATTTTGAATTTGTGTTATGACATTTGAAAACGTACCTATCGCTGTTTTTTGAGCTGTAAATGTAAATTATTTACGAATAAAATGTTGGGAGTAACATTGTGTAATTTTAATGTACTGTCTGGGGACAGTGGAGTAGTCATTTTAAAATATACAAAAAATATATATAGATCGCCTATAATTTTTATAAACAACGGCTAAAGTTATTCTGTGCTATTATATAATGAACAACATTACGGTTTCCTAAACATTGTAGTTGGTCATAACATATTCATCAACGTCATTTTGTGTTTTTGTTAATGGCAAATTCAAGAAAATTTCCTGGAAAAGAAGTCCTTTTAAAATTTATATTTAAAATGGATCCTCTATTTTTCGGAGGTCACAACATGTTTCTGGCCTTTCTTTTAATCGACTTTCAGGTTGCCCATGTGTCGAGATAGATAACCAATTCCCTTACGCCACCGCCCGGCGTTACTTTGCTACAATTTCATTTTTTTTTTGTTTTAAAGCAAAGCTAAATTTAAGTACTACTAATTAAAATAACTTTTAATAATTTTTATAGAGTAAAATGTAAACAACATACCCATTTTCGCCTTTTTTGTTTTACCAGCTCTTCCTATGTCTGGTTTATATTCATCGGAACTTTTACTGTTAACTATAATAGCAAAAAGTGATAAAGTAAAAATTACTTTTAAGAACATATTAGGCATCATGATTTGTACGTAAACAAGCGTAAATATACTTCATCTACGACTAGAGTCGGAAGAATAATATGGCTTTTCACACTTCTCTAGGCATGTTTACAAAACACGTCTATTAATTGACTTATAAACCTAATAGGAAACATACGGTCACGTTTGATAACATTTATGAATTTAGTAACATGGTTGTAGTACTTAGATTACCTACAAGTTTAGGTATAAATAGTCCTCTACGATGATTTATATGAGGCCCGAACACCCTCTAGCCATGGTAGGATAGGGGCTGGGCGGTCGCCTTCATTGAAACCGAGCGACACCACTAAAATTGCCAATTGCTATTTAAACACTTATTTACCATGTACTCGGCGGCAAACGAAATATTTGTGATAAAACCATGTCGTAGAAATAATCAATATACCGGCAAAATGAACTCACACTAAGCATGTGGCAGACTCTTCTCGGCTCCAAAGAGTTGAGTCAAGCGCTCTGTTGACTGTTACTTTTTTTACTCTTACATTTTAAATCGTATACCGAAAAAAACATAATTGAACTTGCATGTTATGATATGATTTTGACTTTACAAAACCTGGTTTGTAAAGTCAATATCCAGCTAAGTAATTGTAGTTGAATAAGCATTTCCTTAATGCCTGGGAAAGTTCACAAGATGCCTAGGATATTTTTGTGATCTTTCAAAGACCTTCGAGTGTGTTTACCATTATATTTATTATATTATTATAGCTTCTTAAAGCTATCTTACTTAAGCAACAGATAGCAGAAAATTGTTATCAATGGTAACCATTTTACGGGTAGACAGAGGCTCTGTCTCTATGGCTGTGTCTTAATGATATCTACTTCACTAATTATCAAAATAAAAGCTGCAATGTTAAATATACAAAAACATTATATACAAAAAAACCCTAATACACAGTCGGCGACTCAAAAACGTCCTAAAACGTCACACACGTCAGTAAAAACGTCGTGGAACGATAGCTGATTTCAATTAAAACTACTTTATGTGTGTATTTAATCGGTATTTGTGATCTTTGTGTCTGTTTCGATCGTTAGAGGACGCATTTTGAAGGGATTTTTATATGAAACTGTGTACCTCATGGGTTTTGTTTATGTGAACGCTTCTTTGGAATAATGTCATATGGTATTTTATTATGGGGTAATGCGACAGATATAGAAATAATATTTGTTTTGCAGAAGAGGGCTTAAGGGCTCTAAACTAAAGTATCGCTTAGAGATAAGTTTAAGGAATTAAATATTTTATTTTGGTCCTTCGATTTGTGTATGAAACTGTTGTATATGTACAAGGATATGAACACGTTTAATAAAGAAAACAATATATTTACAAGTAAAAATAACGAACAAACACAAACTAGTAATATTGTATTGCGGGTGGAACACATGTCACCAAATTTCACATTTAGGCGTTTTGGGATTCAATCGATAAAAATATAGTATTACTAGTGGCAGGATTCCTATGCAGGAATCCGTCTAGGTAGGTACCACTCCAGGCCATTTATCTGCCGTGAAGCAGTAGTGTGCAGACATTACTGTGTTTCGATCTGAAGGGCTCTGAGAGCTAGTGTAATCTCTAGGCATATGAGACCTAAGAACTGATGCCGCTGGGTGATGGGCGCAGTGTGGTGCCACACAGAAATGTTCTGGGTGAAACAGCATTTGTTATGGGCAGACTTTGCACTTACCATCAGGTGAGCGTTTTACTCGTCTCGTCACTTTAACCAATGATAACAATAGTAGTGAAGCAGGGTATTCTAAGATACGCTACACAATAACAACTTATACGATAATCGTACGCTCCGGCATCGCTTACTTACGGTTAAACACCATTAAAATCCGTAAACCTACTTTAATTTAAATTTAATAAACAACTTTAAAATTTAAGCAGTTCCTAAGGAAATTACTCAGTACTTGTTTATTATTCTGTAACCGCGGTAAGCCACATCGTCGCACAAGTTGTTGTAACTCGCAATTATATTAATATACTTAATTAAATTTGTAACTTTGGTCCTTCGAAGCAAGTTAATCTTACAATTTATAACAAATTTTATTATTTAGGGGATGATGATGCAACCTCCGTACACCTGCCAAATAACTTTGTGTCAAGTTAGTCGGATGGACCGCTAGCTCTTCTGCTATATGTAGACATGTGAAATATCAACATAAATAACAAAAAAGTTAAGTGCATCCGACTTTAATTCGTTGACAGTTTCTCATTGTATTGCAGGTCAGCGTTATTGCATCGTGAAATTTTGTGTGAAATTGTGAGCAGCGCTCTCGTAAGCGTATTTGGAACTAAGTTTCGAAGCATGAATCAAATGCAAATACGTTAAATAAAACGTAACGCCGCGCCACCATGATTTCGGTTCCAATTTTCCTAAAGAAATTCCACGACTAGGCAGCATTCAGCATCGAGAATCACCTCACTGAGGTTTTTGAAGTGACAGAACTTGCGTTCAAATGTTAAATAAGTCACTCTATACTATTACTTCATTCCAGATTTAAAAAGTTCATGCTTGAGCTACTATAGTATTAGCAGTAGTAACAGTGAGTGTTATCGTTAGGCGAATTCGCGCGCGAGATTCCTACAAGCGACAGATGTTGGGGAAGACAAGGTAACACGACATACTAGTTCCCGACTACACAACACATGTAGTGGAGCATGATTACGCGGCCTACCTGCCCCTTTTACATCTAGAGTACCTCGTCGTCGCCACCGTCTGTCGTATAGGACTAGCACGAATAGATTTTCTAAATACATGACGTGGTCAAAAAAGTTTTAAATGTATTTCTTTATTTCTAACTCTTACTAATTTACTTTCCGCGAGAAGCTCTCTCCGATACTCTCGCAGACGTCAATGAATAATAATAATCTTGGACAAGGATTTCCCTTGAGATTTCCCTAGGGTTTCACTTAAAATTTACCACCATACGCCATACACCAACGGTTAACATTTACATAAGCCATTTTTGGACTCATCTCGAAAAGTTGCCGTAGTCAAAGTCGTCGTCATCGTCATCGTTTCAGCCTATCACAAGTCCACTGTTGAACATTCATTGCCACACAAGTTTGTAGCTCTCATTTTGGAGGGATTTTGCCGTAGCTGTCAAGCTTGGCAGCCGGGTTGCCAACCGCAGTATATTTATTCAGATGTTCCAGGAAGATGCTTCTGCTGGTTTTCATTTTCCCTCTGTCGACTTTTACGACACCCACGGGATGAGATGGTGTGGTAGATTCTCCTAGGCCGCCACCACAACGCCGTAATGTTTTTATTTAATTTTGTAATTTCTGTGTATATTTTGATGTTTAATATTATTAGTTTAATAGGCAGCAAGTGCTCGTGGAAGTGTATAGTGATTGGAATTCAATTCAAGACCATATTTATGGTTTTCGTTTTGTCTCCATCAGTCTAGTAAATTTTCAATAAAAGTCAACTAATATTTTATAGTCGATCGAAACGAAATTTTTGTTATGGTTAAATTATTATTCGACATTGCCAAAAATGGCTCGATTTGGTATCTAATTGCCAGGATCAAAAATAGAAGAGATGAATATGGATACACTGCAACACTGCTTACATTGTCAAATGTCAATGTTCGTGTATGTTATCTTCAGTTGAAATTATTCTTTTCAAAATCCCTGATAAAGACAGTGAAATATTTAACTAAAAATGTATACTTTATTTAATTAATATAAAGGAGTGTTGTACCAGAGCAAAATAAATGGAGGAAAGTGAGAATAAGCCAATAAAAAAACTTAACGGCTTGAACATCGGCTTAATAAAAGATAACATCACAAGCCTCGACCTAAGTCACAGAAACATTGAAAATATCGGTGAAAGTGTAATATTACTGCCTAATTTGACAGAATTGAATATTTCACATAATAAACTGAACATTGTTCCTGAAGCAATCATAAATCAACAAAAATTACGATTATTAAATATTTCTTTCAATAATATTCAATATTTCGATGATACTCCAAGCTTTTGCCATATCATAGAAAACTTAGATATATCCAATAATAAACTTCTTGGCCCTCCAGCATGGATTTGGTTTGAATCTCCAAAAAACTTGACAAAACTAAATATTAGCTGTAATTTAGACATAACAAGCAGTTTCCGGCACGGCTATTTTGAAGAATTAATACAATTAAAAACTTGTTTAACTGATATTAAAATATATAACTGTAGATTACAAAATTATAGGCAACTTCTGGGAACCTTTCCTGATGCAAAATCCATACAGGCTGGAGTGAATGTAATTAGCCACTTAGCTGCAAACTCTTTTACTGATTTACCTTGTGAAGGTCTAATCAAATGCTGTGATATACAAATGTTAAACTTAAGTTCCACTCAAGTATTTAATATTAAAAATACTATAGATATATACACAAACTTAAGAGAAATTATTTTATCTCACAACGAAATAAGTGGCTTACCAAATGAATTTTGTAACTTAGAATACTTAGAAGTGTGCATTCTGTCATTTAACCGCATATTATATTTACCAGAGGACATTATAAAATTAAAAAAACTAGTCACTTTCTGTATTGATAGTAATGAACTGTGCATGTTACCTGAAAATATTTGTAGTTTACCTAATCTTAAGAAACTAGATCTATATGATAATTATCTATGTGAAGCTCCACCAGGCTTACACAGAGTAAACGAAATAGATCTGGCACAAAATTATTTAGAAGAGCCTGTAGATGCAGCATATAAAAGTAAAAAAGAAAAATTGAGACTTGATATTCTTGGCAGACATAACGGCAGGTGCTTAGTGTTTTTGTATTTCTTATATAAGATCTTAAACTACTTTTTATGAGATCCACTCCACTTTATAAAGAGCCATGATATCTGATATATTACCCATCAAGTGTTAAAATGTATATATTATGCTGCTGGAAGGATACCTATACAGGTCTCCATCTAGAAGTAAACTAAAGGATCCAAAAACACATGTTGCTGCCATTTTGGTTCTTACTCTCCATTGTGTTCCCACAAGCAGTAGAGTGCCAGCATTGCATATTATGGTATTATTCTTCACAAAAGAAGGCTATCCTTACAACACCTCGGTAGGAAAGAGGTAGATTCTGTTCTACTCTGCGGGATTCCCATTAGCTCACCTTTCATGACAAGTATTTTTTACTCAATCCATTTTTTTACTGTTTACATTGTTGCATTATTTCTTTTCAGAAAACTTGAAAATATAAAACCCGAAAGTATTGATACTGATAACTATTCTGATGATGAAAGTTATGATGACCTCCATTTTAACAATGATGTTGATGAAGGTAAGATGCAGTTAAGTAACTTGATTATCTGAATGTAGGGCTCTTTCACAAAAACGATATTATAGTTGAGATGCTAAGCAGTTGCTTTTATATATCTTATGTCCAATTGTCCATCTACCCTGATCTACTTAGGATCTGCCATATTTGTTTAAATGTTTATTCAGCTATCCATCATTCCTTAAGCATTTTTCTCGGTGGACCATAGGTGGGTTATATGTTTTTGATCCACTGACACTGCCACTCAATAGCTATTCACTAATATGGTAAGTAATTACTTACCATGTTACACATTCCTAATACTCAAAGATGTAAGTCGGATGTATAATTTTTCAAGTAAATTTAACTTTTTTTTTTTAATTTTATTTAGTGACCAGATGAACCAAACATTCACCCCATGGTAAGTGCAACGTCGGCCCATAATAAATGTTATCACCTAGAACATTTCTGTATGGCCACACACTGCAACCATCACCCCAAATGTCAGCTCTCAAGTCTCATATGCCCAGTGATTACACAGACAGAAACATTTATGTTTGCACACTATTGCTTAATGGCAGAATAACGGTAATGTGGTACCCACCCCAAGCCAGTCACCAGTTACTTAGATGAACTCCTGCATAGGAATCCTACTACCAGCACTCGGCCATACACATGGCAATATGCGCATAGACATGGCCCATTGCAATCTACAATGTTTCTGCCATATCAACAGTATTACCTCAACTCCATTAAGCACAGCTTGATGAATTTTTTTATGCTAGAATAAAGCTTTGCTCAGGAATATCAATAATAGCTATTATGCAACTTGTAGATTTTATGTAACTCCCAAATATAATACTATTGTTGTGTAGCCTAGCTGTTGGCCTCCAAGCTATATGAGGTGTTGGGGATCTTAAATATTAATCACAACTAAAATAAAATTTTCAGCCGAAACTTTATTTGTGGTTATCATCAATCAACAAACACATGATATTTCATCAATTTAAGAAGACTTTAAAAAATTCAATATATTTTCGTTTCAAATTCCAGACAACACTGTTGATGAAGAACACTGTCCAAGTTCTCCAGAGGACTGGGATTCAGATGATCACTGGGTACCACATTTTTTCCATAATGTTAGTGCACCCTCACAATCGCCTTGGCTTTATTTTGTAAAGCAAAAAATGGAAGAAGGAAACTTCTGTCCTATGGATGCTCATACAGTTTCAGTTGCTGAGAAAGTGAAGTATGAAAAACTGTGCAATCCCCAGCACCAGTATGAATCCGATGGACAATTTGATGATTATTCTGATGATGACAGCTGATTGTTAATCTCTAAAGCTACCTATCTGCTTAAAGTACAAAACATAAAACCATATACCAAGAGTAGTATCAATTGTTAGCAAATCATTGACTTGGTGACCAACAGAACCTCTAAGTTTTATCTAATTATAAATTACTATTTATGTTTTGGCTCATAGGATCATAGGCTCACTGGCTCATAGATAAGTTATCTGAACCGGAAGTGACACACTCACAAAATATGCTGGTATTTCTAAAATAGCCACATTGCTGTTTCACAATGTTATGTGAGTGAAGTGAAACCAGAGCTAGCATTAGCATATTACTATTAGCATTTATGCCTCTAGTCCCTAAGTCGTAATGCACAGAGGTTACATTGGCGGCTCATTTGGCTTTGTAGTTAAGCAATAGGCTTCGCCGCTATGGATTGCGCGTTCGAGTCCCGTTTATAAAAAAAATGATGCACCTGTATATTGATTTCAAGTATAGATTTAGTTGTCTATATGCCACAAAGCCCACTTTCCGAATTAGGTGGACTGTGTGCTCGTTCATAACCCCCATCGAAATTGCACTAGGTAAGGAATTGCGACTGTTATTGTGTCAGATGAAAAACGAAACAAGCGATAACTTATGGCGCGATATGAAAGTAGTCGCGGCAGGTCAGAGGCCTAGCGCTCGCCTTAAATTCACAAGTCACAAGTGACCTAAGTTCGATACCCAGTGCCAGCACCACTAAAATATTGTCTGCAATTTTTAGTGCTGATTTACCATGTGATCAGCAGTACAAGGAAACATGGGAAGGAAACCGGCATGTCTGAGGAATATTTCGTGGCTATTATGAAGTCCATCAACCCGCATTGGAGCAGTGTGGCGGACTTTTCCCGGCACCAAAATCCTCTCAGAAATTAAAAGAGGCCTATGTTCTGCAGTGGGACATTTATAGGCTGTTACTTTACTTTTTTAAGAGAATACCCAGATGATACCCGCCGAATTCTCTTACGCCGCCATAACATAGTTTTGATTATGTTTTTGTGTATTGTTGGACTATTTTACAAGGTATTATATGCCTTATTTATCTAATAAATATAGATGCTCCCTCTTCTCGTAAGACCTGGTACTGCCACTCGCTTTAAATTTCATAGTAAGAGAGTGACCTGGGTTCCATTCCCGGTGCCGGCACCACTAAAATTGTTGTGCTCGGCGGTGAAGGAAAACATCGTGAGGAAACCTGCATGTGTGAGAAATAAAAGAAATATTTCGAAGACATGTGCAGTCCGCCAACCCGCATTGGAGGAGCGTGGCGGATTCTTCCTAGCTCCAAAACCCTCTCAGAAATGAGAGGAGCCCTGTGCTCAGCAGTGGGACATTTATAGGCTGAAACTTTACTTTTTTACATTAGAATCCGTCCATTAGATACCCTTTATCGCTACTGTTTAGGAAAATGTTTAAATCTTAAAATTAGTAACCATGGTCAATAATGCCAGTGACGCGTGACTTAGGAATGAGCATGCCTTCTAACCTTGTTGTGGGTCTTGGAATCTAATCTGAGCTGAATCCAATATTTGTGTAACAAAATGTTGGTTTCAGGGTCCAAGTGTTTATGTTCCAAGTGTTATGATCAGCTATTTAAATGGCTGCCTCGAAAAAAATTCGAGGACATTTGAAGTACGCCCAACACGCGTGCGTACACAGTGTGGCGGACTTCCCAGCTCCAAAGCAATCTCAAAAATAAGATGATTCAAGGGCGACGGGCCTACTACGAAAATCAAACGACGAAGTTTCGGCTGACGGATCGGAATCCCGATCAGACGATCGATTTTCCATCCGTCAGCCGAAACTTTGTAGTAGGCCTTCTGTGCGTACCAGTTGGACATTTATAAGCTTACTTTTTTATGTTTTAATGCTCTCCACGTGTTTCTGACACTGAACACAAAACTTCAACTTTTTGTGAGGGCACCTCATATTTCATAATGTTGGTCATGTTAGAATTAAATCAACTTTGCTGAGATATGCATGCCATCAGTATTTGTTAACAAAAAAATAGCGATTTAACTAATTTACCTACTCTCCCAATGTTAATATCAACATCGGCAAAGTAACACCTGATTCTAATCAAAACATTGAAGTATTATGTAAAACTTTATGGCACATTTTTTTATATTTAATACAATTTGCAATAATGTATGTTACATCACTAATTATGGTTTTAGGATTTAAGCAAAATTATTATAGCATAATTACACAATATATTTAGTAGATGTAAACACTTAAAAACAAGGCATGAATATTTTGTTAAATAACTGTATCTAATGCATTTGTATTAAGGCATACAAACATGAACTGAAACTTAAAATGTCTCATCCATGACTGACATGATTTTACTAATAAAGAGGTCAGAAATGCAGAGACATACAGATATACAATGTATATTTTACTGCCCGCTCGTTTTGTTACAAATTTTAAGAACATGGTATTGCTTTTAAACAATCTGTATAGCAATAAATGTGAATCGACTTTGCCATTTTTATTAAAGCTTATTTTTGTCTTTAGTGTTACTTTACATTATAAATAAGACAAGCAGTATGCATACAAAGTTGAATTAAAACTTCCTTTTAGCAAACAGAAACATCAAATTTGATTTAATAATTTGCTTTTAAATCTAGTTACCTTTTCAATACAAAACAATTGATGTGAGTTTTTTTATTAAATCATGTTTATCTTTATGTAAGTTACTTTATAACAGAATTAATACTTTACAAAAGCAGCATTTGTGCATAATAAAATATGTTAAAACTTCAAAGCCTTTTGCATTTCTTTCAAAATTTCATCATGAACTGTGTTTCTATTCTCCCTTGTTACCTAAAATATATACAATATGATATGAGTATCACTATTTAAATGTTAGTTTATTATTATTTAAGTGATTTGACATTGAGTTGTGGTTGGTTTACTAAAACATCCCTTGAAATGTAACATTTGTGTGCTTTAGTTGAAGAATGTGATGTGACAATAAAATTGTTCACATGATGGTAAGTGCAATGTGTAAGCAATTACAAATGCTGTGTCAACCAGAGCATTTCTATGTGGCAAAACACTGTGCTCGTCACCCTGAGACATCAGTTCTTAAGTCTCATATGCCCAGTGATTATGCTAGCTCTCAGTGCCCTTCATACTTCACACATTTTGTGATTGATAATCACTTTTACTTTTAGCATTTGGAATTAGACTTATCCAATAAAAAAAAGTGGTGAAGACATGCATAACTGATTGAAATTGAACATTTTGCATACATGTGAGTGTTGTTGGATACAACTCTTTAGCAACATCTCATCGGAATCTTGTTCTGGTCAGGTTATGTCACATATTGATAATGAAATTCCAATGTATGACAGGATACTTTGTTACAAAAAATTATATATATATATATTTACTATTCTCAAAGGCCGGCAATGCATCTGCTATTCCTCTGGTATTGAAGATGTTCATGGGCAGTGGTGATCACTTACCATCTGGTGAGCCACATGCTAGATTACCCCCTCTTCTAACTTGTGCAAAAAACTTCAAATCCGGGACTAAACCAAATTTTGTAATATAACAAAAGGTTCTAGATATGCATAAATGATAAAATCTGATCAAATTTGCAGATGCAGCTTCATCATCATCATCATTTCAGCCAATCACAAGTCCACTATTATTATATACAGAATATAGGCCTCCTTCATAGTTTGCCACAAAACACTGTCCTCAGCCACTTGCATCCATCAGCTTACCAAAAAATTGTGCAGGTTATTGTTTTATCCAGTGGAGCTCCCTCTGCTGCTGCAGGGGGTTGCTCTACACCCCTTTTGTAAGTACAAGAATCACTGGAGAACCTTTCTTTCCCACTGATTACCAATTTGATTAGATATGGTCTCATTGTAATTCCATTACATGGTAATTAGTTCACTGCTGGACAACATGCCACCACCATTTGCAGTATCAGACACCTTTCAAGGTATCTGTAACTGTAATTGGCAATCTTCCTTCAAAATTATCTTTGACTTTTGCTTGATGATAACGAAAATGGATGAGGTAATAGGGTTTTATGATGTCCTCCTGGCCGATTTCCAACCACAGGGATGACTTTCAGATACTGTTGTAAGCTACCAACTGTGCAGATGTTATAGTGCTATATGGTATAATCACAACACAACAAGAATCAAAAAACGAAATTAGTTTTTGCACAAATGTTTTCTCTGGCTAGGATTCAAACCCAGGACTTGTGGCAAAAAAGTCAGATACTCTGACCAAAAGTTATTTAAATATTTAATGGTAATTTTTCAACAACATTACTTAAGAATAAAAAAATAAGACAAAACTCAATCATACAACTTACCACCCATACCATAGACTTGCTGTTATTTCTTATAGACTCTATGAGGGTATCACTTCTCCTTAGGGGTACTGTAGCTAATACTACATTGTTTGAATTGAGATTGAAAATTTCATGTATCCTTGACTTGAAGGCATTACTGAAAAATTCCATTTTTCCAATCTCATCTATTACAATACATGCCTGACTCTCCTCAAGCTAAAACAATATATATATATATACATTTTTTTATTTCACTACAAATACAAAATGGATAAAAATTAATATGTATTTTTTAAATAACATGTACCTTCTGTAGTGATGGTAAAGCAACATTCTCAAATTCCTGCACCAGAACACCATATTTACCAACTTTAAACTTTAGTGGACCATTTAGGAGACTCTGATCTCTAGCCAGCCTGCCTCTTACTCCATCTAAAGTGACTACATCAAAGCCTTCCCTTACACGGTTACTTTCTGACTTCTTCTGTATAGAAACCTACAACTTTGACACCCTTCTCGTAAAGTACTGAAGATATCTTTTTTGTTAATGTTGTTTTTCCGACACCTAAAAGCATGTCTTTTGTAAAATGTTGTTACACTAATTTAATATTTACTTAATATGTATAATTACTACCTAACCAGGTTCCCCTGTTAAAATGAAATATTTAATATTACTATGAGCCATGACACGAATTATTTCCAGTTATATATTTTTTAGTTTTTTGGTACAAGTAGAATTCTAAAAGAAAAATGCTGTTAGAACAGGTTTTTTAACCACAGAATCAAAGAGTATTTAGGTCAAATTTAGGTAAAGAGTCAAAGAGTATATAGGTACACAGAATACATAAACCTCAGTGGTCTCGAACGTCAAAATGCGAAACAGGTAGAGTGAAAATGCCAAGTAGGACTTTTGGTTGGCGCCAACTCGAAAAGTAGCCATAATATTTTTATTGAATTTAGTTTTTTCTGTGTATATATATTTTATTTTTATTTTATAAAGTGACGAAACGAGCAAAACGTTCACCTGATGGTAAGTGCAACGTCTACCTATAACAAATGCTGTGTCACCACACTGAGCTCGTTACCCAGAGACATACGTTCTTAAGTCTCTTAGGCCTATGTATTATGCTAGCTCACAGTGCCCTTCAAACCGAAACACAGTAATGTATGCACACTTACTGCTTCACGACAGAATAACTGGCACTGTAGTGGTACCTACCTAGACGGATTCCTGCATAGGAATCCTACCTCCTTACAAAATATATTTTGAGTTTTGATGTTTAATAACAAGTTAATTATGCAGCAAATGCTCGTGAAAGTGTACAGTAATTGGAAAATTCAATTCAAGACCAAAATTTAACTTTTCGTTTTGTCTCCATCAGTCCAACAAATCTTCATCTCCATTATCAGTCATCAGTCCAGCAATCTTCAGTAAAAGTCAACTATAATTTTACTGTCAATCAAAACGGAGTTAAGTTGTTATTGAAATTGACAAAAATGGCTCGATTTGATAGCTATAGGATCTTATAGAAGAAGAAGAACCAGGCCCGTAAAAGTTCGTTCGGGAATTCGGGAAAAAATCGGGAGAAAAATCGTCCTAATTCGGTAGGACAGGCGATCACTTCAAGATCACTCTAAGCTAACAATAACAGGTCATACAGGAAAGTTTTCACAGAGAGTAATAGAATAATACAAATGACAGTAAATAGTATAATAAATGACAGTAATAGAATAATAAAGTCAATGGAAGTTCCTTTGTACGAATATATTACCTAGTAAGCTGTGAGTATCATGCATGGAATATATTTTATATTTATGGATGGCAACAGTCGGTTTTTTGCCAGTGTCAAAGTAACGTACTATAACGTCGATCCGTTTGCCAAAACCTTGAGCGGCGCGCAATAGTCAATAATCACACCGCGTACACACGATTCACCCGTGTTTCAGGGCGGTTCTCACCGCCCAGAGTTACCAACTCACAAGTCGACAGTCCGAATGGACGCCCGCAGCCTCCCTCGGACGGTCATTAGATGACTTAAAATATTTTAGATTTTCGAAATCGCGAAATCACGCAGCGAACGCGACACAGTCCGAATTTCGAGGTATTTGTAGGAGTATGAGTTTTTATTTATTTATTTTTGTTTGGGTCACAGTATCCGATGTAGCTGTAAAAGCCGAGAAGGCTAACAGCAATTACATCACCGAAAATATATATATTGCCAAAACCCGCATTAGGATTTTATTAAATTTTCGAGAGGCGATAAAAAACTGTTTAATCTTATACTTGTGATAAGAATAATTTCCTAGTGTTACTTAAACTATAAATATAGATATTTTGTCCGCATTTTACACTTATTACTTAACAGATAAAACAGTTTTTTTTTCCGCCGCCTGAAAAGTTGATAAAATCCATATACGGGTTTTGGCAAAAAATTCAAACGCTCTAAATCTAGAAGATATTAAAGCATTCAAACTCAAATGCCTAGACTTTTTATTGAAGAGTCAAAGCAGGTAAAAAATAGGTACGATTTCAGCAATGATTTAACAAATGGAGTTTCTTGATCTTGAATGGTAAATGTGGCTAATGGGATCACTTTCAAACCAAAAAGACTGATTAGAAAACTATTTATTTTAACTTAATCATTATGAAATTATATAAAATACAAAAGTTATGTCAGATAACTAGACATGTTACTTCTTCTAGAGATTTTCACGGAATTAATAAAATATGACAAATTCAATCTGAACAATAAAATTGACATTCCAAATTTAAAGTAATTTAAACATAATACATAAACCAAACAGATCAGAGTTGACATCAAAAGAGTATGTAGAATCTGAGATTACCAATCAATACTTGACCCACAATTTGTCAAGTCTAATAAAATTGATTCATTGGTCAATTTGGCAGTAAAGTTTCCAAATTTGATCTAAGTTGATGCACTGCAACAACTAGACACATAGTGGCGGTTTTTGTGTAATAATAAATAAAAATAAAAAAAGATCTAGCGCCTGATGATACAGAAGACCTCGAAATCTAGTGGAGTAAAGTCAATGCAGTCCGTGATCCTGCTAATAGCAATCAATTATATCCTACGCTGTCCAAATTTGTTTCTGCAATTTTAAGTCTACCTCATTCCAATGCCGCCGTAATATACTTAATACAAATACTATTGAAGGTCTTTTGCATACAAAGCAACTGATTGGTGAAAAACGATAATAAATAACTATTGAAGTTTCACAAAAATATGTATGACTAAAAATAAAGTAATTATTAATTCATTTGTTGCAAATGTTTGAGTTTATATGTAATATGGTTTGTTTTAATTTTACTAAACAGTTCGTACGTACTTAAATAAAACGGCAATTTTACTAATTGGTGTATATTTTTATCTAATATACGATAACCAAACCTTATCACGTTAGTAATTCTCCCTTATTTTTCAAAAGTAGCAATGATGATGATGATGATTAAAATTCTATTTTGGTTTATTTGATTATACAGATTTTATACAGATTTTAGCAGTTTTTTACTACAGATAAAAGGTTCAAGGTATCTGGCAACTCTTTTTCTGTGGTTCTACGTTATCGTTATCAAACTTCGATCAAAGTTCACAAGTAGATTTCTTTTGTAATTTCATAAATTATTTCTATAACATTCAATTTATTTTTTACGTTACGTCTTAGATCACAAAAATATTTAAAAAATGACATCTGTAGGTCTTCTAACACGTGTTTTATTGAGCAAAAATGTTACTAATACCGGCAGGGTGGCTACAATCTCTAATACAGGTTTTATGAAATTCTACAGCACAGGTATATAATATGTACAATTATGTATATTTTCAGTATAAAATATGGCCTTTTTCTATTATTATATATTAGACGCAGGGTTTGTTGTTGTCGACAAATGCTTCTGTATATATTATTCTTGTATAATGTAATACTTAACTGTTCTATTAGCAGTTCTAACAGAAAATTTAGATATGACTACAGTATTACAGTGTTGCAGGACAGTAAACCCAAATGTTGGTTCATTCTGGAATTTAAACCCAGCACCCGTGATACAGTAGTCAGGTACTCTGACCACTAGACCACATGGTTGTCATAGTTTTTTCGGGTCAGTGTTAGTATATGGACAATTTATAAAAATTCACCCACAATACATGAGAAATCCTAGTGTGAAACAAGGTTTTTAATAATTAAAAGCTTTTGGTATAGAAAATCAATTTGTATCACTCTTCACAGTATTTGCATACTGGTCATTCATAATTTTCTTCATTTTAAATTATTTTTTTTAATTTCATCATATAGACATTAATAGACCAGATTAGAAATATCCAAAAAATAAATTAGATCCTTTTCTACTCTGCCGGATCACTAATTTACCCATCAGCCTATCAGATTATTTCACCCATAAGCTTATTTTATGCAAGTAAAACCCCTGGGCACAGCTAGTTGTTATATAAACCTTGACTTATTCAAATAGAAGCAATTCTTATCTCTTATCTCATACAGTCTTCACAAACATTTCAGTCATTTTAATTAGTTAGGTATCTATTTAAAATATTGTATCAATTATCTGCTGGAGGCCCGGCATCTCCCATAGCAACATAAACTTTTTATTTTTCTTATGAAAGTTAAAATATTTTACAACTGACACTTATTTATCCTTAAATTGTGATGTTCGCTGAATAATGTTTTCTTGTAACCAGACACTGAAGTAAAACTTGTTTACCTACTAGGTAGGGTTGGAGTCAGCTTTGGTGATGCCAGCACCTGGGATTAGCTCAAATCCCAACCAGAGCAAACTTGTGTAAGAACAAGGCTACATGTAGTAGTGTTGTCATTGTCTCTGACACTGCATACTGGCCTACCTCTAAAATTATTGCATGAACGTTATTTTAACAAGATAAAAAAAATGAATAGACATGCAAAACATTCACCTGATGGTTAGTGCAACATCTGCTTACTACAAATGCTATGTCACCCAGGACATTTCAGTGTGACGCCGCACTGTGCCCTGAGACATCATTTCTTAAGTATCATATGCAGAGTGATTATGCTAGCTCTCAGTGCCTTTCAAACTGAAACACAATAATGTTTGCACACTACTGTTTCACGGCAGAATAACTGGCTTGGTACATACTACTATTGAATGAGTGTCTCTGTGTTTGTGATAGCTTCTGACAGTATTTGGAAGTTGCCGGCATTTTCGAAAATCGGTCAGAAGATCATCATTGGTTTTACTATTTTTAATTCCTTTGAGATTATTTATTTCCATATATTAGTCACCACAGTCTGCTATGTAAGAAGCCCAACAGATGTTATTCATATATATGAATAGCAATATTTACTTAATTGTATTTATATTATATACAAAATATCACTGACTACCCAAACTTTTTACTTTGTAGCACCACAATATGAAAACATTAAAATTGAAGTGGTAGGAGCTAAGAAGAATATAGGAATTGTTCAATTGAATAGACCCAAAGCACTCAATGCTTTATGTAAACCACTTTTCATTGAGCTTGGCAAGGCTGTCAAAGACTTCGATGCTGACCAGAGCATTGCTGCCATCATTATTACAGGTTTGTCCTTTAACCTTTTTTTTCAATTTAGCGGTAATAAAGTTAATTTTTGAAGGTACTCACAATGCAATTATTTATACTCCTGCAACATAATATACCCACACACACCTGCTTATATGCTGAGTTGTAGTATAGATTAAAAAGAACTGTCCACCATTAAATCTGAACTGTAATTTTATTTTATGTACAAAATCTACAGCTTTACATTAGACAATATTTAAATATGTTATGAATATATGCTAAACATGCCATTATAGATTTACATTTTCTATACCAATTATTTTTTTCTTGTGTCCTCAGCAATGTTAAAGTATTTGCTGAAAAGTATGTCATGATACACTTATATGTTTGTTCTCTGTGTGCCTTGTGTTGTGTGGTCTCTGTCCCACAGTAACACATTGTTCAGGCTTTTATTGTATTAATGATGGTGGAGATTATGCATTACTTGTGCAGTAGACAACTTCTGCACTGTATCTTGAGCAGTCTATGACTTCTGAAAGTGCAAGTTGTGTTCTGAAGATGTTAATGGGAATCGACCATTGACATCTTCACAGAATAAACATATAAAAGTTATAAAGTATGTCCCACTGCTGGGCAAGGATCTTCTATTATTTTTGAGGGTTTTGAAAGAGGAAAGACTTTCATGCAGCTCCAGTGTGGCTCAGTAGACTTCATACACCCTAACTTTATTTTATTATTAAGGATTAATAAAATCTATCACGAAAGTCCTTTTTTTTTCTCTTAATAATTAAAAATGTTTTCTTGAATATATTTTTTTTTACTCATTGAATTATTTAATAAATGTTTTTTGTTTGTGTGAGTGCAAGATGCTAAATAAAGTCGTATATCTATTTTACATATCAAAGTTTATTCTTTTTTGTGTGACAAATGGAGTGCATAATCAACCTTATATAATGTGATCTCTGTGACCCTAAAATGATGTGTATCTAAGTAGAAGACTTTAGGATATTTTTACTATTATCTCTTTTCATTTATTTAGGTAATGAGAAGGCTTTCGCCGCTGGCGCCGATATAAAGGAGATGCAGAACAATACCTACAGCTCAAACACAAAGGACGGGTTCCTGCAAGAATGGGAGGACATTTCGAACTGCGGTAAACCAATCATCGCCGCTGTAAATGGATTCGCTGTTAGTATCCTTATTGACACCCGCCGTGTGGTGGCGGCTTAAGAGAATCTACCATCCCATCTCATCCCGTGGTTGTCGACAGAGCGAAAATTAAAACTAGAAGATGGGCAAAAGCATCTTCCTGGACCATCTGAATAAATAAACTGCGGTTGTCGACCTGCCTGCCAAGCGTGGCAACTATAGCAAAATACCCCAAAATAAAAGCTTTCGTGGTAATCTAGGGGGGGAGGCCTATGTTCAGCAGTGGACTAGTTATAGACTAAAATGATGACGATGAATCTTGTTTATTGGAAAGGTTAAATTTATCACGTTGCATTACTCACCATAAAAAATACCTGTCAGTTCTCCTAATTAGTATTTTGCTAACCATATGCGAATGTATCGTGAGGCTGTTTTACAGACATAAATCTCACGTACACAATGCAACCAGGGATGAGATATACATACATAAGATCACGACTCTATCCCATAAGGGGTAGTCAGAGACTGGGCACTCACTGCAAAAACAGATGACTGCCACGATCCACGTTTCACCAAAACAATATAATGCACTTGGTGTGATAGGTGGTGAGCCCATCGCCACCATGCGCTGCTGGGTGCACAGTGCAGTTTAATTCCTTACTCGCCTTTTACGAGATCCATTGGATGAGATGGAGTGGTAGTATTCTTTTAACGAGCCGCCACCACACGGGATGAGATATACTTGGAAAATTTAATACAAGGGCTTCCAAGTACTAGTACGTAAAAAACCAGGACTGAAAACTAGGTTTTCAAATACTTGTAAGTATTTGGCAGTATTCGGTCTCGATACTTCGTACTCTGTACCACGCCGTAATATGGTGCGGGTTTTTTTTAGATGAAATGAAATGAAATATTTAGTTTTTGCGTAGTTTAAAGATTACAGTTTGTTCTGTGTATAAAAAAGGGAAGGACAAAAAAAAAGAAATAATCTATGTAAGATTATTTCTTTTTTTTTGTCCTTCCTTTTTTATCCTTTTTTATATTGAATTTCATGTTTTTTAATTTTTTTAGTTTCTTTTTTATTTTCCCAAGCCAAACTTTTCTTTGCAGCAATGTTTATAGATTTGTGACTTTTTATTATTTACAACTATTATCTAATTATTATCCATACTAAAAATGTTTTATTACCCCACTGTTATTTACAGTTTCAAAATCGTCTAGTCACTTCTTATTTTCAATAACAAGAAATGAACACTGAGTCAATATAAAAAATAGGTTTATTTATTTACATACTAATAAAACATTAAAAAATTGTCTTTATTCAATAAACTCGCAAAATAACTTTTCTAAAATATAAGGTCTCGGTCAGGTAACGTAACAAAGTCGCAATCATAACACAACTAACCAAACAACGAAAACAAAATATTTACTAGAATGTATTCAACATAACTACTACTATTTAAAAAACTTTCGTATACGCAAAAATATGTCTTATTTGTATACACGTACAGAGGAATAGCACGAACTAGTCTGAACTAGTAGAAAGAGCTGAAATTACGAATTAGCTAACTTTTACGCATTTATGTTCCTTATAGCGCTATGAATAGGCCAGCAATTTCCCTAATGAACCATACGAACGGCGCGGCCACCGAACCCCAACGAAACGAAATACTTCCAACGCACTAGCAAGTATTTCTTGCCCGTACCAGGGCCATTAAGACCAGGGCTGCGCTTCAAAATAGGGAGCTTTGAAGCGCAGCCCTGGTTTTAAAATCTGGTAGCGCAAATACGTCTCATCCCTAAATGCATCCATACCCGAAAATCGACAGATTGTGTTTTTGAACGTGGTCAGGTACCCAGAATTCAAATAAGTCTATATTTCGATTGGTTAAAGGGACAAGACGAGCAAAACGTTCGTTCATGGTAAGTGCAACGTCCGCCCATAGCATTGCTGTGTCACCCAGAATGTTTCTGTGTGGCACCACACTGCGCCCGTCCCCCGGAGACGTCAGTTCTTAGGTCTCTTAGGCATTTCTGCAAAGCTTAGTCGTTCCTAACATCATATAAATAATATCTAATGATCACTTTAAAGTTGTTCTTGTGTGTTTATTTAGTATAGTTAATAGAATCAGGCGTTACTTTGCGAAATCTTAGAATCGCATTATCTTAGATAACTGTCGGTTGCGTCACCGAGACTATAAATAGCAGTTCTTTGACAGAGTTGCTCACTCGGAGGAGCGTCGCTTTCACTCACGCGACGGGCAATCAATTAAAGAAGTTACAGAGCGTTCAAAATCGATTCTTGCGAACTGCCACCGGAGCCGGTTGGTATCAACGCAATGTAGATCTTCACAGCGACTGTGAAATGCCCTTAATCTCTGAACACTTCAGAGAATTATCACGGCGGTTTTTCGAAAAAGCCGGGGTTCATTCAAACCCGCTGGTGGTTAAAGTAGCAAATTACCGACCAAACAGAAACGCGACCGAACGCAAACGTCGCCCGCGAAACGTGCTAGACGACACGGACCTCTCAGCTCTTCCTGACCACGATACTGTCAATCACGATCCAGGCCACACTGTACACACAGTCAATAGCTTTAATATAACACGCACCACGACGCGCGACCGCCGTAGAGAGCGGCGCGCAATAGTCAATAATCACACCGCGTACACAAGATTCACCCGTGTTCCAGGGCTGTTCTCACCGCCCAGAGTTACCGTCACACAAGTCGTCAGTCCGAATGGACGCGCGCAGAGCCTCCTTCGGACGGTCATTAGACGACTTAAAATATTTAAGATTTTCGAAATCGCGAAAGCACGCAGCGAACGCGACACAGTCCGAACTTCGAGGTTTTTGTAGGAGTTTTTATTTATTTATTTATGTTTGGGTCAAACCAAACCTGGCACGCGGGCCCATGGCCCGCGAGCACAGTATCCGATGAAGCTGTAAAAGCCGAGAAGGCTAACAGCAATTACATCACCGAAAATATGTGTCACTCGGAGGTTGACTGTCGTAGAGTCAATATCACTTGATAATGCCTCGTTTTGAGGTGAAACACGTGTCGTGTTCTCGACCTCAGTGGTGTGTAGTGCCTAGTAGTAGTGTTGTAGTGGTGGAGGGTATCTTGTGGCGGTATTGGTTTTCTTGTGCACGCTGTCGATGGAGGGCGGGCGGTGCTCTTCAAAACTAGGTAACACACACCATTTTACATTTTGCATGCGGATCTTAGCAAATTAACTTTTTCTCCTTTACTGTTTATTTAGTGTTTATTATAGTGTATAAGTACGAGTATTTTCTTTACTTGAATTCTAGCTCGGAGGTGGCTGCGAGCTGGCAATGCTATGCGATATTATTTACGCTGGTGAGAAGGCCAAGTTTGGGCAGCCAGAAATCAACATCGGTACAATCCCTGGAGCGGGCGGCACCCAGCGACTCCCGCGTTACGTCGGCAAGTCCAAGGCCATGGAGATTGTCCTCACTGGAAACTTTATCGATGCCCACGAAGCGGAGAAAATGGGTGAGATATACATATGATGATGTGTGATGGCGGTTTAAGAGAATCTACCACCCCATCTCATCCCTTGGGTGTCGTAAAAGTCGACAGAGGGAAAATATAAACCAAATATATATAAATAAAATATAATATAATAAATATTATATATATATTTATATATATATATATATATATATACGAACTACTAACTTTTGTGACAATCTATGGGGGAGGCCTATGTTCAGAAGTGGACTAGAGATAGGTTTGATGATTGATGAAATGATAATGATGATGTCCTGGTCGATTTTCGACCGGGGCGACAACTTCCGAATACTGTCGGAAGCTATCAACTGCGCTGGAGATATTATAGTGCCACACGTGTAGGCACAAGCACAGAAGAACTCACTCGTCCCAACCTACCCGCGACCTATGTAACGCTCATGCGATAAGTTCGGAGCCAGGCTGGGATTCGAACCCAGGACCTGCGGCGTAGAAGCCAGGTATTCTAACCACTAGCCCTAAGGATCAACAAACAAATAAACTGTGGCTCGTACCGATGTGAAACGCACTATAGGGTGACCCTCTACTAGTTGGAGCGAAGATCGTCTTTTGTGACAGTGTATGAAGGAAATCCTTCGTACAGACGTCCGTGTGTATAAACGGTGGAAAAAAAGGTTCCTATTATTTATATACTAACTGAAGCCCGCGTCTGCGTCCGCGTGCATTTAGGTTTTTTAAAAATACTGTCGGAACTATTTGATTTTCCGGAAAATTTTCCTACGTCCGTTCATGATGCAAGCTATCTCTGTGCCGAATTTGGTCAAGATCGGTCCAACGGTTGACCATTTATAAGGTAACAAACAGACAGAGGGACAGACAGAATTGTACGAGCAAACAGAAGATACTGGAGGTAGTTAATGAAAATAGTCTCAACAATCAATACTATTTAAGAAATGAGATTTTAATTTGCGTTTGATGTTGTTTTCCGTCATATTATCATATATGTTAGAAAGTAGTATCACTGACACTGCACCCCATCCTCCAATCTTATCGCATAAGTTAGTGCCCCGAATTACACTCGTTATAACGGCTATTAGGCATATACGTAATAATTTTACGGGTGGTAGAATTCCTATGCAGGAATCCGTCTAGGTAGGTACCACCCCAGGGACAGTTATTCTGCTGTGAAGCAGTAGTTTGCAAACATTACTGTGTTTCGGTTTGAAGGGCACTGTGAGCTGGCGTAATCGCAGGGCATTTGAGACTTAAGAACTGATGTTTCAAGGTGACGGGTGCAGTGTGGTATCGCAAAGAAATATTCTGGGTGACACAGCATTTGTTGTGGGCGGACGTTGCACTTACCATTAGGTGACCGTTTTGCTCGTGTCGTCACTTTTTCGAATAAGACAAATATATTTATCAGGCTACAGCGTGTCGTAGGGATCAGAGTACATGCCTACGAAACACTACAATAGCACCGCCCGCTCTCCCACAGTAGCCTGCAGCAGTAAACTAATACCGCCACCAGATACCCTGCACCACTACAACACTATCAGTCATTACACTAATTCGAGTGGTGTATTGTGTGACTAACCGGCCGTTATTGCGATTTCATTATCGTATTATCGTAGACAAGCTGATGCTTCCGACTTCGTCCGCATGGATATAGGTTATTTAAATATCCCGTGGAAAAAAAATGATTTTCCGACATAAAAAGTATTATATGTCCGTCTCCGGGTTGCAAGCTTTCTCTGTGCCTAATTTCGTCAAGATTGGTTGAGCGGTTGAACCGTGAGAAGGTAACAAACAGACAGAGGGGCAGAGAGGATTGCTATCGCGTTTATAATATTATTATGCATTAATTCAATTATTAATATTAATCAGATTTACCAGATAAAGAAAGTTCATTATTTAGAAATAATCTTTCAGGACTGGTCAGCAAAGTCTTCCCGGTAGAGAAATTGTTAGAAGAGACTATAAAGCTAGCGGAGAGGATTAGCACCCACTCTCCACTAATCGTCAAGATGGCCAAGCAGGCGGTCAACCAAGCATATGAGACCACACTCAAATCTGGTCTCCTTTACGAGAAATCTACATTCTATGGCACATTTGCCACGGTAAGTAACCGTTGAAAGTATACTCTTACTCATTCAGTTAGGTAAATTATCTCATATCATTGGTTGTCGTAAATCAAGACGAAAACCAAAACCAGGAAAATGTATTGACAGCCACTGAGGCAGTAACTTCTAATGTAGTCGTAGTATTTCTCCAGATTTCAATCATTCTACGGTCAAGCAGTAGTGTGCAAACATTTGTGTTTCGGTTTTGAACGGCACTGAAAGTTAGCGTAATCACTGGGCGTATGAGACTTATGAACAGATTTCACAGGGTGACGAGTGCAGAGTAGTAACACACAGATGTGTTCTGAGTGACACAGCATTTGTTATGGGCAGATGTTGCACTTACTATCTGGTGAACTATTTGCTTGTCTCGTCACTTTTATAAAAAATGCCAGAACCAGTCCTGGGTTCTAAACCAGAGCGAACTTTCGTGCATTAACATAAATCGTTGTGTATATACAAGAGAAATCCTAACCGGATTTTTTTTAACTGGAACGAATATGTGTATGGCCTGAGAAATCCTAATACAGGGCATTGTATAAAAAAAAAAAAAACTATTACCAGCCTTGTGCGTAGAGGCTTGCATTGTCGTAGTCAAGCAAACTACAGGGCAGATTGATCGTAAATACATACATTTTTTTGGTCCAGCATTATGGTAACCATTACAATGGTGTTAAACCTTATACTTATTTACATTTGTTTTATATTCGTGTTCAAGCCATTGTTATTTGTTTTAGTTTGTCTTTTGATTTTGATCAAACAAATAGCAAATTAAATTAAAAAAAAGAAAACTGAGCACTCTAAGCACTTTACCATAGACTAAACATAATCAATATGAAATATTTTTTTTTAAATTATCTTCAATAAACAATATCCTTTGTACTGATTACAGGAAGATCGCAAAGAAGGAATGACTGCATTTATCGAAAAGAGGGCGCCTAACTTTAAGAATGAATAAATTGAAAATATATTTACAAATTTTAAATCATTTATAGATTGTGTAAGATAAAATGCAATTGTTATACAATTTTGTAATATTCTATTAGGAAGTTAAACTGCCAATATACATTCTATTTTTGACATGTTGGTTTTTAATTATTATAAATCATCCCAGTCGAAGCTAATATTTGTGCAAAGGACAATAAATTATTAAATTTCGGCAATGTTTTTAAATTAGTTAGTTTGCAAATTATAATATAATTGTCCCGTGTCTCTGGTAAATAACTATTATAGGCAGAGTCGGTTTTGGTAAAAGGAAAATCGGAATGTAGTTCCGATGTACCCCACAATAGAAATTTTTAGTTAAAATTTTCTGTCGAATATCGAATAATAGCGTCGTCGTCGTCGTTTCTGCCTCCCCCATATATAGCCACAGATTTGTAACTCTCATTTGAAGGGATTTCGCTATAGTTGCCACGCATGGCAGGCGGGTTGGCAACCGCAGTTTATTTATTCAGATGTTCCAGGAATACGCTGCTGCCCATCTCTTGGTTTTTAATTTTCCCTCTGTCGACTTTTACGACACCCACGGGATGTGATGGGGTGGTAGATTCTCATAGGTCGGCACACTAATTATTAATTATATTTAAAAGCTAAACATCTAAATTCTACGTTTTACACATCTAAGTTATTATTTTGTTAAAAGAATTTGATTTGTCTCGCAATAAATTATCGAAGTTACTATTTATAGGGACTGAAAAAGTACGTTAGTAAAATAAAAAATACGATAGAATTATAGCATTTCTGTAAAAAAAAGTAAAGTTTCAGCCTATAAATGTCCCACTACTGAGCACAGGCCTCCTCTCATTTCTGAGAGGGTTATGGAGCTAGCATTTCTGTGCCTCCAAATTATAGGAGCTATAATTATTCATGAATTTAAAGTTATAATTTGAGCTGAATGTTTCCGTCACGGCACACAAGTCAGTCTAATCTAACACCTATGACGCGCCATTACATGTTACACGTTAAAAATGGCAAAAACGTCACTTATTTGAAATGAATAAAGGGCTTTGCTGCTCCAGGCCTTGACACCTGTAAATCCGGCCCTGATATATTTTTTATGGAACAGGGGGCAAGCGATCAAGCGGCTCACTTGATGGTAAGTGATCACCGCCGTCCATGAACATCTACAATACCAGAGGAATAGCAGATGCGTTGCCTGCCTTTGAGAAAGGAATACGCTCTTTTCTTGAAGGACCCTTAAGCCGTATCGGTCCGGAAAAACCGCTGGCGGAAACAGATTCCATAAAGTGCTTGTGCGTGGCAGAAAATTTCGCGAAAATACACTGTGCTGGAATGCCAACCATCAGGGTTGTGACGATGGAATTTTGAGCTATGCCGCAATGTGTGACGGTGAAAATCAGCGGCAGGAATTAATCCGAACAATTCCTCGGAACACTCCCCATGGTAGATTCTATAAAAATTGCAGTCAAATGGAAGTAGCTGACACTGGGGCGCCCCGCCCAGAGATGAGAACAGTACTCCCATGTGCGGCAGAACCTGTGCCTTATAAAGTTACAAGCGTTGGGCCAGTATTAAGTACTGTCGTGCTCTACTGAGCACGGCAAGCTTTATGGAAGCCAATTTGGCCTTCCCTTCCAGGTGACCGCGAAACGGAACCTCACTCGATATGTTGAATCGAACCATGGGGAGTGCTTTCAAAATGAGGTGATACGTCAAAGGATTTCTTTTTAGCGGTAAACGCGCAAACCGACCGACTAAATTTAATCCAGTTCAACCCTAAGAAGACACATCTTAGGGTTGAACTGGATTAAATTTAGTCGGCCCCAATCCATTCACAAGAAACAAGTTTGTTCCGGTACACGTCGACGTATTCCCGAGAAATATTAGTACGGCCGGTGTATACGGCATCACCAGTGCTTTTATATGCATAACAATGAATGTTACTAATTTGTAACATGGCATTCATATGCAGAAGAAACAGGATTGGCGATAGCACACAGCCAAGTGGGACACCAGCATTCGCAGACTTGGAGTCCGAGCATGCACCGTCAACTACGACCTTGACGCTCCAGTCTGTGAGAAAACTGGTGACCCAATTGAAAAATTTCTTGGAAAGCCCATAAGAACAAAACCTTGGAAAGATGCGCTTTGTGCCAGACCCGATCAAAGGCCTTCGCTATGTTCAAGCTAACTGCCAGGGCCTTCCTCTTGTTCTCGACAGCCTCCGCCCATCGATGAGTGAGGTAGACTAGAAGACCAGCTGAGCGACCCCGGCGGAAACCGTACTGGCGGCCACTAATCAGCTGGTGCTCCTCTTAGTACCTCAAGAGCTGGCAGTTCGTAATGGACTCCATTATTTTGGAGAGCCAGGAGGTGATAGCAATCGACCTGTAGTTGGACGGATCTGAGCGGCCGCCTTTTTTAGGGATCGGGTGCACCAAAGCTGTCTTCCATGAGTACGGGACGACGCCTAGAGAGTAGGAGTACCGGAAAAGACGCGTTAAAACCGGTGCTAACTCTGGAACACCCATCCTCAGCACAATAGGGGGGATGCCATCTGGTCTGGTAACGCTGCTGTTTTGGCGAGATGCCATTCTGCAGATGCCACCAAACCAAGGTTGTGATCTACCACCGATGGGCACCACAGAGGATGGAACGGAGAGTTCCATTCCATTAAGTTCCACATCAGCGACAAACCCGGCAAAGACGTCGGGATCATCCAGGGTAGGATGCAAAGAAAGACCGCATTCCGTCAAAATCGGGTGACCTGTAGTGCCACACACGGCGCAAGCCTGCAAATCGCGATCACATTGGGCACATGCTAGGCACTGTACTCCGGATCAGACAGTGGTCCGAAGATCCCAAAGGTTCATCTACGGAGACTAGATATCTGTCCGGATGAGAGGTCAGCAGAAGGTCTAGAAGGGAAGGTATATGATCCTCCACATCTGCAACCCGCATGGGCAAAGTAAAGTGTGTCAGATCATATGCCAGAGCAGTCATATACAGATCCCCTGCATGATCAGTGGTACGAGATCCTAGCCTTTCGGTGTGGTGGGCGTTGAAGTCACCGAGTATCACGATCTCTGTGGATGGGACCTGCTGTATCACGGAATCTGCACCCAATTGGATGTGATCGATGAGTCCGTCAGTTTCGGTGTTACCGCTGTGGGACCTATAAAGGCATCCATAGTCGCGAGGATGGTCACCGCTGTCTATGCGCAGCGAAGGGGTGGACAGGTCAGCTTTTAAATTTAATTGTTACACTAAGTATGATTTATATACTTTTGAAACATAATCACAATTCTACTCTATAAAAGGTCTTCTGTCGTACTTACTCTACGTATTGTGGTACTGTCATTCAATTAATGTGTCAGATGTCAGTGTCAGCAAAGAGTATATAAGTAAGGTCGGCACTACATTGAACGGTTCTACAATACATTCGATTATGCCAACTATAAGTGTATGTGTACTTTAACATTATTTTGACAAGTGAGGTAATGTTCGATAACCATATCGATAAGTGTTGTACAAATATCGTATTTTTCGAGATTAGGTATATGAATAGGTCAATATTTAAGAAAATTTTGTATATTTATTTCTTTAGTATACACCTACATATATAATATTACATCAATGTTATTTACAAACTTTCCAGGCTTTATCAAAGAAAATACCTATTATAAAAAAATTAAAATAAAATAAAAATGTTATTTAAGTACTTGTTTAAATAATGAGGCACATGATATATAGACGTGTATTATTGTTTAAAACTCTTATAAACGTGAAAAACTACATCAGTTCACAAAAACAACTTTCTCAGGCAAGAAACTCTGGGTATATTCTTTTCTTTTTTATAACTCTATTTAACAATGTTATTTACATTTTACAATAGAATCAATATATGTCACATGTTAAAAAGTTATTTTATCAAACATGCTAAGCATTATAATATCTGAAATATTAAAGATGATGTCTTGGAATAGTGAAAGAGCAAAAGAAAACTTTTATAAAGCCTATGTCATTTAAGAAATTGACAAACTTATTGATATCATTAATGGACCAGCATTAGCAAAAGATATAAAAAGGGTATTCGGGAATATATATATTTTGTATAAAAAGTAAATTATTTATCTTTGTTTTTCTGCTACACCTATTTACTTTTGTCAGCAGTATCAATTTCAAAGTGAGCAAAATCAGCATTTATAATTTTACAGGATTTTCTTATAAATAATTTACTTATTATACAAAACATATATTCCGCCCCATCTTTAGAATAGACCATACATTTAAACCATTGCATACTGCATTGGGTACTTAGCTGTAAGCAACACCACCTACCACTATTGAGCTCATGTAAATGTTGAACAATGGTGGCTTTTAACAATATCTTATCTTGCCACCATTCTCTTAATCACATATATATATGTGATATACATACACACACACATATATATATATATATATATGTGTGTGTGAAAATCCTGTAAAATTATAAATGCTGATTTTGCACACTTTGAAATTGATACTGCTGACAAAAGTGTATATATATATATATATATATATATATATATATATATATATATATAGAGCATCTTTAGAATCAGGACTATCTTCTTTTAAATAACATTGGCACATGTTACAATTAAGTTTTTTACATAACTTAGCAGCTAAAAACCCACTGACATACATAATAGGTTGTTCCTCAAAATTATAAAATAAATCATCTACAATGTCGATCTCTTCTTCTGGCAGTGATAGCACAGGATAAAAGATTCAATATGAAATAAATAATTTTCTTCAGTTTCAGGCTCTGAATTGTCAAGTGGTCTCTTGTCTCTAATTTCCTGGAAGGAAACAAATAATTTATTATCATACAAGTCAAAAAAACAAATAATATGAATGGTATAAGGGTACCTATACTATACTAATAGCCTATGGGTACTGTCCATTGCAGGAAATAGGCCTCTTTTAAAAAGTTTCCATAAATGCTGTCCTAAACAAGTTGATTGGTAATTGCAGTACCAGAAATATCTCACCTTAGACACTTTCAAGGCCTTTTACTTCTTTCAGGTTTACAATAATAAATTATAAAATTATTAAAAACTTACCAATTTTGTTTTGTTGTTGAGAAACCACAGATTTATAAATGTCTGGGACATCATCACCAGGGATTATAACTGGTTCACCTGGAAATGATTAAAACATTCCCTCTATAATTTATTCTATTTAGAAATTTATATTTTGTATACTATCTATACAAATACCACATAATATATACAAATACCATAAGTCAATCAATTTAGTATTCAAAACTTACTGTATTTTCTTTCATATGTTTCATGAAATGAAGCCTTTGATGTAGATGCAATTGGTATGTATTCAATGATGTCAGTTATTGTCTCCTTATTACCAACAGTCTCTGATTCACCTGCAATATAATAATAAATTAGGTTAGCTAGATACAATATATTAATTTTTCTTTTACTATAAAAACAGCTTTAGATTATTATACAAAGTCATTTAATTTGATATATATATAACTGACATCCACATGGCTTAGTGTTTAACATATAAAAGCTACTCTGATCAGAATTGTATGAGATCAATATTCAATACAATATATAATATATATAATAAATTTTAAATTGATGTACATACCGGGGTTAACATTTTGCTTTGAGTAATACAATTCCAAATATAATGGAAACTCAGCAAAAATAAGATCTGGTAAAGGTGTATTTGGTAAATGTAATGATGAGACTGCTGATTTCAGCAAGCGATTTTCCTTATCATTAAAACATTCCTGAGAAAAGTGAGAGCCACAGATGTATTTTAGCACATGCAGCTTTTCTACTGGTAGGTGAATAAAATCTTCACTCCCTGAAGCTTTTATCCACAATCTGCATCTAAAATTAATAAAAATAGAAATGTCTTTACTATAATACATAAAGAATGAGAATATGATTGTAGTAAGCAGTGGTATTACACTAGTTTCACTTACCGGTATGGATCAAGGGGAAAACTAGACAGAAAAACGTTAAGACTTGGGCAACCTGTGAATAGCACAAATCGAACACTTCCGATAACGCACACTTTTCATTTTAATATATTTAAGTTATCAAAATTTTCACACCCGAAAACTGAAATCTAAAATTTACTTAAATTTCAAACTAATACGGCACCACTCGACGTGATTAGCTGAAATATGAGTCATATAGAAATGTGAGTAATTAGTAATATTGTTTAGGGTAATAATTTATGCAGAATTTAACTAAAAGCGAAAAAAATAGATTACGATGAAAGTGAACACTTCTCTTCGAAAAAATTCAAACCTATCAAAAAAACGTCAAGCAATGTCAAAAAAAGATGGAATCTGGAATTACCAACATAACCGCGGTCCAAATTTTTATTTTATTTGGTTGGCTATGCAAGGTATAGGGAATTTACGTTTGTCTATTCAAACAAAAATAAACCTTATGACCGAAGCCTAAGGATTGAATTATCTTGAAAGATCATGTATACGGATTTTTGTATCGAAGTGTCGACCCACTGAGTGTCAGTGGCACAATACAATTTGTATTTGTGTTTAATTCATTAATTCAGTCACACAATTTTGGTATATTATAACAATAATATAGTATAATTCAAATTTCCTATTTATAATTTATAGTATGATTTCTCATTATATAATAATATATTAAACGAAAAGTGTTTACTGTCGTTATACAAGGATATTTCTTGCTTTTAAGCTTCTCTAATAAGCCATAGTTTACAACAATGTGTTATAAAGTCAAGTAGTACATAAGCAGATTTTTGAATATAATACTGTTTCACGTTGGAAAAAGAGTTTAACAATAGTGCCGATGTTTTGGGATCATGTGTACCGTAATAGGCACATTATGCAGGAATTTGAAGATATAGAAGTACACAAAACAAGTGTATCGGTTTTCGTGGCACTCTTTTATCTTGAAATGTTGTATATATTAATTATGACGCTGTCAATATTAAACAGGCTCAATCAAAATTTTTCTTTTTAAACACCAAATAATTTTGATATACAGTAAGTATAAAGTATTGTAAACAAATATTCATGACTTTTTACCTTTTTTCCCATGCAAATGTCAAGGTTTGTTTTGTTTATTTGGTTAGTGAATAAGCAGCTCATTGTAGGTGTACTGTTTGAGTATTCCTGGAGTTTGTGTCTAAATATCTTAGCTATCATTTTTTTTAATTAATAATTATTATATTTTGGTAATCTATGCAATGAGTATATCTGATATGATATAATCTAATGAAGTACTCCAACCTATGAGAGTGGTTGGACAAAGGTAATCCAGATCACATTGTTATGTGTGAATCTCATCCAATTTCTTAGTATGATGTCCTCTTAAAATAAAGTCTTTGTATCAATTTTTATTTTCTTTTGATCTTTACAGATACCACTCAATTTAATATTAAAATAAAAATACAATTTTAAATATTAACTATGGCTAGGCTCTTATTTATTATGTAACTTCTGATTTATTTTTATCTCCCTTCCCATAACAATAATATTTAATATTGTGCTATCTTACATATAATCTAATTGACATTATTTGAATGATTCATTGATTGACTTACAACCAGTTAAACTGCTTTCCCTTTATAAAACCCGGAAACAAAACATAATAGATTACCAAAATATCACTAAAGAACACATACAAAGTTCCAAAAAATAACATTAAAGCTACTAGGAGGAAAACTAGATTATATGATAATTTTAGTTTTTATGACTGGAAATATTTTAATTATATTGAATACATACATAGTTTGTAAGCAATTGTATAAAGTTCCCCTATAATATTGTAATCAGGTGCAGGTTGCAGGTGGTGGCACAGCATTTGTTATGGACAGATGTTGCACTGCAAAGTTTTGCTCATGTCATACTACTTTATCCAATAAAAATATCTCTTATAAAATCGTACCATGGGATGTGTCAAGTGTATGTGCATTCAGAAGCCACAGAAATACATAACACTCCTGTGTCAAAACCTTGATAAAAAGCAATCAAAATTATATATTTCATTATGTTAAACTTGGCTACATTTTTTTTCAGGCACAGTAATTGACTTCAAAAATGATTACCACAAAAAACCAACACTCTGAAAGATTATACCTTCATAGAGATGGGGAAGAAGAGATTTACATTGATATGTGTCCTACGCTTCCTCAGCACCAAATTGATGGTGTAAGATTCCTGTTCAGACAATTTAAGAAGGTGGGTAACTTTAGAAGGAACCTATTTACTTTCATCTTTTTAATCATGTAAGCTTACTGATGATCCTGGCTTATAACCATAGTGACATCATCAGGTTATTCAGTGTGAGGTTGTCATCTGAACAGGATATATTGAAGTGCCTTAAATGTTAGTGCAGATATAGAGGTCCCTATTCACCGTTACCTTTGCTTACCCAATTTTAAGCTTCTCGTTATCACAGGAAAGGTAGTTTTTGTATAGAAGAAAGTTCTGAGACAAATCATTTACTAAACAGTGAATGCAACATCTGCCCATAACAAATACTGTGTCACCCAGAACATATCTGTGTATGGCACCATACTGCAATTGTCACCCTAAGACATCAGCTTTTAAGTCTCTTATGCCTAGTAGTTAATCTAGCTATCAGAGCCCTTCAAAGATGGCAAAGCAACTGGCCCTGTGGTTTTACCTACCTATGCGGATCCTACATAGGAATCCTATCACCAGTGAAAAGTATAACACCCCAAAACCCTCAATACTCTCATTGACAAAGTTACAGTAAACAGTGTACCTGTCCAATTCTGAGTTCCCAAAGCTAATATGAGGGTGGATTGAAAAGTACTCGGCCTAACCAAGAAAATAAACACATACTAAATCAGTTATATTTTTATTTTTCTACATAATCACCATCAAGTTCAACACTTTTGCCACCTCCCCTTCCAAGCATTTAGACCGTTAAAAAAAAATGATTCTTCCTTAGAGTCAAAATATGCGTCTACGGCTGCTTTGACCTCGTCGTTTGTCGAAAATCTTTGACCTCCCAAGTGCTTTTTTAGGTTAGGGAACAGAAAGAAGTCTGATGGTGCCAGATCAGGTGAATACGGCGGATGCGGTAACAGTTCAAAGCCACAGTTGTGAATTCCAGCCATTGACTGTACTGACGTGTGAACACGGGCGTTATCTTGATGAAACAGGACTTTTCTTCTGAGCATTGCTCGACGTTTTTCTTTTATTTCCTCTCGTAAACGACGTAGTAAGGTGCAGTAGTAATCAGAGTTTATAGTCTGACCCCTTTCAAGATAATCAATCATAATCACACCTTTCGAGTCCCAGAATACTGAAGCCATCACCTTATTTGCCGACAAAATCGACTTAGCCTTTTTAGGGGGTGGTGAACCAGGTCTTCTCCACTGTTTTGATTGTTGTTTTGTTTCCGGTGTACAGTAATGAACCCATGTTTCGTCCATAGTAACAAAACTATTCAAAAAATCATCTGCATCGGCTTCAAATAACTCCAAACAATCGCGTGAAATAGTCAATCGCGTCCTTTTTTCCACCTCGCAGACACCTTGTGGAAACCCAACTCGTTGACAATGATGTTTTGAGTTCGTTCATAAGAGATGCCTATAATCTCGGCTATCTCTCTAATTTTTAATCTGCGGTCTCCCATTATTAAATCAAGTACTTTTTTAATATTTTCGTCAGTAGTTGACGTCGAAGGCCTTCCAGAGCGGGGTTCATCTTTCGCACTCTCTCTACCACGCTTAAATTCTGCTATCCATTTTTTGATGGATGAATATGACAGAGCACAATCGCCTAATGTACTGACCATGTCATCATGGATGGCTTTTGATGATAGCCCCTTCTTATGGAGGTACTTAATGACGGCACGCTGCTCGATTTGCTCCATTCGCGGAAATTATGACCGATTACTTTGTTAATAAATTTATAAAATCACAACTAATTATCGCACACGTTTCGAACTTCACACAATGAACTAGTCTGAACTGAACTAAATAATGTGGGTAGATTTTATTTTTAGAATTGAATGGATCTGTGTTAGGCCGAGTACTTTTCAATCCACCCTCGTATCAATATTTATGACACATACAAATTTTTTTGGGTGTTATGCATTTCACTGGTGGTAGGATTCCTATGTAGAAATCCGACTAGATAGGTACCACCACACCACCAGTTATTCTGCCATCAAGCAGTAGTGGTTGAAGGGGAACTGATAGCTAGTTTAGTTATATGAGTGGCGAGAGCAGTGTGGTGCCAAATGTTCTGGGAGACAGCATTTGTTATAGGCATTTTATTTACCAACATGTGAACCATTTCTTTGACTCGTCACTATCTTCTATTAAAATGGTTATGCCTTTTCTTTCATGGGAAGACTTCTTATACTCGTAATAGTAAGTTTGGCAAGTGAATTTATGGTATAAGACTCATGGCTGTCTTTCACTTAATAATGGGAGTTAATTTTTAAAGTTTTTTCCTAGTCCCATGGTAAAAAGCTCAATGTGATGCTACACAGAATTCTCCAATGAAACCTTCATTGTGACATTGCTACTATTATGTATGGCATTTACTGTCACTAATTATTGACTTGTCTTATCTCGTCCAATTAAAAAAATATATTGTTGCTTTATGCTAGTACTAGCTGGAGCCCGCGACCTTGTCCGCGTGGATCAAGGTTTTTTTAAATACCGTGAGAAATTGGGTTCTCCGGAATATATATTCTATGTCTGTCTCTATACATCCGGATGAAGGTTATCTCTTTTCCGAATTTCTTCAAGATCGGTGCAACGGTTGAGCCGGGAAAAGGTAATAAACAGATAGAGGGACAGAGAGAGAGAGTTACTTTCGAATTTATAATATTAATAGTATGAATTCTGAGTATTCTACTTTACCGACCAAGCTTTTATGTGCATTTATCAGATAGTATCTCCTAGCGGCGTGGTTTATTGAATCAATTATTATTTTCGTCTCTTTAAGGAAAAACCAGGTGTAATAATAAATAACCCAGTGGGCTATGGAAAAACTGTGCAAGTGGCATTCTTTTTGAATGCTGTTCGTAAGTTAATGAAAAATCCTGTGTTAATTCTTTGTAAGGATGACAATGAAGTGGAAAATTGGATTCAAACCTTTAAGACATGGACAGAATATAATGAGGGTCAGTTTACCTATTTTTATTTTATCAACTTCTTTAATTACATAATCACGACAGTGAATTGTGGCCATTTTCCCAGTTGACATTTAGTTATCTACATACATAATGTTATCTTGTATATATAATGTTGTTTACATTACACTACTCTTCCTCTTATATTATGATTATTCACTGGTGGAAAGATTCCTATACAGGAATCCGTCTAGTAGATACTACTGCCAGGCCAGTTATTCTGCCTTAAACCAGTAGTTTGCAAACATTACTGTGTATCGGTTTGAAGGGCACTGAGAGCTAGTGTAATCACTGGGCATGAGACTTAAGAACTGATGTTTTAGGGTGACGGGCGCAGTGTGGTGCTATACATAAATTTTCAGAGTGACACAGCATTTGTTATGGGTAGATGTTGCACTTTGTTATCGGGTGAATGTTTTGCTTGTCTCGTCACTTTCTCTTATATCATCTTTCTCAAAAAGGCCGAAGAGCTGAAGTTTGGTGAGCGGAGCTTGGTAATCTGTTGTCGGAAGATCGAAATTTGTCTAAATCTACCGACCTTTTTAATATTAAAATGAACTAAAATCAATCCTTAAAATACACTGTCTCACGCAAAATACCGTTGCAATCTGCAACTAAACTGTTTTAATTTAACTTGCAAATATTTGCAAATTAATCGTCTCACGCGCGTTAGAAGTGAAACTTGAAAGTTAAAGAAATGGGGCATTTGTAGAGAATATGTTATTATTAAATACTAAATTAAAATACCCTGGAAACATTACGTCATACTCTGATACTTAAATACAAAGAAATATCATCTTTAAAAAAAATCGATTGAATTTCTACTCTTTATAACCTTAGTACTTATCGGCGTCACGAAAAATGCCAGTGTTATCACTGGCGTCGTAACACCGACGCTTTTCGGTGTCAGGGAACATGAAACATGAGTCAAAACTTCATCATCATCATCATTTCAGCCTATCACTAGTCCACTGCTGAATATAGGCCTCCCCCATAGATTGCCACTAAAGCTCTCCTATTGGAGGGTTTTCCCATAGTTGCCACGCGAGGCACGCGGGTTGGCAACCGCAGTTTATTTATTCAGATGTTCTAGGAAGACGCTGCCCATCTTCTCGCGTTTTAATTTTCCCTCTTTTACGACACCCACAGGATGAGATTGTAGGGTAGCATTCTCTTTAGCCGCCACCACACGGCGCGGAAACTTAAGTCCTCTTAAAAGTAATTGCTGTTTCAGAGGACATAGTAATAGAATCTAGCAACATTTACGTGAAAAAGACCATATTCATCAAGAACGCAACGGATATCGCAGCATACTCTCGTCGCCAGTGGGGCGTAGTGGTTGTGAAAAATGACTTTGTGCCCAAGGAATTAATGAAAGTGCCGATCAACGCTGTTTATAAGATCTGGTTGACATCTATTAATATGAAAGTAAGAATAAAAAGCTCACCAAAATTTCCTCACTTTAGAAATATACGGAATAATAATAGAATTACGGAATGGAACCGGAATCACGGAATGGAACCGTGAAATCACTTTTCTGTCTGACCTCACTGACCGGAGCTACCGATACAACAATTCGACAGCCCGAAAGGGTCCGGACCTCCCTCGGACGATCAATAGATTACTTTTATTTGGAAGAATAATAAAACTATTATTTCAAGAGACACACGTGAGGCGCAAGAGTGACATGACTATATGACGATAATATTAACTTTATTGATTTTGGGTAGATAGTAAAACTTATATAGGTAGTACATATATATATATATAAATAACTATTTACCCCCATAATCCCCTGGCCCGCGAGCTTATCCGATGAAGCTGTAAAAGCCAAGAAGTCTAATAGCGAAAACTTCTCTTATACAATATATGTCTGTCTGTCCATCGAAACTTCTCAAGAATGAAATTTCACAGTACTTTGAAAAATATAAGAATACGTGTTTTGATACTTACTCGTTCACTATTTAAAAAAATATGGACTAAATATAGAGCATTTTTGGGATTCCGACCCAAAAGGATGGTTTTTGCTAGTTTACGGCTCGGTTTAATATCTTTTAATATCTCTTTAAAAAAACGATGCCCCACAGTAGGATTTCTCCTGTGTCGTGGGTACGTTTTACAGACATAAATTCCACATGCACAAACCACCCAGACCCGGAACAACTATCTGTAGGCCATACAAATATTTGTCCCGTGCGGGAATTGAACCCGCGACCCGCTGCGCAGAAGCCAAGGGCTTAGTCACTGCGCCAACCGAGCCGACCAAGCTTTTCTCCGGCGCATTTGTACCGTACCAGTGACTCATTCGAATAACTGGACGAATGGGGCTCATGTGAAACTATGGTCAAATAAACTAGGAAGCTGGAGACCTCGTGACAAGATAGTGGACGGGGTTTTCTGAACCATAGACAAAAAATATGTTCTGAAGACAAATGCGTCTGTAATTACTTGATTGAACCGAAGGCTGATACCTATTTTCTGGTCCTGATGATAGCAAAGGAAGAGTAGATTGTATGGAATGTAGTGGCTCAAAAAAACGTATGCCGTATATAGCCTCACTAACACTCAAAAATTGGTAAAAAAACGTATTACGTACACTGCTGAGCACAGGCGTCCTCTCATTTCTGAGAGGGTTTTGGAACCGGGAAAAGTCAGTCACGTTGCTCCAGTGCTGGTTGGAGGACTTCACATGTTTCTTTCACCCCTGAGCACGTGGTAAATCAGCCCTTAAAAAAACAATTTTAAGGCACACAATTTTAGACAAATAAGTATCTTTTCTGTACTCGTTGATAATTAATTTACTGTGTAGTAAACTTGTCTATGTAACTCAAGCTTATGAATACCCTGGTTTGATTAAATTATATACTGGTAGGATTCCCATGCAGAAATCCTTCTAGGTAGGTACCACCCCAGGGCCAGTTATTCTGCCGTTAAGCAGTAGTGTGCAAACATTACTGTGTTTCGGTTTGAAGGGCACTGAGAGCTAGCGTAATCACTATATGAGACTTAAGAACTGATGTCACAGGGTGACGGGTGCAGTGTGTTGCCCAATCGTTGTTCTGAGTGACACAGCATTTGTTATGGGCAGACGTTGCACTTACCATCAGGTGAACGTTTTGCTCGTCTCGTCACCTATTTATAATGTAAACCGTTTTAATTGAGTTTTAGAGGTAGAAAAGAAAAGGCGACATTTGGAGTAGAAGAGGTGGCAGTTCTCAAAATCATTTTAACTTATCTTTTCAGAAAGATAGAGAAATGCTGAATTTAGTATATGGCTGGTTGTATTCAGAGAAAAAGTTCAACGTTGACAGTTTTATAGCTTCTAAGACAATCTACGAAGGGGCATTAAATAAATCGATTTTGATTGATGCATTTCTAGAAGACGTTGTTATTATAAAGAATGACTTCACGTCGCCTTTTAAGACACAGGAGGTAATTAATTTTCAATATTTTTATAAGTTGTCCCGTTTTAGTTTGCACCATAATCTTAATTGTTTAAAGTCTCCCGACTCAATCATTTTATTATACACGTAATTGATATAAAATATTTGTAGAAGTACACCTATATAATCATTACTAAACGAGTAACTCGCTGAGGTTTTAGGTAACACAAAAAGAAATATTAAATACAGTACCCAAAATATCAAGGAAAAATAAAGACGCAACAGGCACGAAAATTAAACGTACAAAACGAAAAATAGAAGAAACCGGTGCCCCTGCTTGTATAACTGAACATACTAATATCGATATCATTTCGAAATTAGATTCAACAATAACGAATGTGGATCACAATGCGCAGCATACTGACGATTTTAGTGTAGACAAATATATGAAAAATAACCTAAAAATGAAGAAGAAAGATTACAAACATGAAATGGATATAGAAAGTTTTATTCGTGATAAAGAACCAGTAGTATGTAAAGAATATGAATTTATCAATGATACGAACTTAACGGATGTCCACAGTGAAAATGTTAGTTTCGCCGAAGCCGTAACAGATATTGTTCATAACGAAAATTATATGAATTTGGAAGTTAATGTAGAGCAGAATTCTGAAAGTGTTCTCAGTAATGTTGGTAACGTAGATGAAATGAAAACTTCTCAAATAAACGAAGAGTCCAAATACGTAGATAGGCAAATACCCAGTGATATTAATTTAAACGTTTTAAGTCCTATAGAACAAAATGGTGAAAATAAATCAAATCCGACGTCAGCATCTTCGACAAATGTTTTAAATAATGACGCAAATAACGAAAAAGTTATAATCAAAGATAGTAGTAGTACTTGTTACAATGACACAAGAGAAGAATCCTTAGTTCTCAAATCAGAAAATGAGTGTCAAGAGAAAGATAAAATTGTCAGAGACATAGATTATAAAATCGCAGAAATGGAAGCAAAAGCCTTAAAAAAATTTAAGGGTTCCTTATTAGACAGTCTGTTCTAAGCGTTTTTAGAGTTCTTCGTTTGTATTACGCTATATCATATTATTAGCTAGGGGATTTAAAAAAAATAGATTTATTTGGTGTTTAACGTTTTTCTTATTGATGATGCTTCGGATGAATCCGATACTTTACTTATTTTACTATACTTCTACAGGGTCATACGGAAAATACCTGCACCCATTAAATGTTGAATTAATTTCATTAAAAAATTAACTTCTTTTCTTAGTTCATATTTTCCTTAAAGGAAAATAGAAATATTAGATCTTGATTTTCGTTACTTTATATTTACACTATTATGCGTCAATGATTTGGATAAAAAAGGCTTACAACTTTTCGCTTCAAAAAATTAATTTTAAATTCGAGATATGTATTTTTAATATTAATGAAATATTTTTTTTAAGAATTTTATAAACATTTGTTAGTTTTCATGAATTTAAATGTGTGTATTTCCAATAACTGAATTAATGAATAGCACTAAACCAGCACAGAAAATGTTTGAGCAGCAGTCTTAGTGTGATGAAGATTGCCGACAGGTTTTTTGTTTCGCTCACACGTCACGTGACATTAGCTCTCCTTATTTGTAGTGTCGGCTCGGTTGGCGCAGTGGCTAAGCCCTCGGCTTCTGCGCCGCGGGTCGCGGGTTCGATTCCCGCACGGGACAAATATTTGTATGGCCTACAGATAGTTGTTCCGGGTCTGGGTGGTTTGTGCATGTGGAATTTATGTCTGTAAAACGTACCCACGACACAGGAGAAATCCTACTGTGGGGCATCGTTTTTTATTAAAAAGAAAAAAAGAAAAAAAGTGTCTACGACACTAGATTGTCTTCATTTAATTATAATCAATTTTTATCGCTATATTTCTGTCACCATAATGAAATGAAAGTCACAAATTCAAATAATGTTTACATTTATTAATATCATGTATATTTTACTAATAACATAGTATATAGGAATGTTGTACATTAATAGATATTGGTAATTATTTCTATAAATAAAGCATTTCTTTTATAAGCCAAGCATTTCTTTTATATATTTATTTTTAATATAAAATTATATTGTTTTAATTAGCAATAAATGGACTGCAGTTTCATTTTTCTCTTAAAATGAGTCGTATTTTACAAGACTAATTACGTATACATTAAGTACTTGTTTCTGGTATTTGTGTTTTAATAAAATATTATTATAAAATTAATATCTTTTTTATTTTTAATAAAACACATAGATATAAGTGTCGATATACCAAAATTTGTACTGCGGTTTGTAACACACTACGCCATCTTATAACGACAATGTATTGATAGTTGCGATCCCATAATCGTTTACGCTCATTCGGACTAAACACATGAAAACTGCACACAGAGTATAAAAAATAAACCTTATAATATAACTACACCAAGTAAGTATCGTCATGAAAAGGTTCCTCCATGCAGGCGGTATGGCATATCCTTTATTCGCTCAGATTTTTCAAGTTTTAATTAGAGGTAATATTTATATAGTTCATATCACATATTTATATATCATTATCATCATTGATATACAAAAACCCAAGATACACAGTTCCATACAAAAATCACTTCAAAGGCAAGGCGTCCTCGATCGATCAAAACATAAAAATAAAGACAAAGACCGCAGATTCCGAATAAATAAGTACAAATTAATCTTAAGCCAACGGACATAGAAGTAGCTTTTTAAATGAAATCAACTACGTTTTTAAATTTGTTGTTGTTGACATGGCTGACGTGGTGCTAATCAAAAAATGAGCGCATTGTGCGCTCTATTTTTTTGAAGACGTTTTTGGTTCGCCGACTGTATCTATGTTCTTTTTATATCAATGACTAGTTTAGTTTAATTTATACAAATCGCTATTAAGGGTCATAGCGTGATGTTAATATCCTGTAATCTTCCTATTACAAAAAGATTTTTTCCAATGCGACTGGTTTCTTCCAGAGATTAGCGCGTTCAAACAAAGAACAAACAAAAATCTTCAGCTTCATTATTAGTACAGATTATCATAAATAAAAATGAAGTTGCTGTAATTTTCCAATTTTTGGTTTGTTTTGAAGTTTAACGTATGTCTGTTTGACCGGATTTAACTTAAGACTAACTAAAACTATGTACATAAAATTGGCATAGATTATATTAGTAACTCTGGGGTCAATTTAGTCTTTGTTTCATCGTAATGTGACATTTATTAAGTTCACGCGGTCAGAGGAGCAGGCTCTGTTCTGCTCAAATATAATCATTTAAATCATTGTCTTTAAAATTCACACAACCACTCCTGGAACTTTTAAACAATATATTATTTAAGTTTGTATTAACAATAATATTTAATAATCAACAATACGTAACTCTATCATAATATTTAAGCACATTTACTACATTTAAAATATAAAAGTTAAGATATATAGGCCAAAATCGTATAGGTCATTCGTTTTAATAATGTTTTGCTAACTGACCTCCTAAAATCGTATCCAACGGACATAACAAGAATAAAATACATCTTTTTGGAACTAAGACAAATGGGAGGGTTAACTAATCAAATAAAGAAATAATTTTAGAAGGCATTCTAACATCTTTTTTAATGTTTACACTTTTTTCTATTTCTATACACCATTTAATTTAAATCTGGGGATTTTTAGCTTTAAAGCTTACAAGCTTTTAACAAATAATTGTAGGCATTTTTCTCTTCTTTCCATTACAAAAAGTCCTTTAACAAGGAGAGGACATAGCCTGGAGTGCTACTGAACACGAAATCAGTTGTCATGATAATGTTATATTTTGTGTTTAACCTTTATAAAGTGTTTTATGCTGACCGTACATACTTGTCTTATTCTTATCGCAGACATATAACAGATATAATAAATTATAATAATAAACCAAAAAACAACCACCGTTTGTGATTTTGCAGACGTCAGTTTGGTTTTAAGTGATTGCTTTACAAACACCATGGCAATATATACGCGGATACAGGAAAGTTTTATTATTTATTTACTGAAACAGACGTTAAACTATTTTCCAGTGTCAGTGACACATTATCCAAGTTTAAAACCTTAAAAGCAGCGAGGCTTCTAATATCGATAGACAGTAAAATGATAGTTATCTTTTACTGAAGATCTGCTGGACTGATGGAAACAAAACGATAAGTACAATTTTGGTCCTGAATTTTTTCCAATCACTTACACTTTCACGAACACTTGCCGCATAATAAACTATCAACATTAAACATCAAAACTCAATATATATACAGAAATTACAACATTCAATAAAAAAAAACTACCGCCACTTTTCGTATTGGCGCCAAAAGTCCACAGGAAAGTTATTTATTTATTTATAAATGGAAACAGTCATAAACTGTTTTCCAGTGTCAAGTAACATATAAAAGTATCCAATCTTCAAGCAGCAAGACTTCAAAATTTTGATCGACAGTAAATTGATAGTTGACTTTTACTGAAGATTTGCTGGACTGATGGAGACAAAACGAAAAGCACAATTTTGGTCTTGAATTGAATTTCCCAATCACTGTACACTTTCAGGAGCACTTGCTGCCATAATAAACTATCAATATTAAACATCAAAACTCCAAATATACACAGAAATTACAAAATTAAATAAAAACACTGCCGCCACTTTTCGAGTTGGCGCCAAAGGTCCACAGGAAAGTTAAATTGCAAACAAACTCTTCTTCTTTTGTTTAATGGTTGCTCTTAAAAGAATTCTGCCAAGATCAAGTCAGTAACCTTTTCATATTTAGAATAATTACATACGTAATTTAAATACATGATTTAATTATCTTTTCTTTTAAAAAAAATATTTACATGAAAATAATACATTTAAAAAAAAATATTTACATACAAAATAAATTATTTGAGGTTCATAAATGTTAAAGAAATACATCGAAACAGAAATATACATAATATCACTTTGTTAGAAGCGTTTTATTACTTAATACGAATTTTTTTTTTTGAACTTGATGTTTTCTATAAACCATTTCTTAAGTACTTTTTAAATTGTGGTAAGTATGAGTACACTGGCAACAATTATCGCTCATCTCTTAATCTACAAACAAGACTGAGACATTGTAATAGGCGTTTTTTAGTTAACCTCTTTCGCAAAAAAAAAAGGAGACCGTTTGATGGTTTGTTAATATCGCAATTATCTTTAGACTGTACTTTCTTTTAGAAATACCTTTAGTAAGATAAAAATAAATTAAAAATAGTAATTTTGAATAATAAAATGTAAAAAAAAAAGATCGAAGGACGATATAAAATTCGTCGATATTTCTGCCTCGACTTTATGCCTGTGACTCAGGGCCGTATTTTGTGTCAATGTCATGTTCGGCAATAGACTTTTAAAATTATTGTTATTTTCACATTACAAGTTACAATAAACAATATAGAAAAGGAAAGGCCATTGAAAAGTTTTCACACATAAGTTAAAACGGAATGTTACAGCAAAGAATATCTCAGTACATTAAAAAATTCTAAAATTAACTACAAGTACAACTAAAGTCATGCATTTAGATATAATAAATAACTTTTTTTTATAGTTCACATGAGATTTATATTTAAGTAACTCGTGACCTGCAAGCTTTGCTCTAAGCAATTATATATAATATATAAATGTACTAAAATAACAGGAATGAAGCACCTTGTGTCCTTTACCTTGTGCGTGTCAATTTTATTGAAAGTTTCGTCGGTATATGAACAACGCGACCGCTTCTAGATGCCACTTCGTATTGGGCAGCCGAATGTGCTCAAATCGCTAAAGATGCATGTGTAGATATTCGGCGACGAACACGCGCATGATTTTATTTAAGTTGTCGATCGTATTGAAGTCCAGCGCCGACATGTCGTCGTCGGCGGTGTGCCACACGTGGGGGAACGGATTCGGGATCACGTGGACGACGTCGACGTCTGCGAAAATGAAAGAAAGCATATCACCAAGCTCTTTGATTCGGTGTAGGCTAAAGTAACGTGACAGCCTCTAAATGTCCCACCGCTGAGCACAGGCCTCCTCTAATTAATGAGAGGGTTTTGGAGCCGGGATGAGTCCGTCACGATGCTCCAATGCGGCTGCGCAGACTTCACATGTCTTCGAATTTTTTTTTATTGGATAAAGTGACGAGACAAGCAAAACGTTCACCTGATGGTAAGTGCAACGTCCGCCCATAACAAATGCTGTGTCACCCAGAACAACGAGTGGCAGCACACTGCGCCCGTCACCTTGAGACATCAATTCTTAAGTCTCATATGTCCAGTGATTACGCTAGCTCTCAGTGCCCTTCAAACCGAAACACAGTAATGTCTACACGCTACTGCTTCACGGCGGAATAACTGGCCCTGTGGTGGTACCTATCTAGATGGATATGCAGGTTTCCTCACTGCTGAGCACGTGGTAAAGCAGCACTTAAAATCGCAGAACTATTTAAGAGGTGTCGGCATTGGGGATCGAACTCAGGTCAATCGAGTGATATGGAATTTAAGGCGAGAGCTCTGCCCCTGAGCTACCACGGAGCTGCTTTCTTGGCTAGGCTAAGTCCTAATAAAATTTAAAACAGCGTATAGTATTTTTATCATGTGTAAACTACACTTATAACATATTATTTTTTATATGGAAGAAAGTGACGACACGAGCATATCATTCACCTGGTAAGTGTAACGTCTAAAAAAAAGTAAAGTAACAGCCTATAAATGTCTCACTGCTGAGCGCAGGCCTCCTCTCATTTCCGAGAGGGTTTTGGAGCTAGGACGAATCCGCCACGCTGCTCCAATGCGGGTTGGCAGACTTCACATGTCTTCGAAATATTTTTTTATTTCTCAGACTTGCAGGTTTCCTCACGGGGTTTTCCTTCACCTGCCGAGCACGTGGTAAGTCAGCACTTAAAACTAGAATCGAACCCAGGTCACTCGCGTACTATGAAATTTAAAGCGAGCGCCTAGCCCCTGAACATTTTGTGTGGGACTACACTGCGTTCGTGACCCTGAGACATCAGTTCTAAATCCACATAGCTACATATACTGCGTTGACTTTATTTTTAAATTGAAGAAATGCTGGAAACGAAAGCGTAACAGATGTATTCAACCGAACAATACCTCGAAGTCAATATTAGATTCAGTTACACGAAAGTGTTGACATTCGAAATGAATAGGTATTTTTAATTTCCCAATGGGCAATCCCGCTGGCGTTGTAGAGTTGCGCGAACAAACATTACTTATGTAAGTTATCCAATATAGAAGCTTTATATTGCAGTTAGCCTTTTAAAAAAATAATGTCTTACAATCGGACTTCTCCTGTATCGTGGGATCGTTTTACAGACTCGCACAAACACCCAGACCAGTAAAAACTTTATTTACTGGTGGTAGGTCTTAAGAGAATCTACCACCCCATTTCATCTCGTGGATGACGTAAGAGTCGACAGAGGGAAAATAGAAAACGGTAGATGGGCTAGCAGCGTATTCCTGGAACATCTGAATAAATAAACTGCGGTTGCCAACCCACCTGCCGAGCGTGACAACTGTAGCAAAATCCCCTTCAATGAGAGCTACAAACTTTTGTGGCAATCTATGGCGGGGGGCTATGTTCAGCAGTGGAATAGTGATAGGCTGAAATGATGATGATGATGAGGGTTCCTATGCAGGAATCCGTCTAGGTAGGTACCACCACAGGGTCAGTTATTCTACCGGGAAGCAGTAGCGTACAAGCATTGCTGTCTTTCGGTCTGAAGGACACTGAGAGCTAGTGTAATTACTGGGCATATGAGACTTAAGAACTGATGTCTCGAGGTGACGGGTGCGTGGCGACACAGAATTGGGATCACACAGCATTTGTTATAATCAGACGTTGCGCACCATAAGGTGAACGATTTGCTTGTCTCGTCATTTTCTACTATACCGTGCGGAAATCGATCCCGTGACCCACAGCTCAGAAGTCAATCCCGTAGCCATTGCGCCAACCGAGCATATACTTATCATTAGGCTTTTAATTCAAAATCGTGTGAATAGCACATATATCTTTCACATTTCCCGTATCAGGTGCGAGCGAAATTCCGAGTGTTTTTGATGGACAATATATTTTGCTAACTGTTCCCCGCCCGCTTTGGTCGGCATAAATAAAAATTTGGAAATAATCGTTCTTTTTATGATAAAAAAAATTAACATTTTCCATGAGTCCATGATAAAATGCATCTCTATGCCAAATTTCATTTAAATTCCTTCAGCTCCACATTTGTAATATTTATAAATATATATATATATATATATATATATATATATATATAAATATAAGAATAAAGATAAGGTTTATCAGACTTATCAGTTATTATATTTGACAATATACAGTTCCTTACTGCGATTTTTCAAATATATATTTGTCGGTGAAAACGATATCGTTAAATAATAAGTTGCTCATTTGATTATTGTTGGTAGGCTTCTCAGTACGGAGGTGGTAAACACCGTGACGTCACTTGTTATTGTAATAGCGGTACGTGCAAAGAGTCTTATTTAAAGAGTTCGGATTGTGCATGGGGTTAGTTAAATTCGAGACACCGACCTTGTCACTCCTCCGAAACTAAACTGTCGGTTTACCTAGTTAATTGGTGGTTAAGCGTGGTAAGGTGAAATTATTACACAAGGTGCATTTGTAATTGTTATTCTGCGCTATCTACACAAGGAACCCTGTACCGCCTAATCAAGAGGCAGGCGGCGATATCTGACTCCGACATATTTATGTTTGGCAAAAAATCCTTACTTTTTTATTTTTCTTCTATATTCTATCATTATTTCCCGCGAGGGCGAAAAGTGGGCTACATGAGTAGCCTCTGCCTACTCCATATATGGGAAAAGGGCGTGACTGTATTTATGTGTATTTAAGTTTCTAATGACTTGTTTGTTAGAAAAAAAAATTGAATTCCTACGCCACTCACAAGGTAAAGCGGTATCGGTACGACATTTCTTTTTTACAGTATGAGTCACGGACAGAATCCGTAACTTATAATCTGCATAATTATCTTTCTTCGCTTCACTTGTGTATGCAGTTAGAGGGCTAGTATGTCTCTTCAAAAATTATCAACCAAGTGTAGGTACTGATGGTACGATTCCAATGCATGAATGCGCCTTGTCGATAGGTGTCCGGCAGAGTAGAATAGCACCTACCCCTTTCAAATCGAGGTGTCGTAAGAGGCAACTGAGGTATTGTACGGACAGACTTTATTCCTGCAGAATAATGCCATAATATGCAATGGTGTCACTACACTGCCTTAAGTAACGTAATGGGGAGTAAGAATTTTTTGACTAGTACCAAAAGTACTTATAAATCAGGCGTTACTTTGCGGAAATCCATTATAATGAAGTAAGTTAATTTGCTAAGCTCCGCATGCAAATTAACTAACTTTCCTTCATTAGTACCAAAAGGGCGGCGACGTGGTTCGCCACCCGTCACGACTCGTTTCCCGTGATGGCGAAAAGTGTGCTACGGGTGTGGTCTCTGCCTACCCCTTATATGGGGGGAAAGGCGTGACTGTATGTATGTATGAACGCGCTTGAGTAGATACCACAGTAGTGTCAGTTGTTCTGCCGAAAAGCAGGTGTGTTTGAAGGGCATTTAAGGTAGTGTAATTACAGGGCAAATGAGACACAAGAACCGATGTCTCATGGTAACGAGTGCAGCGCGGTGCTTCAGTTTAGAAAACCACTTATTAATGTACAGGCGAGACAATCACCATTAGTTATTCGTTACTTGTTTGCATTAAAAACAGTAGTAAACAGTATCGTATAAAATACTTTTTATATATACCACGTTTTTTAAACCGAACTAAAAGTATAAAGTTACTTTATAATCAATAGCAAAGTTTGTACCCAACAAATAAAGAGACAGACAAACAAGAAAGCAAGTTAATAATCAATCGTCATTCAATTCCAAACTATGATTGAAGTTTCAAGTCTCTAGCTCTTCGGGAAGTTAGTTTAAATCGATTACTAAATTTGACCGTGTGGCGGCGTCTACCATCTAATCCCGTGGGTGTCGTAAAAGTCCGACAGAGAGAAAAAATAAAACCAGGAGATGGGCAGCAACATCTTCTTGAAACTGCGGTTACCAATCCTACATGCCAAGCGTGGTAACTACGCCAAAACCCCCCCAGAGAATCTATGGGGGACGCCTTTGTTCAGCAGTGGACTAGTGATAGACTGAAATGACTGTTGACTAAATTTGACCCGTACAGACATACACGAAAGCGAGTTAATAAAACGTGTTAAAAACGAACTTGCAGACTGAACGTTCAGAGTAAAACATTGCTTATCGTAAAAAAATGCTTACTTCTCCTCAAGAATGGTATATGGTCATCCTCAATGAAAGACCCGGAGCTGCGAAGCCTGAAGTACGTCTGCTCCTCCTTCCCAACGGAATACGCGCTGAGTTGTCCAAGCTCCGCCAGCCTTTGTTCCGCGCTGGCCAGGCGAACGTACCACTTCTCAGTTGCTTGGAAGTAACTGAAGAACACTGGGTCTGGACAGCCGAGGAGGTCGAGGAGCACGAGGACGTCCTAAAACAAAACTGAGTTAGTAACAGAATTATTTTTATCCAATGTAGATAATTGATGTAATTTTTTATACTCTGCTCTGGTTGAAAAATCTCTGTCCTGGAAAGTACCCGCAAAAAAAACCCAGCGCGATGTTTTTTTTTTGACCGCATGTCTTCCTGACCACATGATGTCATTGATTTAACAATATATATACGATTTAGAAAAAGAACGTTGCGTCGAGGAACGGCTGATGTTTATTCCGTATCGTGGGTACTTTACAGACATAAAACGCACATTGACAAAAAGTCGGACCTGTAACCACTATCTTTAATACAGACATACATACATAAGATCACGACTGTATCCCATAAGGGGTAGTCAGAGACTGGGCACTCACTACAAAAACAGATGACTGCCACAATCCACGTTTCACCAAAACAATATAATGCACTTGGTGTGATAGGTGGTGACAGAGAGCCCATCGCCACCATTCGCTGTTGGGTGCACAGTGCAGTTTAATTCCTTACTCGCCTTTTACGAGATTCATTGGATGAGATGGAGTGGTAATATTCTTTTAACGAGCCGCCACCACACGGCTTAATTCGGCTATCTTTAATTCTTACAATATATGTTTCGTGCGGGAATCTAACCCACGACCAACAGTCGATCGCTTAACCCCTGCGCCGACCAAGCCCTCGCCCTCGACTAAGTTGAATATCAAGGATTCAATGAGTCGGACAAAGGAATAGTTGATATGCCGAGCGTAAATATATTGCTTTTCTAGACCTGCCGCCTCCTAACCTCCTATAATATAAAAGAAAAACACAGAGTTTGAGAACTACTGCCTTTTCATGGACTGCTAAGGCTGAATAATATTGACATTACTGATGGTAGGATTCCCGCATAGGTCACTGACACTGTGTTACATTAAATTAGACGTCTCTTCTATCACAAGTGCAAGGGGTCAAACGAAGAAATGTCATGCGATAATGATTCTAATTACGGAAACTACAGCATCTTATCGTTTATTAAAGTAAGAGTTAATAAAAAAAAATCTCTCGCATGAACCGCGACGTAGCGAGTTCGTCAGCCGCCACGTCTCGTTTCCGCCGAAAAGTTGTCCGATGTGGTCTCTACGTATCCGTTCGAAAAAGGCGTGATTGTATGTATGTAATCTTTTCTTATAGAAGATCGTAATGACAAGAGCAAAACGTTCACGTGATGGTGAGTGCAACGTTTGTCCATAATAAATGCTGTCCCCCAAAACATTTATTTGTGGCAGCCCACTGTGTGTTAGTTAATACTGCCATAAAATGGTTTCCCTGTGAGGGCGTATTCCCTTTCCGGTTGAGCTGATTCATTTACCATATCCAGTGTTTAACACAGCACGGTTCTACCACTAGCGAAACAACAAAACCAAACGTAATGCAACTCAAATAATAATAATCTACATCATGAATACAGAACTTGATTTTGCGTGAATACTATATGCCACACATTCATAGCCAACCGTCCGTAACATATAAATAAAATCAAAAAATATCGGGGTCATAATGCGCGCTTCACTAATACCAAACTACGCGTCGCGTTTGACAATTTCTGGTGGGAGAAGTTGTTCGCGTTCGTGGATTTAAAACTTTCACGGCAGTACAAGTGTTCATTCATAGATACAGTCACGCCTCTTTCCCATTAATACCACATCCTTACACACATCGCTTTTTGTATATTCATGAGCGTTTTCATACAAGCTCGTCGGTTGCGAGTACTTTTGACGTGGACTTCGATCTGATCGTGATATGTTTGCTTATGTCGACACTAACCGTCTTGAATATTCATACTCTTAATAAAACTGTTTCGTCAATCTTCTTCCAACCATCCTCTCTACGTGTACAAGCCATCTAAGCATCCCTTTCTCTAACTATACCCATAAGATTGTTTTGTACGCTTTCAGGTGCACTCACTTGCTATCATTACTAAAGAAATACACTATCATTATTAAGCTTTTTGCAAAAACAAGCATTTTGGGCAATGTATAACTTGGGTCCTCGCGAATCGCTACGAGAACTATTCAAGGATACTAATATTTTGACACTTCCGTATTTGTATATTTATGAAAATATAATGTACGTACGGAAAACGCATGTATTTAATTAATGAAAAAGTGACTGTATCCTGTAGAATGGGCCGAGTTGACGCGCTAGAGCTTCCTGTGTTTAGGTTGGCCAAAACTAGAAAATAGAAAACTCGGTCCATAAAATTTTATAATAATATTCCTAAAAGTGTGACTCAAAAAACTGACATAGAATTCAATAAACTTGTCAAGAAGAAAGACATTATTGGAAAAAGCGTATAATAAAGTAGATCAATACACAGAGGACAGAGATGTGTGGAAATAACTCTTACTCTGCACTTGCACATGTAATTTTTATGTAACTTATAAATGACATGTAATATGGCATTGAAAAAAAGAAAGACTTCAGAGTTTCTTACCGGTTCTTCTCTGAGAAGGTCTTATTTTTTGAACCGGTGTAGATTTTGACATTCATAAGAGCTTTATACAAGCCTAAACTGAATAAAGAAATTTTGACTTTGACTTTGAAGCCTCATAACTCTAAATACACACAGAATTAATAAAATTTAATGAAAATCACAACCGTAACTTTTAGTCACAACGTAACAAGTGGGCAAAAAAACCCTGGGAATAAATTAAGTTAGCCTTTGTTCAATCGTGATTGAATTTACTTAAATTTTAAAGTCCGCGTGGTGAATCTCACAATCTGTTAATTTTGAAAAAGAGAACAAACTTGACAATAGTTCATAATCAATTCTCTAAATAGCTCAAAATTTTAAATGAAATCCGTCTAGCTAGTTACCACCACAGGGTCAGTTATTCTGCCATGAAGCAGTAGTGTTCAAACACCGTGTTTCGGTTTGAAGGGCACTGTGAGCTAGCGTAATCACTGGGCATATGAGACTTAAGAACCTATGTCTCAGGGTAATGGGCACAGTGTGGTGTCACAGTTTTTCTGGGTGCCACAGCATTTTTTATGGACAGACGTTGCATTTACAATCTGGTAAACGTTTTGCTCGTTTCATCACTTCATCCAAATCATAAACAATCATCTGTTTAACAACGAAATAAAAATCGTTAGTCCTTCTTATCAGTGTCCTCCTCTGATATGACCTCTAAACTCGTCTATCTTAATTGTTTTTTTCTTAAATCCATGCACAGATGTATTATTTAGGGTAGAAAGTGAAGAACCCTTTATAAAATTTTGTAATACCTTCATCTGACCATGTCCGTCTGTCACAGTCACGGCGTCATAACTTTTACAGTTGTGAACCGAATATTTTGAAAAGGATGACGAAAAACTGATGCTTTCAATGTAGATCTGATCTTGGGGTAAAAAAAGGTTCATTAATTTTCTTTGACGAAGTATTTTTCAAGTGTAGTTGTTAGAAGTGTAGGGGATGAAATTTAATTTTTAGCGTAGCATCTTGTGAGATGCGGCCACGACAGGCGGCTAACGATGTCATTTGATTAGACGATGATGTTCTCCTAGCCGATTTCGACCACGGCGACAACTTCCGACTACTGTCGAGAGCCATCAACTGCGCAGGAGATATTATAGTGCCACAAGTGTACGCGCAAACACATAGGCACTCACTCGTCCCAACCTACCCGCGCACGATGTAACGCTGATGCGATAACATCGGAAGTAGGCTAGGATGCAGTGACAAAAACACGGGGACAATCACAACACAACCAGACCCGAAAACCAACAATTTATGTTTTAGCACAAATGTTGGCTCCGGCTGGGATTCGAACCCAGGACCCGCGGCTTAGAAGTCAGGTACTCTGACCACTAGGCCACGCGGTCGTCACTTGATTATACATCGTTCAGGTGAAACTCGTGTAGCGTTCTCGACTTCGGTGGGGTTTATTGCCCAGTAGTATTGTTATTTATATGGCTTCTACGGAAGCCCCTTCTCTCAAAATTAAGTTTCCACTACTGTTTAATTAAACAGCTAGCAGCAAACATTGCAGTGGATTTTTTTTTATAATTTATAACCTAGTGCTTAACTACAATCCCACCTGCTGGTAAGTGCGAGTTTTGGACGATAAACGCACTAGCTTAGTAAAATCCTATTCACTTTTCTCTTGAAAAGACACATTTTTTATTGCATAAAGTGATAAAAGGAACAAAAAATCACTATTTGACACTACACTGTGCCCATCACTCTGAGACATAGGTTCTTAAGTCTCTTAGGCGCAGTGATTACGCCAGCTCACAGTGCCCTTCAAACCGAAACACAGTAATGTTTGCACACTACTGCTTCACGGCAGAATAACTGGCCTTGGGGTGGTACCTACCTAGACGGATTCCTGCATAGGAATCCTACCACCAGTCAATGACAACGCGTAAAGACCGTTCCCTTCAGAAGTCATCTATCCAGGGGGTATACCATATGAGAGAAGTTTGCTTATACGGTTAGCCTGCTAGACTCTGTCAAATACCTTCGATACATCGAGCGAAACAGCAATTGCTTCACCGTTGTTCTCGATGGTCTCACCCCATGGATGTGTGGCGTACACTAGATGGTCGCCAGTCGGCCGATTTCGGCGAAACCCGTAATGTCGGTCACTAAGGAAATCGTTGTTCTAGGTATGCCGTGAGTGCCATGAGGTTAGAATTCAATATAAGCTCCAATCTTACAGAGTATGAATTTAATCGAAATAGGTCGATCGTGTGGTAGCGGTTTAAGAGAATCTACCACGCCATCTCATCCCGCGTGTGTCGTAAAAGTCGACAGAGGGAAAATAAAAACCAGGAGGTGGGCAGCAGCATCTTCTGGGAACGTCTGAATAAATAAGCTGCGGTTGCCAACCCGCCTGCCAAGCGTGGCAACTATGGCAAAATCCCCCAAACTGATAGCTACTAACTTTTGTGGCAATCTATGGAGGAGGCCTATGTTCAGCAGTGGACTAGTGATAGGCTGAAACGACGAGGTCGATAATTGACGGGATCAACATGGCTACCTTTTTTGGGCACTGGTTGCACGTTAGCAAGCCTACAGGATTTAGGCACTATTCCAAGCAGAGGATTCTTCAAGGTGAGGCGGTACAAGCGTGTCAGAACAAGACAACAGACGACCTGTGCACCCTGTCTTAATCTAAAATATTTGTTACGAGACTCATGGCACGACGTAGGCCGATGGATTTTTTTATTTATTTATTTAGATTGCTTTACATGTAATTAAATTATAAAATTCATGTACCCTGTCGGGACATCTATCTGAATCATTTTTCAAAATATTCTTCAATATTATAATAACTTTTTATAATTTTTCCTCGCTACCGCATGGCGAACTGTAAACATTTTAAATTTAAACTTGCAACTACTACATCACTGGACAGACACACTTATTAAACTTTACTTAAAATCACTATTTGAATTCGGTTAAGAATCTAAAATTAATTTGAACACAGCGTACCTACTTAGTTTTGTTTTGTTCTTTTTATATATAACTAGCTGATGGTTTTTTGAACTAGGTTTTTAAGTATCTCGTGGGAACTCATTTTCCGGGATAAAAAGTATGATATGTCCGTCTTCAGGATGCGAGATATCTCTGTGACGAATTTCGTCAAGATCGGTTCAACGGTTGAGCCGTGAAAAGGTAACAGACAGAGGGACAGAGAGAGTTACTTTCGCATTTATAATATTAGTATGGATTATTTTTATAGTAACAACTAGCCGTGCCCCCCGGTTTCACCGGTTTAATTTAAAGGAAATCGCTCTAAGGGTCGTCGCGTGTTGTTAAGTAGCTGTCTTTCTTAAAAATTGAGCTATCAAAATTTTTCCTATACGACTGGTAGATTCAGAGATTAGCGCGTTCAAAAAAAAAACAAACAAACTCTTCGGCATTATTATTAGTATAGATATATAAGGGATAAATTTGAAAAATTGTTTGAAGGATTTAATCGCGTTTATTTTTAGCACGGAAGGAATCCTCCCGTGATCGGTCAAGTTCGCTGTAAAGCGCTCGTAACGCGGTAAAGTTCGTGATATTAGTTTTACTAAATTTATAATATTCACGTAAATATAAGCAATCATTAAATAACCACAAAAATAAAGACATGTGATAAGCTCTGAAATTGAAAAAAAATTTATAAAACTCCAACCCGCCCGGATTTTCCGATCACCTTTCCCGTTCGAAACTGGAACAAATCCGGTTCAAGGTAAACTCATTATACAAATAAGCATAATGTAGAGAAAAAATAGGTAACAAAAGTTCCAAAGAACAACTCTTAGGAAATGTTTTATGTATTTAGCGTTCCCATTTCACATATAAGTAGTATACGGTTTACCGATTTTTTATTCCCATTCTCATACTATGTGTTAAAGTTATACTTTAGGTCTGAATAGTTATTTAATATTATATCAGACTGCCATATTTAGTCAAATTTTACGGTTGGTCGTGCTTTAGTTTACGGTCGCACGATTTTCGTGATAATTTTAATTTTAATAGGTAGGTAACAGGTCATTGAAGTAAATGCTAGAAGGATTTTCTGCGGAAACTTATAGTTTTCGAGAAATTAATTTTTTAAGTTTTATAGGTTAACTACTAGGAAGGTTAAGGCGGGGGCGAGTCAATTGAGTCCTGCTATGTAGGGCCAGTATTTCTGGGTGGTTATAAAAAAAATAACCATTACCGTTCTATACGATTCCTAGTAGTTAACCTATAAAACTTAAAAAATTAATTTCTCGAAAACTATAAGTTTCCGCAGAAAATCCTTCTAGCATTTACTTCAATGACCTGTTACATACCTATTAAAATTAAAATTATCACGAAAATCGTGCGACCGTAAACTAAAGCACAGCCTTACGGTTTAATCACCGCTCACTAATAGTAAACATTCGTTGGACTGATGGAGACAACGAAGAGCACAATTTCAGTATTTAATAACAATCACTAAACACTTTCACGAGCAATAACTGCGTAATAAACTATCAATATTAAACATCAAAACACGAATAATACACATAAATAACAAAATTAAAAAAAATACAACAAACAGTTTTTGAGATGGCGCCAAAAGTCCAACCACAAAATAATATTGACAAGATATTTATACAGATTATACGAGGGGTGATCCAAAAGTAATGATAATCAGTTATTTCTAGTGCACACAAAAATACAAAAAAATTTCAGTCACTTACTCAGTTAACCACTAGTTCAGGGAAAAAAAATCATATAAATAGGCCACGATTCCCGGGAGCTACATTCATTTGAATACGGACTGTCAAGGAGTGAACATCAAAATGGAAAAACACGAAATCAGAGCTGTCATTAAATACCTCTGCTTGAAAAAAATGTCTACCAAAGACATACACAGCGACTTGGTGGAAACATTAGGGGACTCTTCTCCTCCATATTCCACAGTTGCACGCTGGGCTAAGGAGTTTAAGTTGGGAAGAACATCGACGGAAGACGAACACCGCGAAGGACGCCCATCGACGTCCCTCACTGAAGAAAATGTGAAAAAAGTTGTAGAAGTTGTATTGGAAGATCGAAGAGTGACTATCAGGCATGTAGCTGAGGTCACAGGGATCTCATATGGCAGCATTCAAAGAATCCTTGCGAACGAATTGCATATGAGAAAGGTCTCCGCGCGTTGGGTACCGAAAATGTTAAACGACGAGCAAAAGAAGAAACGAGTCGACATGTCAAGAGCAAATCTCGAAAAGTTCCAGGCAGACAAGGATAATTTTTTGTCACGTTTTGTGACCATGGACGAGACCTGGATCCACCATTTTGATCCTGAAACAAAACAACAATCGATGACATGGAAACGATCCGATGAACCGACGCCGAAGAAATTCAAAGTGTCAAGCTCAGCAGGGAAGGTTATGGCGTCTGTTTTTTGGGACGCTGAAGGAATAATCATGGTGGACTACTTGGAAAAGGGGGCCACTATTACAGGCTCCTACTATGCAGAACAAATAAGAAGATTGCGGGAGGCTATTAAGGAGAAAAGGCGAGGCAAACTGCGGGCTGGAGTGCTGTTCCATCAAGACAACGCACCGGTTCACAAAGCTGCAATTGCCATGGCTGCCATTCAGGAAGCGGGCTTTGAGCTGGTGGAACACCCCCCCTATTCACCAGATCTAGCCCCCAGCGACTTCTATCTCTTTCCACGACTCAAGGAACACCTCCGAGGCAAGAAATTTGACGATGATAGCGACGTGATGGCCGCGGTTGAGGACTTTTTTGAGAGTCAAGATAAAGATTTTTTTTCTAAGGGAATTTTAGGATTAGAAAAGAGATGGACTAAATGTATAGACTTGCTAGGAGACTATGTTGAGAAATAAATTTATTTATTTATTTTATTCATTGTGTTTATTATTGATTATCATTACTTTTGGATCACCCCTCGTAGATCAAACATAGTTTTACTCTATGAACTCTATGAAAAGGTATGGGCTGAAAATCAGCTGTAATGTTTACTGAATGGGATTACGGTCTTTTTAACACAGAACAAGCTGCGCCTTTTTTTATTTGCCTACTTGTCCGGAATATCATAATAAAAATTATGATTGTAAATGAAATAACCGATTATTTTTATTATAAGTACTTACCATCCTCTGCAAATGATTAGCGCCGTCCTTGAAAGGTGTTCCTTGCCATTGTTGTGCCAGGTGACGAGCTCCGTATATAGAGTCCCGCGGCCCCCACTGCCGGAAGGCCTCCTCGCCGTCGAAGAATATGAACATGAGGCTCAGGCGGTTACGTTTTAGGGTCTCCAACTGCTCAGACATCACCTTGGCCAGGTTAATCATCATCGCGCACGGCACCGCGGAGTCAGTCGCTCCTAAAAATTAAAAAAAAAATTAATAACTAAAATCCTCCTTACTAATTAGTTGTAGTCAACTTTTTAGTAAGGAGTCGTTCTTAAATACTTTCTGTATGCGACTACTCATGTCAACATGGCATTACGGGGGTAAATTGATTAACCGGTAGGTTTCTCATCAGTGACCGTTACTTTGCCGTTATTGAGATCCATGAGAAAGTCATCAACTCATATTTGTATAAGCATGTTTACAATTAAACAATTATATAGTTCAAAATAACTAATAATTTATAATTTTTAGTTTGTCTGTCTGTCTGTCTGTTTGTTCCGGCTAATCTCCGAAACGCCCGGACCGATTTTGATGGGACTTTCACTGTCAGATAGCTGATATAATAGCGGGTAGCATTAGTCTTAGTCCTAACGCTATTTTAATTATAGAAAAACGCGGGTGAAACCGCAAGCAAATTTATAAAACCGCAAGAAATATTTCAAAAATGACTGACAAAGTCAAATGCTTTCATGAAGAATATTTGTATTTGGATTATTCGCCTTGAAATACTCAATTTGGACGCAGTTTCTGTAATCTAGTTTTGGTTTTAAATAATAGCATCAGTTCAATCAATGCCCATTCGCATTGGTATGTGACGAAATGACGAAACATGAAAATTAAGTAGAGTCCGTCACGGCTGTCAACTCGACAAACTGAATGCACCGGATTTTACCTTTTCAATTATTTGATTGTGGATATGGACGGCCATTTCGATACAAATATCTAAAGTCATATTATAAAGAGGAAAGATTTGATTTATTGTATGTTTGGTTGTAATGATTTAACTCCGAAACTACTGAACAGATTTTAAAAATTCTTTCACCTATATACAACTACATTATCACCGAATAACATGAGTTGTATTGATTTTAAAAAAAAAACGAGATTCCTACGAAAATTGCTATGATGTAACTCAAGGTATCAAAAATTTACTGATTTAAGTCATTATTTGGCGTACGCTGCAAAAACTATTAATGATAAAGAAAATAATGTACTGCATTTTCATAGTACTCATCATTACTCAAAAAAAGTCCGCAGGGCAATATGTCTAACTAATATAGTTAAGTCACAATAACCACTTTTTGTTCAAATTAGTCAATCAAAACACGGGTAGAATCGAAAGATGATGACATTCGTATCATAATATTAATCCTTATCCTTCTAAATAGTTTTATAGTCAAGGTTGATTATGTACATGTAAATTCCTAAATAAATTATTCGAATCGGACCTATCGTTTAGAAATTACGACGGGTATAAAAATGCTAAAAGTAAGAAAAATGCTGCGGTGTGAGCGAACAGCCCTACGCTCGCCCGAGCTACTCGCGATTAGGCTAAGTTCTATTGATTACCTATCTACTCATTTTATTTTTTGTTAACTAGAAACAACTGAATAGTGGTTTGTAATTTTAATTATATTTTTTTTCAAACTTTGAAACGCTCTATAAAAAATACAGCGCCGCGGTGTCTCTCGAACGCCGCGCCGCCGCCCGACTTCATGTAACTTGGGCATCATCGAAATGCGCGGCTCCCTTCGCGCAGCGGTCGAAAGCCGAGTTTTATTTTGCTGCCACGACATCAAATATTGGCTATATTTCATGGCTAATGTTCCCATAAATAAAACATTATTTTGGTAACTTAATCTTACCTGGCCAGCTGCAGATTCGCCGATGAGCATAGTCGCTACAAAAAATGTTAGTGAAGGGATTGTTGTTGTTCTGTTTGTCCAAATAAAGTACTAATTTATCTTTCTAATATCTATCTACCCGTGCGAAGCCGGGGCGGATCGCTAGTCGTTTATATAATAAAAATGTGGTACAGTTTGAGAATTTCTTTATGTTTGTCTGCCATTATTTCGAAGACGTGTGTAGTCCGCCAACCCGCATTGGAGCAAAAAACCCTCTCAGAAATGAGAGGGGGGCCTGTGCTCAGCATTTATAGGCTGAAACTTTTAACTTTACTTTCGTCTGCCATTATAATATCTACATCAAAAATTTAAAGACCTCTAGACCACTCTTAATTAATAAGATGCTTGAAGCGATCTCACTACGGCTTTATGTGCATAGAAGGTTGTCGATCCATCATCGTACCTAAATGATTTTACGTTCGATGAATTCTAATGGTCACATTGTAAAGACGTGTGTTTCGTTTCCAGGTTCCGGATTAAATTTAAACTTGATAGCAAAAAAACACGTTGGTTCTTAACATCTATTGAAATAAATCCATATTTCGAATATATGAATAGTTGTATAACTGGTTTTGTTTTCCACTATTTTGTCAGATGCAGACGGCGCATTTCGTTTTGTCATACATATATATATATTAGTTAGACCACAGTCGTCGTCGTCGTCGTTTCAGCCTATCAATAGTCCACTACTGAACATAGACCTCCCCCATAGATTGCTACAAAAGTTTGTAGCTCTCGTTTTGGGGGGATTTTGCCATAGTTGCCACGCTTGGCAGACGGGTTGGCAACCGCAGTTTATTTATTCAGATGTTCCAGCAAGATGCTGCTGCCCATCTCCTGGTTTTCATTTTCCCTCTGTCGACTTTTAGGACACCCACGGGATGAGTTGGGGTGGCAGATTCTCTTAGGCCGCTACCACACGGCCACCACCATACCACAGTATTAGGTATTTATTTAGTATCTTGCGGCACGAGCGGAGCACGAGAGGAGCGCGAAGGGGCGGGTTGGTAGGCCTAGGAAGGAGGTATTTTTTAGGTTATATCGATATGTATTGAAGCTCATGTGAGAAACCCTTCGGAAGTTTGTCTGAACTAGCCGGCCGCTACTTTGGTAAAGTTTCTCTAAAACGATGCATTTCCGCAGAATCCAATTACGTAGGCCTAGGAAGGAGGTATTTTTTAGGTTATATCGATATGTATTGAAGCTCATGTGAGAAACCCTTCGAAAGTTTGTCTGAACTAGCCGGCCGCTACCTTGGTAAAGTTTCTCTAAAACGATGCATTTCCGCAGAATCCGATTACGTATTGTTTATCACACTATGAAAGAAAAGATTTTTTTTATTAGATCAAGTGACGTAACGAGCAAAATGTTCACCTGATGGTAAGTGTAACGTCCCATAACAAGTGCCGTGTAACCCCGAATTTTTTATGTGACACCGCACTACGCCCGTCATCCTGCGACATTATTTAGTAGGTCTGACATGCCCACTGATTACACTAGCTCTCAATGCTCTTCAAACCGAAACACAGTAATGTTTCCACACTACTGCTTCACGGCAGAGAAGGGGTGGTACTTACCTGGACGGACTCCTGTATTGGAGTCCCTCCACATAATACCATTTCATTTGTTTCTTAAAACGAACCTAATAACTGCAAAGCATCGGTTTCAAAGGCGAGATAACTTGCACAAATACGTGTTGCGAACCATAGGGCTCAAATGCGAGCTAGTGTATAATTTTAGAAGTTTTATTCATAAGAACCTGCAGGTCATTCACCTCATAGTAAAAGCCACTTATGACATTTACAGTTGCAGCGTCATCCGAAACTTAGAACTTCAAAGTCATGTGTGGCACTGCACTACAGTTGACACCTCGGGATGACAGTTACTTAGTCTCATATGCGCCGAAATTTCGATAGCTACAATGCACTTCATGGGGAAACAACTGTCATAGAAGTCCTAAATAAGTAATATGAGAAGAACAAAGAGTTACATTGCTTTGTGGCCATCAACTTGCTTCCTGTATTAGTTGCCAGTGTTTGAAAAACAATGTTTAATGGAATTTTCTTTTACAATTTCTTCATTCAGAAAGTATATAAGTATACCACAAGCCATAATACCTCAGTGGGCATTTTGCACAAACAGAATAACAAAAAATTCCCAGAAAGTCCAGTTTTTTTTTCAATTAGGTATGCTGAATACACATCAAATACAAAATAGTTTTCATAAATTAACTGTCACTAAACCATAAAATGGGCGGCAGCATCTACATGGAATATCTGAATAAATAAACAGCGGTTGCCAACCTGCCTGTGAGGCCTGGCAACTACAGCAAAATCTAGGGATATTTGCCAAATGAGAGCTGCAAACTTTTGTGGTAATCTGTGGGGGAGGCCCATATATTTTCGGTGATGTAATTGCTGTTAGCCGTCTCGGCTTTTACAGCTTCATCGGATACTGTGCTCGCGGGCCAGGGGCCAACTCGCGGGCCAGGGGCCGCTCGCGGGCCAGGGGCCTGCTCGCGGGCCAGGGGCCTGCTCGCGGGCCAGGGGCCGGGGGAGGCCCAGATGTTCAGCAGTAGACTAGTAATAGGCTGAAATGATGATGATGTATGTTCATATTTGATGAACATTCATCATCATCAATCAACATTACGAATATTAAAAAATTTAAGTCAAAAATTATTTAACAATGTAAGACTTACCCACAAACACATGCTCCCTTGTATATTTGCTGTCATAGTGACATGCAATAACCAAGTACCTATCTGCATCAGGATTTAACTTGGCAATAATATTCCTGAAGTTCAGCACTCCAAACACAGGTGTGTGATCTGGAAACACATCCTCAGTAATGTCCCAGCCAAGATCTTTCATCTGTTTCGCAATATAGTTCCCAACTTTCTCATGATTCGGTGTACCCACTACTCTAGGCACGAGTATTTCATTTAATACAGCCTTAAAATGGTTTTGATCTGACATTTTTGCTATGTTTTTGATGTCGTCATCTGTCAAATCATTTGCTTCATGAAAATTCTGCAACAAAAAAAATTTTAGCTACATATTAGAAAGGAATATAAATAATGAGTAAATAGTACCTTTTCTAATTAACCAAGTAAAGTGACAAGTTTTGTTAATATAAAAAGTTGTTTTACATCTTGAATAATCCTCCTGAATTTAATGTTTTTATTTTTAATACAAACATATTAAAAAAACTCACGAATTATAAAATATACAATAATATTATTTACTACTACTGCTGTGAGGCAGACTTCCAACTGCTAAAACAGTTTATGAAACTCAAGAGATATTAATGGCTTGCTTGATAGTTGTAACTTTTTTATTATTGTTGATAAGCATTTTTTTTCACAAAATAAAGCTGATTTATTCTATAAACATAAATATATAATAAACACAAATGGATAGTTTTAAATAGTAACAGGCAAACAACTTTTCTTAGTAATAACTGATTACACTTTTACCCATAATGTAAGATTTATATTGAGCCTGTTAGCCTTGCAGTTGAAGCTTATGACCTTAAGTGAGTAATGGTTTATTTTATTTGAGACAAAATTTGAACTAAATCCTATAAAATTAACAGTTCTTCTTTCTAAATACACAATATGATCATAAAGAAATTGCAAGTAGATATTGATTTCAAGAAGTAACTTCATGCTTTTATCACAAACTAAAAACCCATTTCTACATTCACTTAGACTTGAGATTTAATTATTTTACAGTTTACACAATTACTAACTTATTAATTTATATATATATCTCAAGTATGATATATCAAAAGTTTTCTAATTACTCTCACTACTTAGCAATATTTGAAAGGGTGCAATTCATTAGTGACCTTCGTCAATAATCACAATCTTAAAGTTTAGAACTAACTATTTATTACTAAGTTAAGAGAAAGAGTGTAGTTTAAATAAAAAATTGCAATTTAAAGTGCAATTTTATATATATTATATTAAGCAACATACCTTTTCTTCGTAGAATTTTAAAGCTGGTTTATCAGTATTTACAAATGTAATACTTAAACTAACAATTAGGGCAAACGTGACAATGTTAGCCATATTTTAAAACAATTTCAGTAATATACGTGATTTGGATTGAATAAACACTACTTTATTAGGCAACCTAAGTCAAACAACAAGCTTTTACAGAAGAACGTAGGTAATAGGTTTTTATTTCACGACAAAAGGAGACACTGAAGTCAACTGAACTGATAAACTGAATCAACTGATGCAGCTGACTCTCTACTCTAGTATATAATTTATTATCTATGTAGCTGACACTGACTGATAATAATTCAGGGCTGCCAGATGTGAATTTTTATTTTTACCCATATTTTTTTCTTCGTAATAAATAATTTATCTAAAAACACTTGAAAAAAGTTTCTATTAATCAATTAGTATAACAGATAAAGTTATGATTATCGCGGCGCCATTTTCATACATCGTTCATAATTTAATTTTTGTTACACGTTTCTTATGGTTTGAAGCTTTATTTAATCTTCTTGTTTTTAAATAAAACAAAATCTGCTTAAATTGATCAGCATGACGAAAATAGCAAAATAAATTTTATTTTAACCTTCTTTTTGACGATGTCTATCTTTTCGAATTCCAACAGGCAAGATAATTAAAAAAAATTGTAAATTGTGACCTGTACACCCACAAAGTGCAAAATAAAAAACAGACCAGACTATACTGAATGAAGTGAACGAGAATATTTAGTTTTTTTATTTCAAAAAATGCCCAATCTCTTAGTTTCGTTCATGATAAAAAATACTATAAAATCTTCATTATATCAATATCTATCAAAAACTGACCAGCAATTTTATACCCAGAATAGCGGAAAAGCTCCCCGATCTGACAACATTGCACCTATAGCCCCTTCTTTTCTCTTCGCTATATTATGTTATTACTTTTATGTAAATTTGTATGGTACCTACTTACTACTTACATTTTTAAACAATTTTATACTTAAGTAGTAAAACAAAGTGAATAAATTACAAAGTATAAACGTAGACATATATCATTGATACCTCCATGGTGGCTACTACACATACTACCTACTCATTGAAAGTCTGTGACGTCATTCGCTATGACGTCACAGATCACGTACAGTGGTTCATAATAGCGATTTCCAAATATTTTCCAAACTTACTACAAGTTATCCTACTTAAGGTTTATTTTTCTTTGGCTACTATCCAGAAATCTCACAGTGGTAAACATTGTAGTCTTTTCAAAGAAGCATAATAAGAATTCTTTCCCTGTTTACGCTTCACAATTTTTTTTCGTGGGCGCACATAATATTCGCAAACTTTTCTTTTTTGTAATCCCTAGAAATACCCTTATTTGCAGAAGAGACTTATGTCCTAAAGCGAGGAATTAATAGATTGAAATTTTATACGAAGCAATATTGTTCAAGCATTAATTTTCATATCAAGGAAAGTGTATCATCAGCTGTATTATATAAGAGATTGTACTATCATCAACGCAATACACATTCTAGCACCATATAATTGCCAGATTTTTTTTCGCCTACATATAGAGCATCTATAACGTAGTAGCATACTAGAAAGACGTTACAGTAGGCGAACACCTTTGATCTTTTCGTAAATGCCGACAACGTCTTGACTTGCAAGAGTTTTCACCAGAAAATAATATCTATAATTGTATTTCTGATTAACTACGCTACGCCCCATAGTGTCGGTGATATAGGCTTTAAAAGATTTGGTCACGTGGTACTATAGTCACAACGAAAATAAGAAGTTTGAGCACCAACATGACGGGACTGCGCCTCAAAGTGTCGTAGATATAAGCTTTGAAAAAAACGCTTTTCACGATGAGAATACTGCAATAATACAGAGAATACAAGATATTCACGACGAGTAAAAAAGTGAGTACTTATCGCGTATACAAGAAAGAGATAGCAAAATTTTAAGAGCTGAGCTGAGAACAAAATTTTCCAAACATGCTTAAACGTGATGATTTGATGATAAAGGTTGTTTTCTATCATCCATCAGTCCTTTTAATCAATCAATTATCTTAATTTATAGTAGGATTTCTCCTGTGTCGTGGGTGCGTTTTACATACATAAATTCCACGTGCACAAACACCCAGACCCGGAACATCTATCTGTAGGTCATACAAATATTTGTCCCGTGCGGGAATCGAACCCGCAACCCGCGGCGCAGAAGTTAAGAGCTTAACCACTGCGCCAACCGAGCCTATTATTATACTATTTATCTTAGTAGTCTAAGCAGCGACCACAATAATTAACTAATATAAAAATACCTCATACATACTTATAAAAATAATTTCAGTTTTTGTAGTATGACAGCGCTTCGTCATTCTATTTAGTTGTTCTGAGATTACTGTGTATCTACAGTAAAAGTTAAGAAAAATGCCGATGCTTTTCGCAATTTGCTAATCGCAAAAAAGAATGTTTAGTTTAGTTTTTCAGAAAATAAATAAATAACTATAAAATCGTCTAAAACACAGGCCTTTATTTAACGAACGAGTTATGAAACCGGGAAAATAATGCAACGTTGTTCCTATGGAAATTGGCGAACTTTACTTTACTTTTTGATAATTATATTTTTCACCCAACCCTTGGAAAACAATCACTTTATAATGAAATCACCGCTTTGTGAAGTAAATGCACTAGAAATCGAATTAGGGTTGTTAGCGCACTACTGAAGTAACATTCGAATTCCCCAGAGCCACATCATGTCTATTAGTGATTTAACGAATATACATTTTAAGTATTCGCCAATGCATATGCGAATGCTAATAATTACCATCGACATTCGCGAATGCGAATTTTCTAGTCTTGGACTCAATTTTGTTCGCAGTCTTCACTAAATTTTAAATTATTTTGGAAAATAAAAGAACTACATATAAACTTCTCTAATTTTAACTGAAACAAGTTAAATTTTGAACAGTTCAATAAAATTAAGCACATGAAATGATTATTTCTGATCAATAAATAATTACTAATAATAATTCCGATAGTGGTGGCCATACAATTAAGAACCAATACATTAAGTACATACAATTTTTTTTAAACAAACTACTTACTATAATTTTTTTGGAAAGTTATTATTATCTTGGAGAGGAAATATGGATTCATTTCTATTTATTTATAAATTCCAGCACGGCAATGACTCAAAACTTACCGCACGCACGGTAATGAATTCATTTCGCAACTACTTTCTGCCTTAGACTGGCCAGCTATCAGCCCAGATCTAAATCCAATGGAACATCTTTCATGCGATGTGAAGAAAAGCGTATCAAATCAACAATGTGGCTATTTAAGAGAGCTTAGAAGGATGGAACTTTATCGCTCTGACAAAGTCTCAAAAATTGATAAAGTCAATGTCTCGCCAGTATAAGGCAGTCATTAAAAACCGTGACCTTATTATTAATTTTAGTATAAAATGTATTCATTTCCATGTTTTAGTTTGCATTCTCTCACATCATTTATTTATTCTTAGTTTCATTGAAAACAATTCTCGAACAATTTATTAATCATTCTTAATTGGTTCTCCAGCTTCATTTGCTATAAATTTGGTACAATTGTAAATAAATGAAATTTATTAAAAATACTTAGTGACTTTCTAACTCTATTCCTAAACTGGGTCTTTCACTGCAGGCTGAATGAGGAAGCTGAGAGTCTCTCAGCGAACGAAAGTGTACTCCTTATAAAATGTTGTGTTTTAAACAAAACACCTTTAACAAAGGCAGATTACATAGGTACGTAAAAATAACATAAATTTTAGTATGATAAAGCATTTACTTATTAATAATATTTGGGATAAGTAAAACCTGTTATCGAGACAGAAACCAACAAATATTTTTTACCTATTTGACATTTGTAGACAACTTATTCGGACTTTTTATGTGTACGCTGTTAGCTCGGCGGTTTTCACAGCTTCGTCGGAAAAGACTCGCGAGAATTGAATTCTTGCATTCTTTACTTAAGTATATGATACTTAACTTGAAATTGCGAAATAAAGAAAAAATTTAATTAAAGTGTTTAGTTTTTTTTTATTTTTTTAAATATATTCACAGAAAAATACAAATTAATTATAAATGAAAGTATTGCTAAGATAACAGCTTCAAAGTTTATCTTCACATGACATAAAATAAATGATCTATTTTAGAAAGTACCCTGTGGTAGTTACAATGTTTTTATATGCCATAAAGGAGGGCACAAATGAACATGCATAAACCTACATACATAAAACGACGTAACAATAATAACCCTCTTTTGGCTTCACCAACGTCGGTAAAAATTAGTTGCGCATCAAATTTCAAAATAGTAACAAATGTTTTATCAACTATTTTTTTATGATCATAATAGTTTTAATTTATTTGGAAAACATATACAGTATGATTTTAACGATAAATGCCGAGCACTAATTGGCACAATGAATCAATGGAGGTTATCGAGCATACGGGTTCTAGCGGGCTTTCCGAGATGCGTGTACAGAATGGAAATCCCTGGAATCGTTTCTCAAAGATCTTCGAGTCACTTTTTTCAATTTCTTTTTTAAACATAATAATATACACATTACTACGTTCAGTCACGTTCAAAATTAGAAAAGTGAGGTTTTTTTATCATATGTCGATACGGTAATTAAAAGGTTCCAGATACATAAATATTTATCATCTAATTATTCAGGAACTTTGGAAAACTTACGACTGTCACTTCAGTTTAGCTATTTGGAATATTTCTAACGCAGAATCATTAATGAGTTTTAATTATCGCTTGTTATTTTCCTGTCAAGTATTTTTGCGTGTAAAATATTACTTGTTTATGAAATAAATATTAAACTAATACATAAGCGATCAATATCGATAACTGGAATTTATTACATTAATAAGAAGTATTGTTGATTATTGTGAATTATTAAGTATTAGAGGTAGCTCAAGGTCCGGGCGCTTGCATTAAATTTCTTAGTACGCGAGTGAGCAGAGTTCAATCCCCGGTAGCCGGCACCGCAAAAATGTTACTGCATCTTTAAGTGCTGATTTACCACGTGGTCAGCGATGGAGGAAAACATCATGAGGAAACCTATATGTCTGAGGATCACGCATCTGCTTTTCCTCTGGTATTGTAGATGTTCATGGGCGGCGGTGATTACTTACCATCAGGTGAGTCGCTTGCTCGTTTGCCCCCTATTCCATAAAAAAAGGAAAAAAAATATTTCGAGGACATGTGAAGTCCGCCAACCTGCACTGGGGCAGCATGGCGGACTTTTCCCAGCTCTAAATGAGAGTATAGCTACTAGCCCTCTCAAAAATGAGAGAAGGCCATTTATAGGCTGTTACTTTACTTTTTACTTTTATCGACTTAGCGCAATACGAGTGGTTTCTTCGGCACGCGTCACGGGTTCGATTCTCGCATGAGACAAACATTTGTATGATCTACAGAGTACAGATAGTTGTTTCGGGTCTACTTCGGTCATCTACGATACAAGAGAAGTCATAATACGCTATGCTCGTTAAAAGAATACTACCACTACATCTCATCCAATGGATGTGGTAAAAGGCGAGTAAGGAATTAAACTGCACTGGCACACCCAACAGCGCATGGTGGCGATGGGCTCACCACCTATCACACCAAGTGCTTTATATTGTTTTGGTGAAACGTGGATTGTGGCAGTCATCTGTTTTTGCAGTGAGTGCCCAGTCTCTGACTACCCCTTTATGGGATACAGTCGTGATCTTATGTATGTATGTTTAAAATATTAAAATTTTTAGCGATCTATTATTAACTCGATTTTTTTTAGGTATGTAAGTTTCCTGACGTTGTTTTCCTTTTTTACACCGCACAGCATGTGGCAAATCAACATTAAACCAGGTCACTGGCCCACCCTAAAATTTGATCTCTCCTTACTCGCGGGCCACCAGCTCTCGAGTCTTTTTCTGACAAAGCTGTAAAAGCAGGCGGGCTAAGAGCGTACTGCAGATACAAAAAAGTGTATTTATGTATTTATGTTTGGGTCAAACCAAACCTGGCACGCGGGCCCATGACCCGTGTGCACAGTATCCGATGAAGCTGTAAAAGCCAAAAAGGCTAACAACAATTATATCACCTAAATTATATAGATACAAAAAAAGAAAACCCGGCTTTTCAACTACCACGGCCTTAAATTTATGTAGGTAGAAGGAAATTAAAAGCCAAAATTGACTAACATCTTTATTTTATGACATAAAAACCCTACCCTCTTATTCGTTGTTAACAAACTACAACATTCCTATAATTATAAAAATGGTAATCCCGTTAAATACACATCTTAATGTTATGTACTTAGTTACTTACAAAAATGGTAACTTTTGTACATATCTTTAAAGTTAAAGAAGTTTTTTATTCTACTATAAGCGTGTTGCATCGGTATACGGCTGTAAAAAATAAAAATATATTTTATTACAAAATATATTAGACAATGCCGAATGTGGTCTGTGCACCGACATTACCCCCAATCTGTGGTGATAATCGCGGCGGTTTTTAATACAATCGTCCCACAATTGCAAAATAGACTCGAAAATCATCATTATTGACGAGCTAAGCCCGCGATTTTATATGTGGACTTAATAATAATCCAGAAGTATTTAATATATTACAAAGTATCAAAAATTATTGATTGCAAATTTAATATCCATAATTAATGCAAATTTCATGTTCTTTATATATTTATCTCTGAATCTATTTTAAACTTTTTTAACAATTTCCTTGTCCTTTTCTTGTTACGTTTCGTCGGCTTTTTATTGTTATGTCCGATGCTGCGTCGAAGTCTGTACTGGATAACATGAAGCTGTGTGTCACCAGATACTCTAACACGTATACCTTTTTTGGGATAAATGCGACTTGAAAATACCACTTCGCCCTCGCCACAGAATATTTCCACGGAACTGCCGTCGATGAATATTCGCCAGTGGACGTAGCCGGTTGGAGACCATTCAGCTATTCTTACTCCATCCGTGCCACCGCGGTCGACACTAATGTGACCATGGTCCGCGTGATAACCAATCGAGTACCGGTTTTCTGCACCCCACTCTAAAGCTAAACCGACAAAAGAAACTATGGCACTCGAATTTACAATCAACTCGAATGATTTTGTACCAGCGTAAAACATTTCTCCGGGGCTGTACCAGGCGTCTTCTAAGATCTCCGCTCGGAGGTCTACCATCTCTCGGACGGGTGTCATAATTAGACGACCTGAATTTGACAGATGTAGTTCTCTTACCAGAGTCAACATACTCGCCCATCCATCTTTAGATTCAACGAAGTTACTCTCCCACATACCTAGCCACGCTATCAATAATCTTCTACCGTCTCTAGAGAGCATAGTTTTCGCTGCATAGAAATCATGTCCATAATCCAATTCGGTGAACGTAGCCGTTGATATTTCTAAATCTTCAAACTGGCCAAGCACGTAGTCGAAATGCCCAACCACATATCCTGTCTGATATAGATTTCTGAATCTGTAGCCTTCGCTTTTAATGCCTTGAGCGGAAAAAATCAAAATGTGTTGGCCGTCCATCTCGAACATATCTGGGTTCTCCCACATGTGACCCATATCGCCCATTGATTCTGCTATGGTACCGTCTAATTTCCAATTAAACATATCGCCTGATGTGTAAAGTATTAACTTTCCATTCTTTTCTCTCGACGTTGTACCAATCATCATGTACCAAGTGTTCCGAAACTTCCAGACTCTAGGATTACGGAATTCTCCCACTCCATGCGGTGCTTCTCTTATGATCGGGTTGTATATGTATTTTTGGAACACTACACCATCCGCACTTAACGCCAAGTTTTGTGTTTGGAAAGTTTCGTTATCTGCCAAAACAGTCCCTGTGTAAAAAAGGGTAAGGTAATTATTATTTACAAGAGCCGTTCCAGATTGGCAACCGTGCATTTCGTAATACTCCTTCGGAACGATCGCTGGTGGGAAATGGGTCCAGTCTATAAGATTCATACTAACAGCGTGCCCCCAGTGAATGTGCCCCCATGCACCATCGTACGGATGGTACTGGAAGAACATATGATATTGTCTCTTGAAGAACGTGAAGCCGGTGGGATCACTGACCCATCCTTTCGAGGAAGATATATGGTAAACTGGCCTGTACTTCTTCTTTAGCGCGTTTTTATTATGTGCTACATAAGCTTCGACATGAGCGACGCCACATGTAAGTTCTAAGACCACAACGCACAACCACGGGAACAGCACGTACAGTTCCATCAGCACTGGAGTTCGCTCGCATACTAACTACCGTCCTTGTGACGAAATGTTTTGGATATTCTAAGAAAATAATTAAGACAATAGCCTGTTTACATATCAGGCAATAGTTTAAAAGAATGTTACACAATCATCGATGCTAGTTGCAGATGTAAAAAAATAACAATTACGCAATTTCCGAAGCATTTGTACATTCAATATACACAATATGGTTTTCATGTAACACGGTACTGCAAGCCAAAGGCATTTATGTAAACGATTGACTGTATATCAATTAACGGAGGAAAGAAACGATTTCACTCAACATTATGCCTCATCAGCGAATGGGATGGTGGTAATTGATGGCATGTACTTTTAAAATTCAGCTTCACTAAAATTTTGACGGGTAATAAATCAGGTTTTGAAAAACGTCTGATGTCACTTATGAGTACAAGTTTACTTCCTCAATGAAGGATAACAGGTTCGATGTAATCCTTTTAATATCTTTGTTTTGCTACGCCCACACACTAGACCCTTTAATTCTTCTTTCGATCCTGTCCATCTAACGGTTGTTTGGGAGACATTGCAGTCGGCAATAAGACCGAACACTGCTCACACTTATTTTTTTTTACTCGTTCTGTGCATTTCTTTGTATTGTAAGGTTTGAAACAAAGAATATATAATAATAATAGTACTGTACTTCGAATCGTGGTAGCTCACGAGCAGGGCGCTCGACGTAAATTTTAATAGTAGTCGCACAGGTCACTCGCTCAGTTTGAACCCCGGTGCCGGCACCTCTAAAATTGTTCTGCAATTTTAAGAGCTGATTTACAGCGTATTCACTGGTGAAGGAAAACATCGCGAGGAAACCTGTATGTCTAATAAAAATATTTCAACGACTTGTGATTCCCGCTAAACCGCAATGGAGCATCGTGGCGGTTCCCGGCTCCAAAACCTTCTCAGATATGAGAGGAGGCCTGCTCAGCAGTGGGACATTTATATGCTTTACGTTACTTTACTTTTTTACTTTTCGGATCACAGTTTTACATAGGGAAATATATTGTGATACTGTGGTTCGGACACTCGTTTTCTATTGCAATTCAACAACATCAAATTCGATACCATCTGGGTAGTATTTTCCGCCATTTTTCCGCTTTCCGACATCTGTCAGCGTCAATAAAATGATTGATTCGATTAATAATTTTAGTGACGTCGTTTTTTCGATAAGTAATAAAAGTGAAAGTTAATGTGTCGGTTATCGTATCGGGACCGGGGGTAGTCCGACTGGGTAAATAATATATTCTCAAATATCAGATAAAGAAATAACTTGGGCTGGACTGTTATTAAGTATGATTTATATAAAAGAGAGATATTCGAGATATTTTTTTTCTTTACATTTACATTTTTTCGTCTTCACTATATCGTGTAGTACTTACTTTATAATCCATACTAATATTATAAATGCGAACGTAACTCTCCTGGCCCTCTGTCTGTTTGTTACCTTTTCACGGTTCAACTGCTGAGCTCATCGTGACGAAATTCGGCACACGGGTAGCTTACATCCGTCTCCCGGATGTAAGCTACCCGTGTGCCGAATGCCATGGATACTTTTTATCCCGATTAATCAAATAGTTCCCACTAGATATTTAAAAGACCTGTTGCCACACGGACGAAGTCGGGCATCAGCTAGTAGTCTATAGTTGTCGGCATCCATCTTCGTCGATGTTGAAGTTACGGAGTGGAAGCTAGTTTGCCCAAATACATTTTGTGTACCAAATTTTACAGCAGTATATACTTAAAATGTTGTTTGCCAATGACCGACTGCAAAACGAATAACAAACCAATAGTAAGATATTTATATATTTATATTTAGGATATACAGTCACAATCAGTCCTTACGTCCAATTAGATCTAGAGTTAATCTATTGCGCAAGTAAAGGTTAGCGTTCAAGGTCCCTTCTGATATCGAAGTATATTGTTTCGGAAATTTTGGCATGCTACGATATTACACACGATTTTAGTTATTAGTAAAAGATTCTTGTTTTCATTATAAAAAAGACAACTACGTACACCGTTTTTTAGATGTTTTTCTCAATTTAATGAGGATCTGACTCATAGGTGCCCTAAGAAAAAGTACAACCTCTTTTGGTCCCGGGCTTATCATTAAAGTAGCATGAGAAAAATAGCAAAAATTTACACACAACAATAACTAGTAGTTTTTTAGTAGTTTTAACCAAATCTTTTAAAGTTTAACATTATTTTTAATTGTGCCTAAGGATGAAGATGAAGAAATCGAATAAGACCATTTGCGGATCTGTGAAGCCACACACTTTCAAGTAAGTAATTGCTATTTTTTCGGGGACATACACAACTAAACACACAAAAAGTTGAAATGGCCATGACAGAAACGGGAAAGGGGGTAGGACGCATTAGGGGGTCGTTTAGGAGTGGGGATGAGATGTTAAAATAAATCGGATTTAACTGACCGATTGTCCCGACATTTTTTTTCCAAAAGGAGGCAACCCCTGCCCGTTAGTGGCATCGATCGATAATAACATTCCCGCGCGGGATGCCCATCCCCATTCAAAACACGTCCAAGAAACGTTTTACTTGACGAACATGACTTCATAACCTGTTTTAGGTTTTTATGGAGACTTTTTTAAATAATAAATGTATTTTCTTTTTTATATAAATACAATAAAAAACAACGCGTTTAGAAAGCTCCGCCGCCCGTACAGAATACAGTCGTATCTTTTATAAAATAATATAGCGTTACGTAATTTAACTTAATAAAAAGTAATATAAAAAGGAATATTAAGCTACGATTGGTGTGATGACTACAGGTAGGTTTCGTGGTCGGCATAATTTTAACGTATGAAGCTCATTCATTGGTTAATGGGATCAAATTTATAAATAGATCAAGGAACCAACCAGAGTTACAAAGTAGACCCCCTGTACCTGACATTTGACATCTAGGCCGAGCAAATGATGGGTTTTTGTAAATCGCTAAATTCGTCATACAGGAGAAATCCTAGTGATTTTTTAAAAGAAAAAAAATCCACACGCATGGCGATTATGCCGAATCCTCGGCACTTGGGAAATTCCTATTTCCTAAAATTTATCAATAGGTATCCAATACCAAGAAAAGAGACTAAGATTTCATCGCCGTTCATTCGCTTAATATTCCAGCTATAAATCATTATTTGCGTTGTTCCCGATTGACGTACTGTTGAACATAAAACAGGTCGCGAGATGTGGTACATTTTAAAATGTGTAAATGAAGATCGATAGTATTTGAATGTTATAACTCGAGATAGCTGTTGACTCTATCAGCTTGACCCTAAGAAGCTACTATTAAACTTTTGGGTAATTTTTAGAGACAGAGCCTCCATAGAAGGTCAAACAAGGTCAACGAAACTAGTAGCAAAATTCTTTTGTACTGGATATTTAGCGACAATTTCCTATGACGCTCACAAAAGTGATTTCAATATATTATTTGTATATATTCCCAGTTCCAAAACCCTCTCAGAAATGAGATGAGGCCTGTGCTCAGCAGTGGAACATTTATAGGCGGCTAATTTTTTTTTAAAATCATCCGAATATAACCTCCCAAAGAAAACATAGCGCAGTGATTTTTTTTATTTATCTATACTTTATTGACACCTAAAAAGGTTACAATGGGCTGACTTAACTCCATATGGCATACTCTGCCAGTCACCCCTGGCTGATGGTGCAAAAAATGTGGCAGATGCTAACTATTGATATAAATCTTAAGCGAAATCAAAATTAATTACAAAATTAATATATAATTAAATTTAATAATACACTACAAATATTTTTTTATTAAGAGAATCCATGACTCCATCTCATCCCGTGGGTGTCGTAAAAGTTGACAGAGGGAAAATTACTTGCGTGGCAACTATGGTAAAATCCCCTCAAAATGAGAGATACTATCTTGTGGCAATCTATGGGGAAGGCCTACGTTCAGTAGTGGACTATATGATAGGCTAGAATGATGATGATGATGTTGGCTCCGGCTTTGATTCGGACCCAGGACTTGAGAGAAATACTAGGCAGTCGCGGTCACAACATAATGAAAGGTCGCATATGTGAGGTTATTAATGGGTATTCCTGGTTTTCTTATTTGGTTGGGATATTTTTTTATTGTAGAAAGGCACGAGACGAGCAAAACATTCACCTGATGGTAAATGCAACATCCGCCCATAGAAATGCTGTATCACCCAGAAAATTGCTGTGTTACGCCGCACTGCGTCCGTCCCCCTGAGACGTCAGTTCTTAAGTCTAAAGCTTTCAGTGCCCTTCAAACCGAAATACAGCGATGTTTGCACACTACTACTTCTCGGCAGTACAAGAAGCCTTGCGGTGGTACCTACCTATACGGATTCCTGCATATTCCTGAGTATAATAAATAATATATAACAATAATATTTTATTTTCTTAATTTGTTACAAATTTGCAACAGTTAAAAGAGCCTTTTTTAAAGTATAATATAATGTGCCAGGAGACGCTCTGCTACAGCCAAAGTATAAGGATTATCAAAAAAAATACTATTATTAGATGGATATGATAAGATATAGGATTAATAAACGAAAAAAAGTTAAGTTTAAAATCAAGTTTGTAAGTGATGCGTGCATGGGTATTTGGATTGTATGAGTGTATATATTTTCGGTGATGTAATTGCTGTTAGCCTTCTCGGCTTTTACAGCTCCATCGGATACTGTGCTCGCGGGCCAGGGGCCCGCGTGCCAGGTTTGGTTTCACCCAAACATAAATAAATAAATAAAAACTCCTACAAAAACCTCGAAGTTCGGACTGTGTCGCGTTCGCTGCGTGCTTTCGCGATTTCGAAAATCTTAAACATTTTAAGTCGTCTACTGACCGTCCGAAGGAGGTTGCGCGCGTCCACTTCGGACTGTCGACTTGTGTGTCGGTAACTCTGGGCGGTGAGAACCGCCCTGGAACACGGGTGAATCGTGTGTACGCGATGTGATTATTGACTATTGCGCGCCGCTCTCTACGGCGGTCGCGCGTCGTGGTGCGTGTTATATTAAAGCTATTGACTGTGTGTACAGTGTGGCCTGGATCGTGACTGACAGTATCGTGGTCAGGAAGAGCTGAGACGTCCGTGTCGTCTAGCACGTTTCGCGGGCGACGTTTGCGTTCGGTCGCGTTTCTGTTTGGTCGGTAATTTGCTGCTTTAACCACCAGCGGGTTTGAATGAACCGCGGCTTTTCCGAAAAACCGCCGTGATAATTCTCTAAAGTGTTCAGAGATTAAAGGCATTTCACAGTCGCTGTGAAGATCTACATTGCGTTGATACCAACCGGCTCCGATGGCAGTTCGCAAGAATCGATTTTGAACGCTCTGTAACTTCTTTAATTGATTGCCCGTCGCGTGAGCGAAAGCGACGCAAGCATAGTCCATTACGGGTCTTATGCAAGTCTTATAGAGGCGAAGTTTGTGTCTTAAGCACATTTTGCTTGAGGAGCAAGTTAATGGGTATAGACGGCTTGAGATAAAAGCCGCTCTATTGCGTATGTTTTTAATGTGTGCAGCGAACGACATCGCTGCGTCTAAAGTGACCCCGAGGTATTTGACGCTCTTTTCCCAGGGAATAGGGCGTCCGAACAGGGTGATCGTGCCTAGCTGATTGTTGCCGATTGGGTGACATCGTCTAGCGGGCTTTGGTGTGCCCCTCGAGAAGTATATCGCTACACTTTTCTCGGGGTTTACCTCTATTCTCCATTTCCGGAACCATTCGCCTAGGCGATCGGCTGCGTCTTGGAGTTGAATCGTTATGAGGCCCTTGTGCTTGTCGGATTAGTACAAGGCCGTGTCGTCTGCGAAAAGCGCAAGATTTACTTTCGGGTCTTTAGGAATATCGCTAGTGTATAGCGAGAAAAGGAGTGGGGAGAGGCAGGAGCCCTGAGGGACCCCCGCTCGGAGAGGGCGGCTTGAGGAGCGCGTTCCCTCTACCCGGAAGCGAAATAGGCGGTTAGACAAGAAGGCTCGTATGATGTTCACGAGTCTGTCTGGCACTTTAGTGTGATACAACTTGTAATACAAGCCGTCGTGCCAGACTTTGTCAAATGCCTTTGCGACATCGAAAAATAAGGCCCCTGTGCCTACAGGTTTGGGCGGTCGTTTAAATTGTATGAGTGTGCTGAGTGCGCCTGAACGCGTTTATGTTAATGCTTGTTTGCATGTGACTGGAAGACATCCCTTTGTTAATGTTGCGTTTATGTTATTTTATCGTAGTGGGTTTTATCCAGTTTATTAACATTATTTTACACTCATTAGTTTTTATTATAACGGCTAGCCGAACTTTAAAATATTGTATATATGCAGTGTTTTAATGTAAGGCCTCTGTGATACGTTATAAATTCTCCTTTTATCTATATATAAATAGTAATCAATTGCCACATTGATGTAAGATCATCGCCTGAGAACGGCTCGACCGACTTGGCTGATGTTTTTGATGTATTCGTTAATTGCAAGGACTAGGTTTGTATGATAGAAAATATTTGGAAAATCCAGCGGAATAGGCTGAAATTGGATGGTAATTTTATGTGAAAATTACAATTTAAAAAAGTAACGTTCACTTCATAGTTCTGCTGTCACGTTTTCATAACCACATAAAATCAAAGAAAATGTGAAGTACTGATTATTTTTCTAATTGTACAAGGTGAAGAAACGAGCAAAACGATCACCGGATGGTAAGTGATGAGACCTTATTATGGGAAGAATCCGTCTATGTAGGCACCACCCCAGTATTGTGCAAACATTACTGTGTTTCGGTTTGAAGGGCACTGCGAGCTAGCGTAATCACTGGTCATATGAGACTTAACAACTCATGTCTCAGGGTAACGGGCGCAGTGTGGTGTCACACAGAAATGTTCTGGGTGACACAGCATTTGTTATGGGCAGAAGTAGCATGCACTTACAATCAGGTGAAGGTTAGGCTCATTTCGTCACTTTATCAACGTCTCATATGCCCAGTGATTACACTAGTTCTCAGTGCCCTTAAAAGAGAAACAGTTACTTTTGTTCACTAACTGGCCCAGGGGTAGTACCTACCTAGACGGATTCCTGCATATGAATCACGAGTAAAAAGTTTGACAGTTCTGCTTTCATATGTTTTCATAACAACAATAAATACATACATACAGTCACGCCTTTGTCCCATATAAGGGGAAGACAGGGACCACTTCTGTAGCCCACTTTTCGCTGCCGGTGGATTTTCACATAAAACGGTCCTGAACCACCTGCATACATCGATTATCCATAAAACTGGACGGTTGTCTTCGGCGACGAGTGGTTGTTCCTTGACTTAGAACCTTTCTTTCTCAACAATCATCACGCTTGACGGGCAATTTCAGCCTGCTGATCTGTCGCTAATTCTATCTTGCAGACAACCGAGCGTAGCCTTTTTCATAGCTGAGCGAGAGATAACTTCTTATGGCCTGCAGAGAACTTGCGTAAGCAATAAAAGGAGACATATTTCTATTTGTAAAATAAAATTATTAAGATTGTTATAATTTTATAAAAAAAACTTTATTACCTTGTATATAAACATTTTGTTATACATGTACATGCCTAAAATATAACCGTATAATCTAAACGTAATATTGCTTGTTGCCAAATATACATAACTAATACAGATTATATTGCAAATGATATTCCGATCTATCACAGTAGGTTGAATGATTTGGTCATATCATTTTCTTCTTAACTGCTACAAGAAAACAACATTAAAACTTAAAATTAATTGTTAACAATCCATCTTTTTAATGTCATGTAATAACATATATATATATATATTGGTATATTTAGCACCCCCAAAGATTAAAAAGTTAATTAAATAAGAAATTACAGACTAATAAAATTACAAATTAAAAACTATAAGGTAGAATAAAATTGCACACGATACCAGTTAAGATATGTTGCAGTGTGTTAGTTGCGTAAAAATACTGCGATCTTTTTTCCACTTTGTGGGTGATAGGGTAGTGACGATGAGGTGACATGTGGCGGATGTCCATCTTGGAAAATGGCATACCGGCATATACACATAGACGGGTGACGGACACCGGCGTCTAACGTGCGAAACGTCTGGTTAATTTAAAATCGATGTAAATAAATTATTCGAGACACCTTGCTTCTTGTTATACTATGTGTACGTTTACTCCAATATACAGGGTCATTCGTAATGTCCTATACATCCCGGCAGGTTGGGCTTATGTACGATGTGTATATGCCCCAAAAAATATAATGAGCCTCGTAGCGATACCCGTAAGAGATATGTCAACTTAAAGAATTTACTTAAAACTCATAGGTGAGACCACCCCTGTTAATACAGCTGATCGAGGCAATGAACTCATAAATTTAATTGGGCGTTTTTCCATTGAGCTGCCATCGTGAAGAACTCACAAGTACTAGGATAACATGAATGCTTAAGGAAATCTGTTTGCGAAGTAAATCTGTTAGTATGACGCCGTAGTAGGGTAACATAAATTAAATGGAGAAGAAAACTGAGTTAGGGTTGCGTAAAGTTTTTAAAAATTTTGTATTGACAATTTTAGTATTCAATTTTGTCATTAAAGCTTCACCGTTGTGTTTATCAGATCAAAGTAGCATGTGTAGGTGCCGGGATGTTATACCAATTATGAATAACGTAGTATGGATTAAAAACAAATAATCCATCTACAGTTTTTCTAAATGGTACATGCTTTCTTCAAACTTATAAAAACGTCTATAATTAGTTAATGATAAAAAAGGTGTATAATATTACCCATTACCATTATTACATATTAACTTTGTATAATATTACACGTAACACTTAAATATAGCGTATTCCATAACTGGAATACTGAAATATATTGCCTTTGGATAAAAAGATTAAATACAGCAGATTTAATTCTTTTATAACATTAATTCCTAAATTTACGATGTCATTTTTAATTTCACCTATTTGGTCTATAAAGTTGTCATAGTAAAATTTGTATAACATCTCAGTTTATTAACCGCACCTTTTATATTGTGACATCAGTCTTTTTTGGAATACTAGATGAATAGTCAAGACAACACAATGTAAGAATTTCTCTTGTTAGTTCTTGGTTCTCCGCTTCTTGTTAACAATAATAAATTTTTGAAGTGAAATTTCTTTATTTCGTTTCTGACGCGTCACTAGGTGTGTGCGGTGCGCGGGTGCGTGAGTGCGCGGTGCAGGTCGGCCCACAGCGCGCGGTGCGCGCGTGCGCGGCGCGCTGCGTGTGCAGCAGCTCGTGCAGTGACTCCAGCGCCGCCAGTGCGTACGCACGGGACAACTCGCTCTCCTGCACAATCAATATATATAACTAGCGACCCGCCCCGACTTCGCACGGGTGCGATTTACTAAGGAAGGAAATGAGAAGTGAGCTTAGCAAAATAAAATATTAAGTACTGAAAACATGTGGCAGCTGAACTGCCACACTAAGCGTCACTTTTTTATTTTGCGTATCGTTGCCGACGACGCATCCTCTGCAAAACAGCCTATGAAAAGAGACAGCGATAGAAAAGGGAATAAGCCATGGACTGACCGCGATAGATTTACTGGTGGTAGGATTCCTATGCAGGAATCCGTCTAGGTAGGTACCACCCCGGGACCAGTTATTCTGCCGTGAAGCAGTAGTGTCCAAACATTACGCTAGCTCTCAGTGCCCTTCAAACCGAAACACAATAATCACTGGGCATATGAGACTTAAGAACTGATGTATCAGGGTGACGGGCCCATTGTGGTATCACACTGTTCTGGGTGACACAGCATTTGTTATGGGCAGACCTTGCACTTACCATCAGGTGAAAGTTTTTATCGTTCCGTCACCATTATCAAAAAAAAAACCCGGCGAGCGTATACCGGTGCCACCTACGCAGCAACTGTACAACGACTAATAGACAAGCGAAAAAACCGAGAGTGGGTCAATCGCAACTATGTGTGGGAACTGTCATCGACGGAAAAACGCCGACCAAAAAAGAAAGAGCGGAAAAGAGAAGGCAAAAAGTCAGGGACTAACCTCGATGGAACAGGCCAGTGCGTACCGATGCCGTCTACGCAGTAACTGCGCTGCGGCGGAGTGCGGCGCTGCAGCAGCTGCCGCCGCACGCTCCCCGTGCAATCCGCGGGTCAGCCGCCCGCACAGCTCCCTGCCCACCGAATAACAAGCCATGGTGTCAACACTACCACAATCAGGGATTGCTCAACTCGACTACGCCCGCCTATATTCACAAAACGAGACGTTCCACTTAGGATCCTTTGAATTATCTACGAATTGTAGGTCAAAGCCGTTCCTACAACTAACTGGCGTCCTAACGTCAGTTATACTAGCGAAACACTATGGCGGCCGTTTGACATCTTACAATAGTGATATGTACATTTCGTATTGTAAGATGCCGAAACAGTACATTTTAAATTATTATCGAAAAATATAGTCAAGTGACGTACTCCACGTCACTATTAACAATAAAGTACATACAGTCGTTGCCTTCAAATATAGTTGTAAATTTTTACAAATCTTCATGATCTGACTAAGGCCAAAATGACCATCATAGCGTGCCGCTGGTAGTTATAGGAAAGATTAGATGGAAGATACCGCCAAAAAAGTGTGAAACTGTTGCGTAACGCCTCGTTACTCTTAGCGAAAGAACCAATAGTAGCTATTACCAATAAGTGTTTGTTGAACATGCGAACTAATGTTCAAAATACACATCGTAAAATAAAACTTTAGTAACAATGTTATTTTTGTTAAAATTGTACAATCATTAAATAATGATACGACGACACTGACAGCTAAGGCTTTACTTTTGGCGCCCACTTGACGTGATGTTAGTTTTTAATGATTTATATTATTAATAAAGAAATAAAGAAAAAAACTTTATTCAATACTACAACACAACATACATTCAAAGTTCAAAAGATGAATAAACAATTAGATATGACGTATTACATTTACAAACGTACGTTGGGCTGTAGCAACAAAAATGCTGTCGACTCAGCATAATGCTATGGCAGTGTTGCCACAGCGCTGTTATTCTGTCGGTGCCTGAGGTTTACCGAGCAGTTACCGGACATACGAGTATTATTAACGACGAAGTATATTTTAAAAAAGAAACAAATACATTTATATTTCAAGTATTGACGTAAAATATTAAGAGTATTATTATGCAGAAAATGTTTGTGAAAGGGTCGAAATTATAATTTTGTTTTGTTTTCATTAACCGTTTGTATGTGTAGTAGGCAGTTAGCCTGGCGGCTTTTACAGAGACTCGCGAGTTGAGAGCCCGCGGGTAACCAATCATCCCAAAAACTCTTTAGTAAATAACAACTGTCGTCGTCGTCGTTTCAGCCTATCACAAGTCCACTGCTGAACATACATAGGCCTTCCTCATAGATAGTTTGTAGCACTCATATTGGAGGGATTTTGCCATAGTTGCCACGCTTGGGAGTCGGGTTGGCAACCGCAGTTTATTTATAAGGATTTTCCAGGAAGATGCTGCTGCCCATCTCCTGTGTTTAATTTCCTTCTGTCGAATTTTACGACACCCACGGGATGGGATGGGGTGGTAGATTCTCTTAGGCCGTACTCGTATACTATACCATATGGCTAAAGGACCTTAACAGACAATAGATAAATGTATTCCTACAATCCTACAAGCGAGAAAGTCTTTGTTCCAGGACAATAATTGCAAGATCATATCCAGATGCCTACTCTGTCGCTTAATGTTCACACAATGTACGTGGTCTATTACTATACATAAAACCAACACGAATATGATTTGAAACGCCATCGCTGTACATCATCCACTTATACGTTTCCAACGTCAAACTTTAGTGATTCTGCAGCCAAAGAGGAGTTATATAGTATATGTTTAAACCTCCGGACGCACTCGCACTCCGACGCACTCACACTCGAACTCGGACGCTCTCGCACTCGCACTCGACGCACTCACACTCGAACTCGGACGCTCTCGCACTCGCACTCGGGCGCACGCTCGTCCGACTGCGAGTCTTAACACTCCCATACACATATTCGCACTCAAGCGGAATTACACACTGACATAAGATAATACCATAATAGTTAGAAACCTGTAAGCTCCCAAAGCATCCAACGCCAACAGTATTTTACCACCAGCGCCATCTTCATAATCCACCTCTTCCACTGACGATTCACCCACCGTTGTAGCTAATCTATAGACAAATTGGAATTTCAAGAATATTTATTATTCAAATGTTTATTTTTTTACGAGTATTCGAGAATTAATAAATTATAAAATACAACACGGCGACAACTTCCAAATACTGTCCGATCCATTAGACGGAACGGCCGTTATGGAAATCACGGCTTCCGACAGATGGCGGTTTAACCATATATAAAAAAAAATATTAAATAAGAAAATAATTCATCTAGGTAATGGTAGGATGCAGGAATCCATCTAATACGTACCATCGCATTACAAGTTAATCTACCATCAAGAACTGATGTGTCAGGGGTCACAAGCGCTGTGCCGTACAACACAGAATTTTTCTGGTTGATACAGAATTTGTTATGGGCGAACGTTGCACTTACCATCAGTACGCAGTACCGTATAGAACAACAAGACATTATGAGACATTATGAAAACTATTTCTTAAATCTGAATATTTCAGAATTTCAAGGAAACACGTAGACATAACGCACAGGTCGTTGTTGATTTACTTAATAGTGAAGGTAAGGAAGTCAATTTGCTAAGATCCGCATGAAAAATAAAAAATGTTGTGTATTACCTAGTTTTTGAAGAGCACCGCCCCGCCCTCTCTCAGTAGTGTGCACAACACTCCACTGAAGTCGAGAACACGATATTGTGTTATTCAGTACTGTATATTACTTAGTAGTAGTATTGTAGTGGTGGAGGGTATCTGGGGACGGTTCCTGGTATTGGTGTTAGTTTGCTTGTGCTTGGCGGTGCTCTTCAAAAACCTATTATCTTCCTTTCCTTCATTGTAATGCATTTCCGCAAAATAACGCCTGATTCCATTAACTGTATTACTTATCACTGATAAATCACTGATCGGTTCGGAGTTGGGTCGCCCTCATATCGGCTCTGTAAGGTATGTGCTGGATGTTGGTGCGCAAACATAAAGCGGAGTACGCACTCTGCGGCGCACTTCATGGCGTCCCGGGCACGCCGCCAGCGCGGCGAGTCACCCGGGGCGCTGCCGCCCAGCGCGCTCAGCCCCGCACCCAGTTCCCGGATATCGGAGCGTTCCGCTTCACACCGCCCTTCCACTGCAAACAATACTTCAATTTGTATTTTTTAGTTCTCCCACAAACAGTACATGGAACCTTTACGTGGTAGACGATTTTGCTATGCTCTCGTACTCTTTTTTTTTTTTTTAAATATCTTTTACGAGAGTACTATTATTATCTGGGAGACTGTGCTGTGGGACTTCCGGCTCCTCCTCTTGGATGAAACATGTTCTTAATTGCTTTTTAATTAAACTAATTTCCTCGATGTACGTTTTTTTATCAAGCCCGCGTCTCTGAATGTGTGGCTGTATATGTGTACGTACGTCTCTATGTGTCTCTGTGTGCATATCGGTGTTTTTTTGTGCGTGTACTTTGCGTGAGTCTATGCATGTTTTGTGCGTGTGTCAGTGCGTATGCGTGCATGTACATTATTTATTATTTAATGATCTACATACCTCTTTCGAAAATTTTAAACAGTCTGCTCAGTCCCAACTGCAGCAACCGCAGCTGCTCCTGTTCCGATACAAAGGCCGCTTGCATTTCGTCCATCGACATTTGACTCTAGAAAAGAACATAAAGAAATGGGTAGAATTTTTATTACTGGTGGTAGGATCTTATGCAGGTATCCGTCAGGTCAGTTTTTTTTTATGTTAGAGGAGGCAAACGAGCAAGATCACCTGATGGTAAGTGATCACCGCCGCCCATGAACATCTACAATACCAGAGGAATAGCAGATGGTACACACATACAGCAGGTAAAGTCCGGCCGCTGAGAAAATGCATTTCTGACGTCTGTCAGTCGGTCACGACTAGTGATGGACACTAAGTAACACTATTATTTGCTTTTTCCAACCGACCCAACAAAAGAGTAAATAATTTTCAATACGTGTTTGTCTGGCTTCTAATGTGTATGTAACTAGGCGTAAAGAAAATAAAAATGTGATAGTAATATTCGGAAATATTTAATATAAAATTCAACAATAAAACATTTTAAACACAATAATCAGACTCCGCTTCGCTTGAGGAGGTGCTGTCTTGATCATCTCCGCCTAGATACGAGGGTGGATTGAAAAGTACTCGGCCTAACCAAGAAAATAAACACATACTAAATCAGTTATATTTTTATTTTTCTACATAATCACCATCAAGTTCAATACACTTTTGCCACCTCCCCTTCCAAGCATTTAGACCGTTAAAAAAAAATGATTCTTCCTTAGAGTCAAAATATGCGTCTACAGCTGCTTTGACCTCGTCGTTTGTCGAAAATCTTTGACCTCCCAAGTGCTTTTTTAGGTTAGGGAACAGAAAGAAGTCTGATGGTGCCAGATCAGGTGAATACGGCGGATGCGGTAACAGTTCAAAGCCACAGTTGTGAATTCCAGCCATTGACTGTACTGACGTGTGAACACGGGCGTTATCTTGATGAAACAGGACTTTTCTTCTGAGCATTCCTCGACGTTTTTCTTTTATTTCCTCTCGTAAACGACGTAGTAAGGTGCAGTAGTAATCAGAGTTTATAGTCTGACCCCTTTCAAGATAATCAATCATAATCACACCTTTCGAGTCCCAGAATACTGAAGATGGCTTCAGTATTCTGGGACTCGAAAGGTTATTACCTTATTTGCCGACAAAATCGACTTAGCCTTTTTAGGGGGTGGTGAACTAGGTCTTCTCCACTGTTTTGATTGTTGTTTTATTTCCGGTGTACAGTAATGAACCCATGTTTCGTCCATAGTAACAAAACGATTCAAAAAATCATCTGCATCGGCTTCAAATAACACCAAACAGTCGCGTGAAATAGTCAGTCGCGTCCTTTTTTGTTCAACTGAAAGCAGTCGCGGAACCCACCTCGCAGACACCTTGTGGAAACCAAACTCATTGACAATGATGTTTTGAGTTCGTTCATAAAAGATGCCTATAATCTCGGCTATCTCTCTAATTTTTAATCTGCGGTCTCCCATTATTAAATCAAGTACTTTTTTAATATTTTCGTCAGTAGTTGACGTCGAAGGCCTTCCAGAGCGGGGTTCATCTTTCACACTCTCTCTACCACGCTTAAATTCTGCTATCCATTTTTTGACTGTACTGACCATGTCATCATCGATGGCTTTTGATGATAGCCCCTTCTTATGGAGGTACTTAATGACGGCACGCTGCTCGATTTGCTCCATTCGCGGAAATTATGACCGATTACTTTGTTAATAAATTTATAAAATCACAACTAATTATCGCACACGTTTCGAACTTCACACAATGAACTAGTCTGAACTGAACTAAATAATGTGGGTAGATTTGATTTTTAGAATTGAATGGATCTGTGTTAGGACGAGTACTTTTCAATCCACCCTCGTATATATTTATATTATTATCAATTATAGCATCAATTATGATATCTCGGTCATAGTTTTCGAAAATAAGATTTTTTACGTTTTCTCAAAGACTTGCGCCCATTCAACTGTTATGGCTTTCCGCAGCTTTCTTATAAAAGGGTCAGCATCTTTTTTGTGCCGAGTGGTGGAGAAGTATTGTGACGAGCTGATTGGGCTTTTGATTTGAGCCAAGATTATCTCAATCTTATTATACTCGTACACGCAAAGGTATGGAGGAATTCTGAAAATGCGATGACCGTATTCCAGAGCCAGTTCATCTTGCAAATCGCAGACTTGCCAGTTTATTGTCTTCTCAGTTCTGCTTTCTGCATCTGCATAGTTGCGTCAATGCCTTTTATTTGTAGCCAAGCCACCAATTCTTCTTTGGCTTTCTGGTTTATAATTTTAATTAATATAATTTGATAGTACATCGACATATAACGTTACAATCGATAGACAATAAAGGAAAGAAAGTTAATTTGATAAGATCCGCATGCAAAATTTCAAATGGTATGTATTACCTAGTTTTTCAAGAGCACCGAACGCTCTCCCTCGACAGCGTGCACAAGCAAACCAATACCGCCACCGGGAGCCACCACCAGATACCCTCCACCACCGAGTCTCTACGACAGTCAGTCGCCGAGGTGCAAAGACAGAATGCCTCACTGTTAGTGTGTCCCCATACGAAAAGCAGCACTTTGCTTATATATATATATTATACCGAGAGAACGCGATGCTTCAAGAACCAACCAATTTATCTCCAATGTAAAAAGTAATTATGTGATAACATCTTATTACTTACGGGAGGATCATCCTGTGTGCCGGCCAAAATAAATTCATCATGCTTAGGCTTCTCCAATCGTGAAGAAGACTCACAAAGGAAGGTGCGCAAATCTGCGTCATGTGCCAGCACTGGATGTCTGGCGACGAGGGTTAGCCAGCGCTGTAGTGCTGCGCGACGCCGCTGGAGAAATAATAGACTGCCACCACCAACAACAACCCGCTTAGGCGGCAAGCGGCAAATAGCCCTGCAATTTTAGGACGGTTTTAGGACAATACAATTTCATTTCATAGTCCGCGGGTGAACTGAGTTCGAAGCTCGGTCCCGCTGCCTATAAAATCGTTTTGCAATTATAAGTGCTGATTTACCACGTGCTCGACAGTGAAGGAAATCATCGTGAGGAAACCTGCATGTCAGAGAAATTAAAATATTTCGAAGACATCCGTCAACCCGTATTCGAGCAGTGTGGAAGACTCTTCCCAATCCAAAACGCTCCAGAAGGCTCCAAAACCCTTTTAGAAATGAGAGGAGGCTTGTGTGTCAGCAGTAAGATATTTATAGGCTTTAAATACAATAAAAAATAAGTTCAAATTTAACACCCGACTACTTATGAATTGCGCTCTCAAAAGAATGAAACAATAAAATATTCTTGTCCGATATTATTTTCTCCAAACTGTTCAATACATATCATCTAATAAGTAGAAAACTTACATAAATACATTTTAATTCAATACATCATAGACATAGTGATGTTCAGAGGATAGCCGTGGTCGTATGCTCCCTTGTCCTAAAGATCGCTTACTACTGTTATAATGTATTGTAATACTATAGCGGCGTGTGGTGGCGGCTTAACAGAATCTACCACCCCTTCTCATCCCGTGGGTGTCGTAAAAGTCGACAAGGGGAAAATTAAAACCAGAAGAAGCAGCTCTTCCTGAAATATCTGAATAAGAAAACTGCGGTTGCCAGCCCGACTGCCAAGCGTGGCAACTATGGCAAAATCCCCTAAACTGAGTGCTATAAACTTTTGTGGCAATCTATGGGGTACGCCATGTTTAGCAGTGGACTAGTCAGGTAAAAAGGGTTTGCCCTTCATTCCATTAAAGAAATGTTAAATGATCAATGAATAAAACTATTAATTATCGGTGGGCTAAGCGATTGCGCTCTGCACAATTTTTTACGGGATGTTACGGGCTCGATTCCCGCCGTCGTACAGCCACACTAATATTTGTATTGCTCATAGATAGTTGTTCAAAGTCTGGATGTTCGAGCAGGTAAAAATAATGTCTGTAAAACGCTTGCACAACACAGAACACCTAATAGTGTCCTACAAAGTAATTAAAAAAGCTGTGTCATATACAGTTTAAGAAATATCAATGATGTCAGTAAAATAACCGAATTATGAAATAATACTAATGAACGAATCATTATATTATAATCAAGATGCAGCCAGTACTGTTCCAAGGTCAGTTAACATGATATCAACTTCCGGTGTTTGAATGTAGTATTATTACAATGGTATGGACATGTGTGGAATTCAAAAAACATAATCACACATTAAACATTCATGAAAACCTGTGTTTAAATAGTTATTATCCAAGAGCTGATTGCAAAATGTATCAATTAGTTATTTTAAAGAAATAGATGATAATCTCTTGGCCGATTTTCGACCACAGGTCATGACCATCAACCGCAAAGATATTATAGTACTACAATAGTACGCACAAACACATAGGCACTCACCCATCCTTACCCCAATGTAATGAATATGATTATGACTCTTTAACACTATTTGAATGAATGAATCATAGATGATTTAGCAAGTATACTTTACTTGCTAAATCATCTATGATCATTTAAAGCACTGAGTAACCATTTTAATATCTTCTTGACTGATTGCTACAGGGACTAGGTTTGCCAGGCGTTTTGGATGCATGTCTGAAAAATTAGACAGTGTCATGCCTATCTGACTTTTGTTATGATTTTTACATTTTACAAGCAATGTGGCCGGTGCATTGTTTAATTTTGTTTTGAATTGCATTATAAAAAAACAGATTTGATTAAGTTTGTTGTTATTAAATCAGAAGTTCACACAATTTGATGATTAAGGATCAAAAAAGCCCGAATTTACAAAGAATAATCTTCATCATTTTAAAACTAAGATACAAAATCCTTAAAAGTTGAGGTGTCCTCCTTTTTTACACAATTTTACTTAAAGTCAGGCTGACAACCCTAACAGAGACACATTTAGGACTTCGATATATACGAGGGTGGATTGAAAAGTACTCCGCCTAACCAAGAAAATAAACACATACTAAATCAGTTATATTTTTATTTTTCTACATAATCACCATCAAGTTCAATACACTTTTGCCACCTCCCCTTCCAAGCATTTAGACCGTTAAAAAAAATGATTCTTCCTTAGAGTCAAAATATGCGTCTACAGCTGCTTTGACCTCGTCGTTTGTCGAAAATCTTTGACCTCCCAAGTGCTTTTTTAGGTTAGGGAACAGAAAGAAGTCTGATGGTGCCAGATCAGGTGAATCCGGCGGATGCGGTAACAGTTCAAAGCCACAGTTGTGAATTCCAGCCATTGACTGTACTGACGTGTGAACACGGGCGTTATCTTGATGAAACAGGACTTTTCTTCTGAGCATTCCTCGACGTTTTTCTTTTATTTCCTCTCGTAAACGACGTAGTAAGGTGCAGTAGTAATCAGAGTTTATAGTCTGACCCCTTTCAAGATAATCAATCATAATCACACCTTTCGAGTCCCAGAATACTGAAGCCATCACCTTATTTGCCGACAAAATCGACTTAGCCTTTTTAGGGGGTGGTGAACCAGGTCTTCTCCACTGTTTTGATTGTTGTTTTGTTTCCGGTGTACAGTAATGAACCCATGTTTCGTCCATAGTAACAAAACGATTCAAAAAATCATCTGCATCGGCTTCAAATAACTCCAAACAGTCGCGTGAAATAGTCAATCGCGTCCTTTTTTGTTCAACTGAAAGCAGTCGCGGAACCCACCTCGCAGACACCTTGTGGAAACCCAACTCGTTGACAATGATGTTTTGAGTTCGTTCATAAGAGATGCCTATAATCTCGGCTATCTCTCTAATTTTTAATCTGCGGTCTCCCATTATTAAATCAAGTACTTTTTTAATATTTTCGTCAGTAGTTGACGTCGAAGGCCTTCCAGAGCGGGGTTCATCTTTCACACTCTCTCTACCACGCTTAAATTCTGCTATCCATTTTTTGACAGATGAATATGACAGAGCACAATCGCCTAATGTACTGACCATGTCATCATGGATGGCTTTTGATGATAGCCCATTCTTATGGAGGTACTTAATGACGGCACGCTGCTCGATTTGCTCCATTCGCGGAAATTATGACCAATTACTTTGTTAATAAATTTATAAAATCACCACTAATTATCGCACACGTTTCGAACTTCACACAATGAACTAGTCTGAACTGAACTAAATAATGTGGGTAGATTTGATTTTTAGAATTGAATGGATCTGTGTTAGGCCGAGTACTTTTCAATCCACCCTCGTATGTATAACAGAGCTGTAAGTATAGCGGAGGGCAGCACCCTTTACTTCTTGTCACAATTATGTATCATATACAGTGCAACATTTATGGAATAAGATTGTAGGTAGAGAGGTCAAAGTATATTTCACTTCAGCATGAATTTGGTTCAGGGATCATTTGCTTACAATATAAAACCCCATAAATGTCCCACAGCTAACCATAGACCTCCACTCTTTTTTTAGGGGGTATTTGAGCCGGGTACAGTGTGCAATGCTGCTGCCAGTGGGTGTTGTTGGATTTCAAATGTCCTCAAACATGCAGGTTTCCTGTTGACGTTTTCTTCATCAGTTAGTGATTTCTTGGACTCCTAAGCTACCATGGCTCTTACTGCACTTTGTTAGTTATCAAAACTTTTATTTAACTATTTTTTTTTATGGAAGTGACAAGAGACGCAAAATATTCATCTGATGGTAAGTGCAATGTCTGCCCATAACAAATGCTGTGTGGGTGACATTTCAGAACAGAACATTTATGTGTGGCAGCACACTGCACTTGTCACCCTAACACATCAGTAGTTAAGTCTCATATGCCCAGTAATTATACAAGATTAGAATGCCTTTCAAATTAAAAAAGTGTACTTAATCTACTGCTTGATGGCAGAATAACTGGCACTGTGGTGGTACCTATCTAGACAGATACCTGATCAGGAATCCTACCAACATTAATCATTTGCTTACCTGTATGGATATTTGGCACAAAACACATCACACAATTGAACAAACTCATTGTATCTCCTTGTAACGGTAGTCCCATGTCTTCTTGAGCTCACATAATATTCACAATGCTTCAAAATCAATCCCTTGCGTTCTGGAACAAGCTCTACACTGATTACATCAGTTGCTTCTAAGTCTTCAAATGTCACTACTTCTGGCGTGTTTGTCATAGTCAGTGTTTCTGTAAGAAAAAAATTATAATAAAATATAATGAACAACGCATAAATGTAGTTGAGTTTACCATCTGTGCAAATAACAAAAGATTTATACAGGTGGTATGTGGTGGGTTTACAAAGCAAAATACGCGCATAGACGAGGAGTTGCAGAAATCAGCCCGAACCAATCTACAGGTGTTAGAATAGCTATGAAGGATTTTGTCTTTTTAAGCTATAATTCCTAGCAGCAATGGCACTATGAATGGATATGTAAAAGTTTATAATGTAGGTTATCATACACATGCACACACACATATAAAATAGCCGCTCACACAGGCATACATGCTTATGCACACAAACATATTTCAGTGTGACATCTTCAAAATGTTATTTATATTTTCAGTAGCATGTTTTTGCTTTTGTTAACTGTGACATTATAATTTTAGGTAATCTAATGGAAATCTGTCATTAGCTAATTCATCTATGTATATGCATTTAATTTTTATGACTTATTATGTGATACAGCTGTTGATTTCCTTAAAATAAAAATAAAAAATAAAAGAAAATAAAAAGTTGACACTGAACATCAGTTCTCTTTTTTATAGTAAAAACAATGCTCCACAGTAACATTTCTCCTGTTTTGTGGGTGTGGTTTACAGACATTAATTTCACATGCACAACACAACCAGACCTAAAAATCAACTACTTGTGCTTTTGCACAAAGGACAACTTAAGCTGAGATTCAAACCCAGGACTGTGTAGAAATAAGGTTTAAACTTTCCAAAATGGACCATCGATATATGAGGTTTTAGGGTTGGGAGGGGGCGGAGAGCTACCCCCCTGTGCCATACCCACCCTGCGGAACCCCATTGTTATGGAGATATTCATGGTTAAAGTTTTAAGGTTAGAATAGCGCTATTTAGTTAATAGAATGCGGGATGAGCAGTCCCTCCGCCCTAGCACAGGAAAGCGCGGCACTGCTCTCCCTCCGCGCCTCCGAGCTCTAATATACACTCTAGGGGTAGGGCAGATAAGACCATGTGGATAGTGGGGTGCTCTGATTCGGTTTTGGGTACTTTTTGGATATGAAATAAGTAAACACTTGGTATCGATTAGGTAAAGATTCTTTCAACATTTTCGGAACCCTACACTAATTGAAACGAGAAGTGATTGATGTTTGACATCAATTATTTGTCAAATTTATTTTGTAATTGTGTGTTATTTGCCAATATGTATGAATAGTAAAAAAAATGTAATCTCCTTAACCATAAGTTTCCGCAACCTAAAACTTTGCAAAACGCTTTCTTTTAGTGAGTACTATCTTCAAAAAAAATATGGGCATTTAAAACGATAGTCCATATTGTAAAGTTTATCCGAAATAAGGAACTCTGACCACTAAGTAATGCAATCATCAACAAGAATATAGGTATTGTGTTGAAGACCTCTGAAGCTTGACATAAGAAGTTATGTCTGATGGTGACGGTTGCAGTGCTATATAGAACTTTACAATGCAAAGTTCTATGTGACAGCAACCGTTATCGTTAGGAGTGGCGCTTACCATCAGTGAATGAATTGATTGTCTCTTCACACACATAAAAAGTATTGCATTACAAAAGAACTGAAAAGACAGCATTGCAAAAGAAAATTCTTATGACATTCATGAAGCAAAGAGCTTCTATAGATTATTGGACTATATAAAACAATGTAGTAATTAAACTGCTCCAATATCATTATTTCGCGAATTTTATAAGATTTGACCAAAATTTCATTTAGCTGATATATTGAAACCGCTTGCACCTTACTTGCTGCATACTGTTGCCTTTTTCTGTTGACATTGTTGGAGGTTATAAACTGCTGACTGAAGGTACTTTAGCTAGGATGGGTAAGCCCAAAGCATGTAGCAGGCCGTTCCAAACCATCGATTGACGTGATTGAACCCTTACCACCTACTTGGAAACAACACTGTTAAATTTTGGTAGTAACTTAATGTTTTTCTAAGTACTATCTTATATTTCCTCTTTGTGGAACTACAGCAGAATTTTTTATTTAATGCATTCAAACTTACAAGCTCTCCAGCTTTAAGGTAGTTAAAATAAATATTTAAATTATCAGAACCCACAATAATTTAGTACAGACTTTGGACGTCAACTGCAGGCCAATCACTTTACAGGTAAAAAATAGATTTATAAGTTACAATACTTACTATTTAAAGTTTTAAGTTAATTCGAAGTTTTGAAACTAAACCAAGTCAGAACTAAGTAATGCATTTGCAACTTGCAAATCATAGTATGAATCGACTTCTAAACTGTCTGCTGCACTCACTTCTAGCACAGTACAGCTGTGGAAAATAAAATATTTACAATTAAGCTGGAAACACTTTAAATTCTATTAAAAACAAAAATAAGCGAGGACGGAAAAGTTTCGTGACGTTCGGAAACAAAAATTGAAGTTACGAAACATTTGTCACAAAATTTACGATTCTCTAAACGCACAGAATATTTTTACTTTGTAACAAAAGATAATAAGAAACTTACTTATTATTTTGTAAAAAACCTTGTTTTATTAGTTCAACTCTTGATAAGTAAAATGATCCAGTCTCTATTAATTCTCCATTCCAGTCTTGTCTTCGAGGTCGTTTATCGTATTTAAAATTAATTGGAATTAAAGTTCCTTTCAAGAATTTCCAGCGTAGTTTGTGACTCCTTAAAACATATTCTTTGTACATACTTTTTGAAACATATTATTAAAAACATAATGTTCAATAAAATACCTTGTGACTGAAAACACACAGTCATAAGGTTTTGGATATTGGAGTTTTCTTAATGCGTCTTGTAAGTAGGAAGATCGAATAAAAGGAGAAGTAGCTTGTATTAGAACAATAATTTCAACATGTGGCGTCGATGCAACGAATTCTGCTACACCCCAAATAGAAGGCGCAAAATCAGTAGCTGTTATAAAGCTCCGACAAAATGCAGAAGCTCCAACTGCAAAATAACATTTTGATATCAATAGAACTCTTAAAATTTAATTACATAACTTTAATATTTAATATACTAACACTTTACAGCCTCTAACGCTATTAATGGGTGATCCGTGGAAACAGTAATGTTTGTAAATCCGGCCTCTTTTGCAGATAAAATAGATCGAGCTACGAGACTCATACCACCTACTGTCTGTAAATTCTTTAATGGTATGCCTTTGGAACCACCTCTGGCAAGTATTAGTACCATAATATCTTTACTGGATGAAGCTGTCCAACTAAAACAAAAACAACATAAGTATTCAATTATCATAATATGTCATTAAAAGACAAAAGTAACATAAAATATACGTACAAAATAGCTATTAGTACTAGAACTCGCATTTTAAATTTTATAAAATTAGACTGTACGCATCATGTGGTATATTATTTTGTAAGTACCTTCATACGACTGTTGTCCTCGCTAATCTTGCCTAATAGAAACTTCCGTTATTTAAAATGGTTCGTAAACTAATACAATGTTCAACTTCATACCTTTAGTTATTTTGTTGATCGATGCTTTTTTGTTTCAGGAATTAAATATAATTTTAATAACGATGAATTATAATAGCTGCCAGTGTTAAAGATGTATATATGACCAACAATCCATATTTTTTTCTGTTTAATGAAATGTATAAATAAAAATTAAAAATATAAACAAGAGAAGACTTAGTGTCAATTTAATAACAAAAATAACCTGTCCATTAAATAAAACAGATCTGCTGCAACGTTTATATGTATTGTATACTCATGGGGAAAAATTATTAAGAAGGCGCCGCGCAAAACATGCCCAAACGCTAGTTACGTTTATGTAGGTATAATCAATCCATACTAATATTATCTATTAATCTATCTGTTACGTTTTCACGGTCCAACCGCTAAACCGATATTGACGAAATTTGGCACAAAAATAGCTTGCATCCTGGAGACGGACACAAGATACTTTTCATCTCGGAGAATCAATGAGTTCCCGCGGGATATTTAAAAACCTAAATCCACGCGGGCGTAGTCGCGGGCATTAGCTAGTAATATATATACATATTAGTAATAACCATAAAAATATACATTTACAATCAAAAAGGATATGCTTAAAAAATCTCCGTAATAATCAAATATAATTTCTACTTTAATAAACAAAACTACGTAAACTTGAAAAACCTAAGAAAAGGCGTGCTGTCGTTCAAAAAGTTTCTACAGTTCGTCCTGCTTACATTTTTGAAATGTTGTCTGGTGGTTTAATAATATTTATATTATATAGCACGTTAAACCCGCCATACATTATTCCTGTGGACGCTTGCCAACCATACTAATTTCCACACTATAATCCATACTAATATTATAAATGCGAAAGTAACTCTCTCTGTCCTTCTGTCTGTTTATTACCTTTTCACGGTTCAACCGTTGAACTGATTTTGACGAAATTCGGCACAGAGATAGCTTGCAACCTGAAGACGGACATAAGATACTTTTTAACCCCTAAAATCACATAGTTTCCAGGGGATATTTAAAAAACTTATATCCACGCGGACGAAGTCGCAGGCATCAGTTAGTAATATTATAAATGCGAAAGTAACTCTCTCTGTCCCTCTGTCTGTTCGTTACCTTTTCACTGATCAACCGTTCAACCGATCTTGACGAAATCCGGCACATAGATGTCTTGTATTTTGGAGACGGACAAAGGATACTTTTAATTCTGAAATATCAAAGAGTCTCCATAGTATTCAAAAAACCTAAATAAAAATAAACGCGAAAAATTCAGTCCTCTAAGAGAGCTCAAAGCAAAGGCTCAAAAAGAGGTCATGTTCTATTTTTGAGCGCCGCGCCGAAACAACGCTGTTTTTTTTAGGACTGATGGTCACTGTTAGACCGAAGGCTTTTACAGCTTCGCCGGATTGAAAGGTGGCATAGCGCTGAGGGCGCTTAGCCGAAACCTTTATTTATGCATGACTGGCGCAAGGGCCCCCGAGAGGGGACCTCGGCTTGGACCGTCATCCTGTTCGCGAGAGTAACAGACTCGAGGGTGCCCAAGGGGGCCGGCCTCGGCTCGGTCAGTTACTGCAATCGGGAGGGCAATATTACTACTACTATCATTACTAATACCATGATTATTATTAGATAAGTTTACCACCAATTCGGAATGCGTTTCCGCTGGAGAAGAAATGGCGCAAGAAACTCCAGCGACGCTTCTGTTTATGACACTACTGCTAGGGGAGAACCGGCCTGAGATGCGGCGGTATCGCGAATAACTTTGTCTGATACGCGGGGAGGCATGCGCAAATACGGGGCTGGCGTAAATCATAATTGGCCGAATACAAGCTTTGTAAAGTGTAATTTTATTACTACGAGTTATGAGTATGAGGCGATCTGGCACACCGAGTCCATATAACTTGTATATGAGCCCGTTGTGCCAGACCTTGTCGAACGCTTTCGCCACGTCGAAGAAGAGCGCTCCGGTATGAAGCCCGCGTATGAAGCGGGATTGAATGTGCTCCGTTATGCGGTGCACCTGCTGGGTACATGAGTGTTTGGCACGGAATCCAAACTGCTCGTGGATGGGAATCCCTCGAGACTGCATGAAGTCTCTTAAGCGGGCGAGAAGTAGGCGTTCGTATATCTTGCCTAAAGCCTTGAGGAGGCTTATAGGCCGATATGCGGTGGGATCGGACGGGTGTTTAGAGGGCTTTAGAATCCCTACGACCTCTGCTTCTTTCCAGATGTTCGGAAAGATTGCGTTGGCTAGAGCTGCGTTGTAGATTAATACCAATAGCTGAATGATGGTCGTAGGCAGGAGCTTAACTACTTTGTTAGTGATACCATCGGGACCGGGAGATTTCCTCGGACGGACGTTTTTAATAATAGACTCTACTTCGGTGCTGTTAACCGGCGGTATGGAATCGCGGAGCGGTTGAGAAGCCTTCCGATCGACCTCGCTGTCGACTAACGCGACGTGGGCGGAGTCGACCGGTAAGGTGCTTGGGGAGGATTGAGTTTTTAGGCTGTCAGCTAGACATTCTGCCTTTTCTTCGTCTAGGATGGCAGGCGGTTGGTTGGGTCGTACTAAAGGGGGCATTGAACGGGAGGTGCCTTCTTTTAGTGATTTTGGAAGTCGCCAGAAGGCGAGGTGAGACGGTTCGATGTTAATGGGACTGTTATCCCACCGATCGTTTCTGAGCTCCTGCATACGTGTTCGGACCTCACGTTGCAGGGTGCGTAGTGTTGTTCTATTGCTGACGGTAGGATATAAGTCGTGAGCGCGAGTGGCTGCGTTCTTGCGCCTCATTAGGTCTCTAATGTCGTTAGGCAGGACCCAGCGGTGGTCGTCCGCCACTGGGACCTGTCTCGAGGAATCCTCGACGACAGTTTGGATGTGCCTAGTGAGTGCATGAAACGCAAGGTTCGTGTCACCGACTGAATTGATGGTGGATGGAATCGCATCAAGGTGCGGAGAAGTTTGCTTAAGTTTTCCGGCTAGCTTTTGCCAGTCGACTACTGTTTTTTTGGGTGGTGAGGCTTGGACGGAAGGTCCTAGCCGAAGTAGAACGGGGCGGTGATCAGATGTTAGTTCGTGGATCACCTCTATATCGCGGATGGCGAGATTTATGTTGCTTAGAATGGCTATGTCTAGCACATCCGGCGTGTGTCCCAGTGTATGCGGGAAGTGGGTCGGTATTGTAGGCGCCAGGACGTCGAAGTCGAGGAGGTCGACAAGCGAGTCTAGGGCCGCCCCACGCGGGTTGGTTGTTATTGAGTTCCACCGGGTGTGCTTGCTATTAAAGTCGCCGGCAAGGATAGTTGAGCTCCCGAGGGAGAGAAGTGCTTCGAAGTCGCTGCGTGTGATTTTGGCGTCATTTCTACATGGTAAGTAGACAGACGCGATAGTAATGGGGGAGTGGCCGGTCATGGCTAGCTGACAGACCGATGCTTCAAGATGGCTGAGTGGCGGTGTGACGACTGGTACGCAGTGCAAGGACTTTTTGTAGTAGATAAGACTGCCGCCTTTCGCAGCGGTAACTCTATCGTTCCGAATGATGTTGTAATTTGCGATTTTGGGCACGAGTAGAACGTCGACTTGGTGGTCGCGAGTGAAATTGAAGATTTCATCGCGTTGGTTTTGTATACCGTTAGTGTTAAAAATGCTACGTTAAGGGAGCGCGGTTTCTCTCTGCCTATGTGAGTCATTTTTAAGCCCTAAAATTTACAATAGCGTTAATCACGCTTTGATAGCGCATCGTAGCGGCGATCCTCTCACTGGGATTATTGTTGGTATTCCGGAGAGCCGTGGCGAGAGCTGTGATGTCGGCTCCGTTGAAGGCGGTGGCGAAGCGACAGACTGAAGTCTAGATCGCTTTCGACGACCGGTCGGCTCGCGACAGGTGTGACTGGTGCGGCCTGTGATGGTGCCGGTATGTTGAGCGTGATAGCGACCGGGTGAGGCGCGTTTAGGGTTGTGCGGGTCGGAAGTGGTCTTCATACGGAGGGTGGTGGGGTGGGTACTACGTACCTCTGTGTGGGGGCCTGTTTAACCGCAAGCCTTTTTTGTTTTGGCGCCTTCGGGCAACCGAGGTAGTTAGCCGTGTGGCCTTCTGCGTTGCATAGTACGCAGGCAGAGCTGAAGGAGGCTAGAAGTGCTTTGTCCTTTGGACGATGACAGTCTATGGTGGCGTGGTCGCCTAGGCACTTGACGAACTTGGGACGGGCGTAGCAATTTCTTGCTGATAGGCCGTATAATTGGCACTTGTGGCATTGGCTGGGGGGCCATTCTTATGAGGGGCATTGATTGCAGCAGGTCCGCAGATTAAATATCTGCTTTCCTGCGGGGGAGCGGTCGAGTGCGACTAGCACCATGTTATAAGGCCTTAGTGCGCCCGCTGTACATGCGGTGTACAGCGACGACGGGGAGATTTTGGGCGATGAGGTCTTTTTTGACCTCTTCCGCGCTAATCTCTTTAGGTAGGTTCTTGAGAACCACCCTAAGTTGCCGCTCATCGGCTGGAGTTTAGGTGTGGAAATACACACCTTTATCTGACAGATAGCGGGTTATTTGTCGATAGACCTCTGAGGTGTCCACCTGCAACTTGATGCCGTTTGAGGAGGAGACGGCAGTGTATTTAAGCCTGGACATGGCCGATGTTAACTCTTGCCACCTGTCCAGTGCCCGAATGAAGATAGGCGGTGGCCGATTGGATTGAGCAGCGAACTGCGAAGAATTGTGCTGTGAAGCAGCGGGGGCCTGCTGTGTGGCAACGGGGCCTGCTGTGAGGCAGCGGGGGCCTGCTGTAAAGCAGCGGGGACCTCTTGGGAGGCTGAGGGGATAACCTGCGGTTGCGGGATTGGCGTACTATCCAAGGCTTTGGCGTGACTGTCGGGTGTGGGCGAGGCGCGCTTCTTTTTAGACTTCTGCACAAGCAAGAAGCCGATGTCGTCGCCGGTGTCGCGGCCGGTGTCGCGGGGGTCCTCGGGCAACGAGCAAGACTCGAACTCCATCTCGGAGCCCGAGGACGAGGCCCTAGAGAGGGGCCTAGGTAGCGCCTCAAAAGCTGAGGCTACTGACGGCAGAGCGGTTAGTAGCGACCGGAGTAATTCCGGTTGCTGTGCCTGGGCCGCTAAGAGTGTGTTAGCTAACGCCTCCGACATACTTGTCTCTCTCTTTTTTCTATGGGGAAGTGGCCGCCGGTGGGATGCCGGGGTGTGTGGCCTAACTTCCCTGCCTGCCGGGTATAGGCAGGGACGATGAATGCCTAGGTGTAGCCCTAGTGCGTCCTCGTGTGGATCTTATTTTGCACACTCGGGTGTGTGCTTACAACTAATTACAACTACGCGTGAACTTTTGAGTCGGTCGAGTAAACCCACATTGACTAGGGCACTACCGAAGGCCAATTTCTGTGGGTTTCTTCCGATTGCGCGTTTCCCAGATGGGGAACCGCGGGAGTACGGGGCTAGCCTACACTAGTTTCGTTATCACTGTTAGGTATCCGCTAGTGTAACCACAACAGGTGGATTCGCAAATAACAGGGAAACAATTCTGGGAAATTAGTACAATACAACGAAAGTCGCCTTGACTAATTTCCGGAAGGGTTGGGTGCAGGTAGCTGCACGCTTTGATCGGATTGCCGGAGCGGGTCGTAGCGGGGCGCTAAGCGATCGTCTGGCGTCGAGCTTCGGGTGCAACTGAAACAACGCTCAATTGCGATCTTTTATATAACTAGTCTGGCCATAAATACTGTTACATAAAAACTTTTCTTTTTCTCAACAATTTGATTATTTTGAATTTGGAACACGTATATTATTTTAAGAACTTCTTTCGATTTAGCGTCATTTCACATATTTTTTCGTGTTCATTATCAAATTACAATATGGAATGGGGTGTTAAAGAAAATAGGATTGCAGTGATCGCCTTGCACAAAGTGACCGACGGCTCCATACCAGCCGTCGGTCATATTCCAGACACTTCAAAAGCTTGGTTTCAGCCGTATGTTCTTATATCGTACTTTTTTTTTCATAAAAGTGTCGGAACGAGCAAAACGTTCACATGATGGTAAGTGCAACGTCTGCCCATAACAAATGCTGTGTCACCCAGAAAATTACTGACACCACCACACTGCGCCCGTCACCCTGAGACATCAGTTCTTAAGTCTCATATGCCCAGTGATTACGCTACCTCACAGTGCCCTTCAAACCGAAACACAGTAATGTTTGCACACTACTGCTTCACGGCAGAATAACTGGCCCTGGGGTGGTACCTACTTAGATGGATTCCTGCACAGGAATCTTACCACCAGTAAAAATCAACTATCAACAGATACAACAACACTTCCTCTGTCGAAGACCAGAAAAGACAGGGGCGGCCGCGTGCTGTTAGAACTACAAAGGATGTTAATGCTGTAAAATAATAAACGTTTAATTCAAGTAACATAAGACTCATTTTGTTAGTACTACAATCTTATTTTCTATGTTTGGCCAGAATTCGTCGAAACCCCATTAGGAAGCAAAAAATCTTATCGCGAGAAATGAAGATTCCCGCTAGGACTCTGTCGCGTATTATAAAACAAGACCTAAAGCTCGGTGCTTATCGTCGATATACAGGACATGCCCTAAATCAATCTTTACAATTAAAGAGAGTGAATCTATCAAAACACCTTCTGTCGCGATACGCAGGTGAAAGGCACAGAAATATTCTTTTTACCGATGAAAAAATTTTCACGATTGAAGAACACTACAATAAGCAAAATGATAAAGTGTCCGCTCACAGTTCTAAAAAAGCTGCTCAAGTGGTCGGAAAGGTACAACGTGGTCATTATCCTGCGTCAGTGATGGTTTGGTGAGGCGTGTCATATCAAGGAGTCACAAAACTACATTTTTGTGAAAAAGGAGTAAAAACTTCAGGTATCAAGATCTTTTTTTCAAGTCTTCGATCATGTTGTGAAACCTCTCAGCAATACACTTTTTTAAAATATACCGTGGATTTTCCAGCAGGACTCTGCACCTGGTCACAAGGCACGAACTACCCAAGCCTGGCTTGAAACCAACGTTCCGGACTTTATGAGAGCTGAAGACTGGCCCTCATCTAGCCCAGACCTCAACCCTTTAAACTTTAAATTATGGACAGTTTTAGAGGACATGGCGTGCTCTAAACGACACGGCGACATTGAGTCATTTAAAAAATCTTTGGAGCAAGCAGTAGCGAAATTTCCCTTGGAAACAGTGCGTAAATCCATTGAGTCGTGGCCAAACAGATTAAAGATCTGTTTATAAGCCAAAGGTAGCCATTTTGAATAGAATATTTTTGTTATTTTTTGCTTAGACTAATAAATATGTAGGTATAAATTTTAATAGTATTACATTTCTTCATTAAAAAAAATGCATTTTCATTTGTAACAGAACTTATGGCCGGACTAAGTATATTTATCTTATATACTACGTATTCTCCGTTGTAGTAGTAAAACAACATAAGTATATATGTTTAATAATTTAATTTTTATCAAAGCTGTTGTTCGGAATATACACAATGATTTTTATTTTAGCAAAAGAGAAATTGTAAAGAAAAATATTTTAATAAAAAAAAATTCAAGAGAAAAAGTATTCTTTAAATTAGTCATAGTATGTAACAAAATACCGAATAATCAGAATTAATGTACACTGTACCGTCCCTGGTACCAGGTAGTGAAACTGACAGTGGTGACACTGCACTCACAGGCAGATGTACTGTGACATTAGTCACTTCACACTACTGTTATTCTCTGATCGAAGAATTCAGATCACAGACTATCACATTTACTACGTAATTTAGATTAAATTAATGGTTCCGTTTTCTATACGGAAATAAGTTCCATTGCAAATGGACATACAACAGCAAAGAGTAAAGTAATGTAATACGAAGTGAATGTCCCGATTTTATAGAGCCTAAATGCTTGCATTATAGAATGTAAGTTAAGGAGATAAAAAGTCTCGGCAGGAAGAGTATTTTAAACTTATTTAGAACACTTATATATTTATTTAGATATAACAGTTTTATATTAAGATGAAAACTATAGAAGAAATTGAGAAGGAAATAAAAAATGTTGATACGGAGCTCTGTAAAGTCGATAAGGAAATAGCTAAATGGAAAAATCGCCAACGCGAACTACAAGAAAGGAAAACGTTATTAAAGAAGACTATAAATGAAATAAAATCAGAATCCTTAGCCAGTATTGACTGGGCTGGAAAAAATTATGATTGGTCGGAAGATGTTAATCGGGTTTTACACAACATCTTTAAAATAGATTCATTTAGACCAAAGCAATTGGGCGCTATAAATTCAACATTATCAGGCCAACATGCTTTGGTAGTGATGCCCACGGGTGCTGGTAAGAGTTTATGTTATCAGTTACCAGCTCTTGTTAAACAAGGTATAACAATTGTTATTTCGCCTCTTATTTCACTAATGGAGGACCAGGTCAGGTCATTAACTAACAAAAATATTCCAGCAAAACTTATGACAAGTACTAGTCCTAAAGAAGAAACTGCAGCTGTTTTAAATATTCTGAAAGATAAAAGTTCACCTGTCAAATTATTGTATGTCACACCAGAGCGGCTTGCAAAGAGCAAGAGGTTTATGGCTAATTTACAAAAATGCTATGCCGAAGGTAGACTGCAGAGGATAGCAATAGACGAAGTGCACTGTTGCTCCCAATGGGGTCATGACTTTAGGCCGGACTACAAATTTCTAGGAATATTATCAAACATGTTTCCAAATGTACCAATTTTGGGTTTAACTGCTACAGCAACAGCACATGTTTTGAATGATGTACAAAAAATACTTAACATACCAGGTTGTCTAGTTATAAAATCAACTTTCAATCGACCTAACTTATTCTATAAAATATTAGAGAAGCCAACATCACAAGAGGAATGTATTAACATACTTGAAAAACTCTTGAAATACAGATACAAAGGTGAGAGTGGTATTATTTACACAAATAGTATTAAGGACTGTGAAGATATAGCTGCAGAATTAAGGAAAAGAGGGTTGAAAGTGTGTTGTTACCATGCAAACATGGAGGCAGACTCTCGAACAAATGTACATATTAAGTGGCATGAGAAATATTATCAAGCTATTGTAGCAACAGTTGCATTTGGAATGGGTATAGATAAACCAGATGTAAGGTTTGTAATACATCATACAATTAGCAAATCTATGGAGAATTATTACCAAGAGAGTGGTAGAGCTGGGAGAGATGGTCTCAGAGCTGAATGTGTTACTTTATATAGAATGCAAGACATTTTTAAAGTTAGTACTATGGTGTTTTCTTCTGTAGGTAGTTTGGATCATTTATATGGTATGATAAAATATTGTCTTAATGGGAGATTGTGTAGAAGGCTGCTAATAGCTGAACACTTTGATGAAGACTGGGGTGACACTGACTGTAACAGAATGTGTGATGTTTGCTGCAATCCCAGTACCATTAAAAAAGAAATAAGCCTTGAAAATCACTGTAAGACATTATCAGATATCATAGACAATGCAGAAAGAAATGACACAAAGCTCACAGCCCAAAAATTGCTTGATGCATGGTTTTTAAAAGGACCAGTCAATTTAAGGCACAAAGGAAAAGAACCTAATTTTTCCCGTACTTTAGGTGAAGATGTTGTAGCATTCTTGTTAGTTAAGGGATATCTTGTAGAAGATTTCCATTTTACAGCATATTCTACAATTTCTTACATCAAGAAGGGCCCTAACATGGATTCAGTCAAGGATGATGATTTTACATTAAAAATGCCAGTTAGGAAATATGCAGATTTTGAACTGGATCGACCAGCTCCTAGAAATTTTGACGCCATAGACTATGTGAAGGCTGAAGTAAACATCATAAAAGCAGCAAAATCTAGGAAAAGATCACCGAGTACTGAAAGAAAGACAAAAAAATCTAAGCAAATCTTAATTGATAGTGATGATGATTAAATATTATAATCTATCTTAAGTTCATCAATTTACTTTATGTAGCTAAACACAGCCAACTTATTTTTTTTAATTATATCAAAAACGGAATGAAAAATGTTGCAATTGTGTTTTATTATTATTGTCGGCTCGGTTGGCGCAGTGCCTTTGGTTTCTGCGCCGCGGGACGCGGGTTCGATTCCCGCACGGGACATATATTTGTATGGCCTACATATAGTTGTTCCGGGTCTGGGTGTTTTGTGCATGTGAAATTTATGTATGTAAAACGTACCCACGACACAGGAGAAATCCTACTGTGGGGCATCGTTTTATTAAGAAAAAAAAATCATTTTAAGAAAAATTTTTTTAGCTAAAATTTGAGGTTTGTCATTTGAGTGTTAAATTCCCTAATTTAAATGTGAATCATTTATAATTTTTTATATACTTACATTAATTTATTTTAGGAGACCTCTTTTTTAAATACGCCTAAATTATATGTCTCGATTTTTTTTATATACTTATGCTTGTTGTTGTGTCTGTGTGTGTAGTGGCTTGGCCACCGTTTGTAAATGACGTGTGTTTTGGGGAGATGGCAGTGCCATTTTCTGTATCAGTTAATGTGAAATATTAATCTACTTGGTGGTGTGATATTAGGAGTAGTGCAAATGTAGGATCACAGTAGCTTCTGAAATCTTTTTGTAAGTATATTATTCGTTCGTTCGTTCGTTTCAGCCTATCACTACTGTTGAACATGGGCCTCCCCCATAGATTGCCACAAAAGTTTGTAGCTCTTATTTTGGAGGGATTTTGCTGTTGTTGTCACGCTGTGCAGGCGGGTTGGCAACCGCAGTTTGTTTATTCAGATGTTTCAGTAAGATGCTGCTGCCCATCTCCTCGTTTTTGTTTTCCCTCTGTCGACTTTTACGACACCGACGGGATGTGATGGGGTGGTAGATTCTCTTAAGCCGCCACCACACGGCAAGCTGCCACCACACGGCAAGCTGCCACCACACGGCAAGCTGCCACCACACGGCAAATATTATTATTAATGATAAATTAGAAAATTATAGGGTTCCGTAGTAAAAACGTAACCCTTATCTTTACCTTAACTTTAACTTCGTGGCCATATGTCGTATATACTCGTAGATGAAAATTTGAAGGATGATGTCTATACAATGGTGCAGTAAAATAACGAAAAAACAATACGGAGCGGCACATCTCCATGTGACTAAGGACTAAAAGAGAAAATCAGTACACCTAACCATGCAAAATGATAAAGAAGGTAAGAAATCATCATTTCAGCCTGTCACTAGTCCACTACTGAACATAGGCATCCCCCATAGATTGCCACGAAATTTTGGGGGATTTTGCCATAGTTGCCACGCATAGCAGACGGGTTGGCAATCAAAACAAAAACAAAAAAAAAAGTTTATTTATTCACTAGCTCCAGGAAGGTGCTGCTGCCCATCTTTAATTTCCCCTCTGTCGACTTTTACGACATCCACGAGATGAGATGGGGTGGTAGATTCTCTTAAGCCGACACAACACGGCTACCTAGAAATCACACAACAAATATTGTTTTAATAAGACATGGCATATATTCGGTTACTCGGTATTACCCACTACAGAACTCTTCACATTTGTGTTGTCCGACACGCACCTAGCTTTTGATGAATTCAAAGTCTTGACTGAAACGATGGTACCTACCATACCCTTCCGTCTATCTTAAGGCATAACTGTTACATTGTGTACTGAACGGAGAAGACGCGTGTTTTATTCGCTCTAATACTTTATCCAGGGCTGGGCAGTATTTGAATTACTTGTTAATTCGTATTTACTTGTATTTTGTAAAAATACATATATTTTCACAAAAATACATTTAGCATCAATTATACGTTCACATTATACAGTTTTACATAGAAAAAGTTTGTTATACCTAGTACTTGTACCGTATTCCAAATTTACACAAGCATTATGATACTTTCAAGCGTGCAAGTTGGTCGTTCTTAGATTAAGAGACTTTAAGATAATTTATTGCAATCAAATGTACTCAATGTAATTTGTATTTTAAATAAAAATGTTTAAAAGACATCTTTCAAATACACGACTTGAAAATATTTTTTATTTCGTATTTCAAATACGCGCGAGAAGCATCATGTATTTAAATTTTAATAGTATTTTCCTGGAACATCAGATTAAATAAACTGCGGTTGCCAACCCGCCTGCCAAGCGTGGCAACTATGGCAAAATCTCCCCAAAATCTGTGGCCAATTTTGAGAGAGGCTTATTTTCAGCAGTGGACTAGTGATAGGCTGAAATGATGATGATGTATTTTGCCTGTCCTTGACTTCAACATTAGCCTGTAAAAAGTCCATTGCTGGACATAGACATTTCTCGTAATCGCCACGCTTTGCAATTTAGTACGATCGCAGTACCGATCTATTCGCGATTTCGAAAATCTTAAATATTTTAAGTCGTCTAATGACCGTCCGAGGGAGGCTGCGCGCGTCCATTCGGGCTGTCGACTTGTGTGACATCGTTCAGCAGCAGTAAGACACAACCTACAAATGTCCTAATGCTGAACACAGGGCTCCTCTCATTTCTGATCGGTTTCCAGGAATCTGTTCATTCAAACCCGCTGGTGGTTAAAGCAGCAAATTACCGACCAAACAGAAACGCTACCGAACGCAAACGTCGCCCGCGAAACGTGCTAGACGACACAGACGTCTCAGCTCTACCTGACGACGATACCGTCAGTCACGATCCAGGCAAAATATTTAAGATTTTCGAAATCGCGAAAGCACGCAGCGAACGCGACACAGTCCGAACTTCGAGGTTTTTGTAGGAGTTTTAATTTATTCCTGAATGACCATTAAAAACCGGTTTCTTTATCAAGGACTCCGTCGACAATTAGCAGTCACCTTAAGCTTATCCTATAAAAAGGTCGTGGAGCAAAATAGGAGTAATTACCGAAGGTGTCGTAGTCGTCTAAGGAAAAGTTATGCTAGAAAATTATGATTTTCGGCAGATGGCGGACTTACCATCCATACTAATACATGCGAAAGCTCCGTCTGTTTGATACCTTTTCACGGCTCATCCTGAACCGAATTTTGGCACAGAGATAGCTTGCGTCCTGGTGACGGACATAGGACTTTTTATCCCGGAAAATCAAAAAGTTTCCACGGGATATTGAAAAAACCTATATCCACGCGGACGAAGTCGGCAGGCATATGGTAGTATTAAATATGTCGGACTTAAGTTGTTAACACCGGTGACGGGAAGCAGCATTAACGATACGTAGACAACCTACGTACGTACGTACGTAGATCGGTTAGCGATGATACGGAACTCCACCATGGGACAAATTTGTGGCTCGACTATCGTTTTTACACTCTAAAATAACACAAAAGAGCATGATGTTTCAACTTAGTTTCAAATTTCGTGAAGTAATGTCACGAAGCGAGGTTAAATCACGACTAACTAAAGTACGCGAAGTCGAAAGTGTGCGTCTCGTGGAAGACGCCCCTCGCCCACATGCCATTTCTACTTGTGTTTTCTGTTCTGTGAGTAAAAATCTAGAGGCATTAAAAAGTAATTAATTGATTTTTAATATAAAATCTTCAAAAAAAATGTATTTAATGTCATCAACAGACTGCGACTGTCCACTGCTAAACATAGGTCTGTTCCAAACTGCAACACTTAGCGCGATCTGGATCCAATTGTTGCCCGCCGACTTACGCAGATTCTATCCGAGGGATTTAAACTAAATTTGCCTAGATGTAGTCCCCACTCTCGAACGTGCGTTTTCCAACGGCGGTGATCAGATATGTGACACTTTTATCATATTAATATCATATTGATTGATATTAAATGAGTGAACATAGCAGTGTTGAAATATTCAGACGTAGCAACCAAAATAAAAAATATTTATTTTATTAAATAAGTTTACTATAATTTACTAACTTGAAATAAAACACTTACTGTAATTTCATTTTTTATTTACCATTTATTTTATGAACGACATATATAATTATGACACCAAAATGTTAAACTGATTTTATATATATATATCGTTTCTCCCACCAATAGATTTTATGGTTCGCTACCCGTCATGCCGTCAAAAAAGCCGTGGTAGCTCAGGGGCTTGGTGCTCGCCTTTAATTTCATAGTAACCTGGGTTCGATTCCCGGTGCCAGCACCTGTAAAATTGTTCTACAATTTTAAGTGCTGATTTACCACGTGCTTAGCGGTGAAGGCAAACATCGTGAGGAAACCTGCATGTCCGAGGAATAGAAATATTTCGAAGACATGTGAAGTCCGCCAACCCGCATTGGAGCAGCGTGGCGGATTCTTCCTAGCTCCTAAACCCTCTCAGAAATGAGAGGAGGCCTGTGCTCAGCAGACATGTATAGGCTGAAACTTTACTTTTTTTTACCCGTCATGTATCGTTTTTTGCGGGAGCGAAATGTGAACTACGGTGTCACCTTTAATGGGAAAAAGACGTGATAGTGCGTATGTATTGATTTCATCACCAATATATATAACGAATATTCGTTTTCGGCCAGTATTAAACAGAATATTACGTATTTATTTATTCGTTTATGAAAAAACAGTCGCTGAATACCCCTGTCACCCACTAATTTGAATAAAATAAAATCTATTAGCTTTGATTATTAAATTGCTAAGTATAGGTACATTAATTTATTTTCGTATTCCGAAAATAGCAGGTTCGATATTCGTATACCTCAAAGTAAAAGACGTATCAAAATTGCAGTCCAAAAATTTCAAATTGTCTTATTTAAAATCCAGAAGTTTAAGTATGATATACGAAATCTCTTAAAATAACAATAAGTTAAACTCGACGCCGAGGAGTATAATCTAACGGCGAAATTCTGAGGTAAGATTCTACATTCTCTTCGCCCTGTTTATTCCTTTTTGATAATCCTTTTATCGAAGTTTTCTTTCCTTGAGATGGCGTTGAACGCTCTGAGCTCACTGAAATATATAAAAATGTGTAGTCAAAGTACCAGTACAAATACTCAATAAAATATGACTTCTCCGTCTGTCTGTCTGTTCTAGCGGATAAATATTAATAGCAACGATGTTACCTAATCCTCCACGAATGATTCATGGCAAGTGACAGACTTTTTAATCTGTAGTCTAAAGATGCGTTAACTGGACGTCTATAATGACGACCTCGTGGCCTACAGGTCAGAAAACAGAGATATAAAATGTACTCACGATACATTAGAAATTCTAGATAGGTGCATAATTTTGTATATAAGCGAAACGATGTTGATGGTCGATAACTAACCACTATAACTTATAGCAATTATTAAAAAATCTATCTTGAAAAAAGTAAAGTCATTAGGCATCGAAAGAATAAATGCACCAATATGGAGACTGCATTATGTTATTAAGTTGCTGTAAACAATAGGTTTCTACTAAATAACAACAACAACCAAAAAAAAATACTCAAATTATTAATATTAGCCTCGGTTGCTCAGGCACCGATCCTTCAATTTAATTGTACGCGAGTGACCTGGCTTTGTTCCCGGTGCTGGCAACACCCGAAATCGTTGACTGTGCTAATGTGTTAATTTTCCACGTTCTCGGCAGAAAAGCAAAACATCGTGAGGAACGAGAAAAGAAAACCTGTATGTCGAACATTTAAAAAATATTTTGACAACATGTGAAGTCCTCTAACCGGCACTGGAGCATTGAGGATTCTTTTTTTTCCATGTCCCTACCAACAGTGAAATATTTTTATAAAGTTTAGCTCGCTTAGAGAACTTATTTGACTCACGTTCGTCGCCGTTACTTCTAATGCTTCTCCTCTCAGTATCCAGTACGCTGAACCCGGAACGTTTAGACCTCGCTGAAGAGCATACGCTGTCAATCCCCAGGGCATCCAGCGCTCGCATACGCTCAGCTATCTGGTCTTGTATCATTTCGCGATGGGCATCTGCTTCACCAAGTACTTCCATGTCCGACAACCAATCCACACGTTCGCGAATTTGTGTAACCACTAAAACAATATCATTGCACAGTAATCTGTATTGTTCAAGATCCCCGGTGCCGGCACCTTTACAAATGTCCTACAGTTTTTAAGTGCTCGCGAAAATATAGTTAGGAAAATGGCATGTCTGAGGAATAAAATTATTTCGGGACCTGTAAAGTCCGCCAACCCGCATTGTAGCAGCATGTTTTTCCTGGCTACAAAAACCTTTTTAGAAATGAGAATCCTGTGCTCAGCAATTGTGTTTTGTTTAATTTTTTTTATTATTTAATTGACTAGCTGTACCCCGCAGTTTCACCCGCGTAAAAGAAGCCGACCCTGATCGATGATATATGTATATATTATACTTCCTTATTGAAATCGGATTTTGAGGTTAGAATTTTTTTGCGCGGAACCCTAATTTTTTTTAAAAATAAAAGTAGCCTCAGTTACCCGCTATTATATCAGCTATCTGTCAGTGAAAATCCCTTTAAAATCGATCCAACCGTTTTATTTGAAATAAGCCGGAACAAACAAACAGACAAACATTTTAAAAATTGTTTTTTTCTTACAAGAACCATTTATACTTTCATAAGCATTTTGTTATTACAAACAGACACTGTTTTTTTTCCTTTTGAATTTAGACAAGTTACGAGTGCATTCGTTTTCGGTTGTGATACTTTACTAGTCCGTATTAGAAATAATTAATCTAATCGTAGACAGAGAAATAGTGTGAGTATAAATTGAAATAAAGATATAAACGTATTGAACCGACAAACGTTCATATCTTTATAGCGGGTACCTTAGGCGACTTTAATTTTAGAAAAATAATTAGGGTTCCGCGCAAAAAATTAAAAGATCCAAATGGATCGGATTTAGAGGGAAGTATATATGTAAGTATATCATCGATCGTGGTCGGCTTTTTTACGCGGGTGATACTGCCGGGCACAGCCAGTCATTTATAATACAAAAGAGAGCAAAACATATAACCAATCCCACGCATCTGACAGCTTCGGGTTCTAATAGGATGCATCGCTCTGGTAATAATCGTGAAACAGAATAGTGTCAATTTTAAGTACGTAATAATATTATGAAAATGTAAGGCGGCAGGCGGTCACAGAATCCGTGAAGCTGATGAAGTGGCACTTATTGAAGGATGCCTATGCCAGCGATGGACTGCCGCGTGCTAGTGATGGCAACGATGAAAAACTATAATTATTCGTTTATTCGTAATGAAATTGTACTTTGTCTCGTTACAATCAGTGTGGAAAGCAAAATTTACGTTATTGCATGTAAAAATATAGCAGCGTTCTCTACATTAAAAACTAATGTATTAAAAGTACTACTTACAGTCATTCCACATCTCTTTATTGGTTGGCAATTTGGGCGGCGGTTTAATCAGGCGCGGTGGTTGCGGGGGTTGCTGACCTTTGTCTCCATAGGCCATGGTACTTGCAAGTCTTTCCTTCAGTTTTTCGCGATCTTCACCACGCTTCATCGGTTTATATCTACTAATATAATCAATTATAGTATGATGGAAAGTGAATATATAAGAAAACAATTTGGGAGCATAGAAGTTTTCTTACGATTTCGATCACGTCTTTAGATTACAACAAGGAGTCTGTCATCTTCGCAGAATCATTATGTTAATTTGTAATGTCTTAACTTTTCCGAAAACCTAAAAAGTCACTTTCACCTATGCGTTATGTGACGTAATTATTATATAAGGATTAGAAAAAGTGAATAGATGGGAGAAAAATAAAAATTACAGATACAACTTTCGTTGCGCCTTACTCAACAAGACCACGAGATGTTCGTGAAATTGCCTTTCCATATGGACGATCTTTCTAGACGATCGCCCTAGAAACTGTTACACTTATTAAAATGTATCTTTACCCTTTCCTCGCAGAACATAAAAACCAGATCTAGCGTGGATCTAGGCAATAGAGATATAAGCTACATCAGACTACCTACATAACTTGATTGAAGTCAGGTGAGGAATTGAAATCAAATTATGTCAAGTCTAGTTTCAGCTAAAAGTTTTAACAAAAATAAGGTTCTTTTTTTTATGCAAATGTGTCAAATGCAAAATCTTTCTACCTAAAAACAGACTGGGAATGATTCTAAATTAAAATTTATTTGAACTTACGAATCTATCTCAAAAACACCAGAAGCACGTATAGCTGAAAGAGATCGACGGCACGAGGTGCGCGGACGCAATGTTGTCGCATTTTCCCTTATTGGGGGTGATTTTTTCACTTCGTTCTGGCGTAATGTATATGCGGATTTGCGTCGCTGTGCTGCTGTCAACTTTGATTCTTCTAAAAGCACTGAAAAATTTAAAGAAAGATGTTTTTGATCCTTCCGAAATAGGCAACAGTACCCAAAGTATACAAAGGGGGAAGGACCAGCCGTATTTGCCACGCTTGGCAGACGGACAGTCAGACGGTTTAGAATATGTATCTTAACTAAACGAAAAATTCACTGCGGATTTCAGTCAAGACAAGATACTCGTAACATCATCATAATCAATAATGCCATCGACCGATTGATCGTTCGCAGATCCCAGAAATCCAAAAAACTAAGCTTAACCGAATTCTATATACTTTTAGCTATATACTTTAAAATAACTTTGTAAAGTTATTTAAAAGTATATAGCTAAAAGCACTAAAATTTGTTTTATATTATAAAGTGTTGAAACTAGCAAATCATATTCCCAAAAGAAAACTAAAGAGCGTTCCGAACGTAGCGACAACTTAATACACATTCATGATCACGCGCTGTTTATCCTCGACATTCTCGTCTTTTAAACGGAGTAAGTTGTCTCTTTCCTTGCGATTGCGTAGTCATGGCGATGTTTAAAAAAGCGACAATTGTCGCCTTTTCTTAGCTTCACTTACGGAACGCTGGTAACGTATCTACGTCTTTTATTTTATAATATCATTAGTAGAGACAGATTGACGCCATTTCTAATACTAATTATTCAATTTCTAATTAAATTTCAAAATTTGTTTTGACAATAAAAAATTATATGTACACATCGTTAAAATACAAATTGATAATCGTAAAGTAAACAGAATAAGATAAATATACATTTAAATGTACACTATATCTAGCTTGATTACAAATAAAGAATTACATTTAAGAAAGTCCCTTTGAGCAGTTGAAAATTCCTCAACCCGCGTATGAAAAATACCGCCGTGAGGTATGTTTTTACTTGGCCAAGTTATATTCACAAATCCATTTGAATCTGGTTTCTCCATAATAATAAATAAAATAAGTATATCTCTAACTCGTTACAATAATTGTGCGACACTATGTTTTGTATTTCCTTGGCAACGATATTCACGCAACAGATACTTCTTTATACGCAATCTATAGTAATAAAAAATATTTGTTTTTCTTCACCAACATAAACATTTTAACGTAACGTAACAACCTAAACATTAATATATTGTGAGGAGCCATCGTTGGCATTATGACTGTAAAAAGAGGTGTCTCGCAATTGACAGAGCAGAGCATCACTCACAGGCCTACCTGCTCGCGAGTAGCTTCAGTTGTGATAGCCACAGGGCTAACAGCGCGTTACACAGACAAAAACTTTCGAAAAAGTCGCGGTTCATCCAAAACCGCTGATGGTTTTTTTTTTTTGATAGATGGTCACTGTTAGCCCGAAGGCTTTAACAGCTTCGCCGGATTGAAAGGTGGCATAGCGCTGAGGGCACTTAGCCGAAACCTTTATTTATGGATGACTGGCGCAGGGGCCCCCAAGAGAGGACCTCGGCTTGGACCGTCATCCTGTTCGCGTGAGTAACTGACTCGAGGGTGCCCAAGGGGGCCGGCCTCGGCTCGGTCCGTTACTGCAATCGAGAGGGAATCCCGCTGGTGGTTATAGCAGCAAATTACCGACCAAATAGAAACGCGACCGATCGCAAAGGTCGCCCGCGAAACGTGCTAGACGACACGGACGTCTCAGCTCTTCCTGACCACGATACGGTCAGTCACGACCCAGGCCACACTGTACAGTCAATAGCTTTAATATAACACGCACCACGACGCGCGACCGCCGTAGAGAGCGGCGCGCAATAGTCAATAATCACACCGCGTACACACGATTCACCCGTGTTCCCAGGGCGGTTCTCACCGCCCAGAGTTACCGACACACAAGTCGACAGTCCTCCTCCCTCGGACTGTCATTAGACGACTTAAAAACCTTTTAGAGATATTCTAAATCGCGCAAGCACGCAGCGAGCGCGACAGTCCAAATTTCGGGGTTATTGTAGGAGTTGTTTATGTATTGTTATGTTTGGGTCAAACCAAACCTGGCACGCGGGCCCCTGGCCCGTGAGCACAGTATCCGATGAAGCTGTAAAAGCCAAAAAAGGCTAACAGCAGTTACATCACCGAAATTATATATACAGACAAAAAAAATGCAGGACCTTTTGTTTTGTTAACCAGCCGTCGGAGGGTTCACACTGTGTGGTTGTTATATATTTTGCTAAACATTATTTTTTGTTTCGCATATTTATATCAGTCATGATTACTCTTGATCGTCGTTTGTTGCAGTTATTTGATTAGTGTAAAGCGGTTTCTTGTCGTTCTTTTTCTTTTTTATAAAATTCACTTCTGGTTCCTAAAAATATATAAATTATTAACCAACATGAATCACACAATTGTAAAACAGAGTCACAAGATAAAAGGCGTAAAAGCGGACTAGCAAATTGATAGTTTATTATTCAGCGTGTACTCGTGAACGTGTACAGTGATTGAAAAATTTAACTCAAAACCGAAATCGTGCTTTTCGTTTTGTTTCCATCCGTTCAACAAATCATTAGTGAAAGTGAACTATCATTTTACTGTCGATGTTCCAAACTGAAGATTTGGAGATTGAACTTCGAAACTGGCAAAAAACTTACGACAGTTACCATAAATAAATAAAAGAAATTCTGCATTATGGCGGTCATTTAAAAATTTCGCATTCGTTTTAATCTCTACTTCAGTGATTATCTCTAATTATTAGAAGAGGAATTAATTTCATTAGATAAACTTAAAAAATATTTAGAGGCAAAGCAAAATGGAAAAATCTGTTGGTTCCACCATTGATAAAATAAAGCTTCAAGAATTGAATAACGAGGCTAAATTGAAGGAAAAACGGGAATGTAAGTTATGTTACTCCTTGTGGTGATTTAATATTACAAGATAAAAATTACTGTATGCTAGTTCCTTTCAATTTTTTTTTTTTGCGCAGTGGAAGCAACAGTATCATCACTGAACAAAACAATAAGAGACACCGTTACACTAATTGAAAAATCTAAACAAGATCAAGTTGAGTTAGCTAATAAAATTGATAAGCTTCGTTGTCAGATGACTTTAGAAAAAATACGCCGAGACGCTTTGTTAACTCAAATAGATCTCTACCAAAAAGAATTACAAGAGTTGAAAAATAAATCGGTAAAAATAATCTGTGCATTTTTAAGTGCCCTTTTATCAAGGTGACCCCAAACGAGCGCGATTTTGTGAGTTAACAGTCGCGTTTTTTGAATGCCTTAATTTAAGCTGCATTCGGTTTCATATAAAAGTGCATTTTGTGTCACACTACGAAGCAAAATGAGTACTCTCATTTGTATGTAAAGATGAATAATAGTTAAAAAAAAAATGACTGACAACTCACAAAATAACACTCGGTTAGGCTCACCCTTATAACGAAAATGATGACTAGAAGAGTCTAATACCACACAAGACTGCAATTCAAAGTTCTGTTTAAGGCTGGCGTTGCTTGCTATCAAGTCAATGACTTGCACGTCTCTAACGTTTTTTTTTATTGGATAAAGTGATGAAACGAGCAAAACGTTCACCTGATGGAAAGTGCAACGTCTACCCTGTACCTATAACACATGCTGCACTACCTATAACAAATGCTGTGTCATGAAATGCCCAGAAAATTTCAGTGTGACACCACACTGTGCCCATCACCCTGAGACATAAGTTCTTAAGTCTCATATGCCCTGCCTGTGACATAAGTTCCTCTCATATGCCACTTGTGCATATGCATAAGTGATTACGCTAGCTCACAGTGCCCTTCAAACCGAAACACAGTCATGTTTGCACAGTACTGCTTCACGGCAGAATAACTGGCCCTGGGGTGGTACCTACCTAAAACAATTCATATAAGAAAACTATTCATAGTAATCCTTACTAATATTAAATGCGAAAATAACTCTTGTCTGGCCCTCTGTCAGTTTTTTACCTTTTCACGTCTTAACCACTGAACTGACCCATTATTTAATAGCGTTACCTAATAGCTTAGTACCATAAAAACGACGCTTCGCATAGTGGTTAATGTACCTGACTACCTCGCCGCGGGTCCTGTGTTGGAATCCTAGCCGGAGTCATCGCTTGTGCAAACATTAATAGTTGGTTTTCGCGACTGGTTGTGTTTTGCTTGCTCTTGTGTCTCTAACATCGCATCTCTGGCCTACGTTCGATCTTATCGCATCAGCGTTACGTCGGGCACGGTTAGGTTGGAACGAGTGAGTGCCCCTGTGTTCGCGCGTTCACTTGTGGCACTATAATATTTCCAACGCCGTTAACCACAATGTTGAATTTGCAAAATGTTGGATTCTTATGATGTTGAATTCGCAAAATGTTGAATCCCAAAATGTTGAAGTCGTAAAAAGTTGAATTTCCCACCCGGATCACAATGTTGAATTCTTAAAAAGTTGAAGTTGCGAGATGTTGAATCCTAACTGTTAAATTGCTGGGTGTATGGCATTAGTGTTCTGTGTTGTATGGTACCATCTAGGACATGTCGAAATAGTGAAAAACAAAAGAAAATCGAAAAACAAAATTCGAAACCAAATAACATCGAACATAAATATTTGAATACTAATTACTTGAAACCCATAACTAAAACAAAAATTCCGCAGAATGTCACCTAAACAAAAATTTGTACTTGTCATCCTTAATTAATAACAAAACAAAAATAAAATATTTGTAAAAAATTGTGAAAATATAATTAGTCTATTATTATTACCTATACATAATTTTTCTTAAAAATTCTAAAGGTTGCAATTTTTTCTTTTCAAGTTTTTTTATTAACTGAATACCTCTTGTCAAACACGTAATTAAAACATATTTTTCTCTTCAATTTTTTTTATATGGAAAAAAGTATGATAGTGCAACTTGCCGATCATAGTAATTAGCTTCTTTTATTAGCGTTTTAAAAACCAAAAATATATTAGGTGTTTTTGGCATTCGTCAATTATTTTTCGGTGATAACCCTAACATGAATTAGTTGTTCTGTGGGTATCGTCTGCACAACTAATCAAATTGTGATCTATGCTGAACCACTGCTCTTCAAAATAATGCAGAAAATTTTCTGAATCAGGGGCAGTATCCGCAATATGCCGCCAGGCTTCTGTCATAGACGTCGGTGGAAGTAACACAAAATAAGAGCTCAATCGTATACTATGTTTCTATCATATTTATATTCAAGGCTATTGGAGTATTTCTTCTTGACCAAGTTACATTGCTTTGCCCTTTTCCAAACTGCCTTGTTAAAATGCTGAAAGTATCCTGCCACTTTAGCTTCTGTATATACTTTCCGAACTGTGTTTATTTGAGCTTGTTCGTAATCGAATTTGAAAATTGCAATACGAACTCCAAGCTCATTGTTAATTAATTGAAATAGCCGTGTGTAAGATTTCTCTGCTTTATTTAGCAACAAAACGTTAATTACCTGATTAATATTTATGCTTTTGTCATTAGAATAAACATCAAGATGTGTTGTGTACTTCAATAATCTTGAAAGTTTCGGCTTTACCTTTAGTAATTATGACATCTTCAATTATTTTTAAAATTAGTATAACGGATCCTAAAAACCTTTTCCGCGCCCTATATAGAGAACTTTTACTGAGGAAAATGTTGGTAATTGGTACCTGCAAGGTACACTAAGGTTTTGCTCAAGAAAATCAGTAGACATGTCTTCAAAAATTTGTTGAATTGGATTTAAATTTGTGCAAACTTCTTCTTTGATTGCTTACAAAAGCCCTGTAATTTGAATTATAGTGTGGTCGATCAACCACATATGGCTAGTTTCACGAATTATTTTAGTTTTATCTGTGCCTAAGGTTACGGTAGCTGTACATATGTCACGATGTGTGCACCTTCACCGTGTCGTACCGTCATAATTCGCGTTACCGTCTTGAGTCAAGTGTTCACTTGCCTTTTACAAATAAAAGATCTGTATTCTTATGGTTTTTCGAAAAAACAATTTCTTTGGAAAAAGCAAAAATATTTTAATTTTATATTTTTACTTTAAATTATGTTTTGTAATTAAACATAATTTAAAGTAAAAATATAAAATTAAAATATTTCTGTTCCTAAACGAACAGGAAATTATGAATTGGATTGACAATACTAAAGGATGACAAATCACACACTTTATTACAAATGGCCAGTACCTACCTAGGAATATAAATAGGCATATTTGACGGGGACTTGTCTATCGGTGGGATGGTAACGACAATGTCTATAAAAATCACAGATAAAAATTCATTTCTATTCATTTTTGAATCAATTCAGATTGTACGAGTACTTATGTATATTGTTGTTCAGATTGTTGGGATACAACTTTATTGCGTTCAACATTTTGGCATCAACATATTGCAAGTTCAACTTTTAGCGAACTCAACATCATTAGAGTACAACGTTTTGCAATTTCAACATTGTAGTCCAGAAGGCGACAATATTCGATAGCTGTCGTCGTGGTCGATAATCATGCAGGAGGACATCACCATTAAAAAATATTAGCACAAACAGAAGCACTCACTGACGCGATAAAAACTAATGAAGTGTTTTCAACTCTGGAATTAGCTTAGTTTTTCTTTCGGTAATATGAAAAATATATATTATAGATTTATAAGAATTATAAATACTACGCGAATAAATTCGCAATCATTATTACTATTCTAGACATTTTCTTTTTATTATTATTCATTATCATTGTCAGTCTGTTATAAGTCCACTGTTGGTCAAATGCCTTTTCCGAGAGTTATGAAGAGATAATTTGCTGTAATTACCACGCTTCGCGAGCGTCGCTAATCCGGTCGCGGTACGAGACTCCTTGCATCTTGACTAAACTTTATCAAGTTTTTGTTCTTGCACGTTTGATATGGTAATTAGTATTACAGTACACAGTTATACAGTAAATATATTTAGGGCAGTGGCGGATTTCCCTATAGGCCGAGTAGGCTCGAGCCTCGGGCGGCGAAATTTAGGGGGCGGTAAAACTTAGTGAGTTTTTTTTTATTTGATGTTACTCACAAATAAAAATGTTAAGCATCACATTATCTTAAGACACAGATTGAGATAATTTAATAATTTACAGACGATGGTTGTTTTTTTACTTTATTATGTATACTATGACGATGTATGATTTCATGATATTTATATGTAAATGAACAGGATGAAGGTATCTCTAACGTTTGGAGACTACGCTCATCATTATGCAATGCGGTACAAAAAGCATCAGACGATTACGACATTTGGGCGCTGCTCATGAAACCAGTAATTGTCGAAGCTGCACCTGAACTGATAAACCGTTCTGATAATGTAGATCGGTCATTAGAATTTGAAGAAAAACTAAAAGAAGCTATAAAAAGAAGGGACAATGCAGCAGCGGAAAGAGAACGTTTACTCAATGAACCAGAAACGGGAGAAGAATTTATTCGGTACGTCGATGTCAAAAGATATCTTTTTCTCTAAATCATCTACATTCAATTTTTGCCGAAATACCGTGAGTGAGTCGATAACCACGGGTTTGAATCCCAGCTACATCAAATATTATGATTTCATTACATATGGGAAAAGATAAGAAAGCGCCTCATTTATCTATACAAATAAACCTTTTTACTCAATGCTTAAAAAGTATAAACGGTACGTATAGAAAAAAAGCGAATTTTATTTTTTTTGTCTTTCCGTCTGTCTGTCTGTTTGTTCCGGCTCATATTGGAAACAGGTTGGACCGATTTTGACGAGTCTTTCACTGACAGGTAGCTGATATAGCGGGTAACTTGGCTACTTTAATTTTATAAAAATAATTAGAGTTCCGCGCAAAAAAAATTAAAACCCCAAAATCCGATTCTAATACGGAAGTATATATATATATATCATCGATTGTTGTCAGCTTTTTTACGCGGGTAAAACTGCGGGGCACGGCTAGTTCATTGTAATAATCTGGCGCAGGTTACAATTGAGATTGAACCGGAATACTTTCTGGTGACAACACAGCATCGTACAGATACAAGACTGATACTTTGGTATCACATTATACATATACGAAAAAATCAACCATCGAATTTTAACTGCCAGCATACTTTCTTCTTAGTGCTATGAATTTCAGTATACTGTACCAGCAATAAGAATGTGCCAGTCCCGAATGTGTACGCTGCCATGTAACTGCCAGAGAATAAAGCCAACATTCATTTTGTAGGGGTATTACTATAATAGTTTTACACAGTTACAGAAACGGAAATAGTTTATTGTTCATATATCACCCCAGGGCCAGTTATTCTGCCACATACCCAGACCGGCAGTAGTTGTTAGGCGGCTGGTACACGATGGCTAATCCGCTTGTCGAACTTAACGTTTACCGCTTATGAATATAAGTGCTTATGAAAGTTTAGAGTGATCGGAAAATTCAATATGAGATCAGAATTATACTTTTCGCGCTTCGCTTTCGCGCATGTCGCCATCAGTCCAGCAAATCTCTAGTAACTATTATTTTACTGTTGATCGAAATTTTGAAGTAAGTATCTATTGTCACTCTCGGACTGAATTGACATTGGCAGAATTCTATTGAGAGGGACCAGAATTAAAAGAAGAAGAAGTCTTTTAATAACTTTTTAGAGGTTCAAGGCGTTGATAGTGAAATACCACCCCATCTCTGGATGAGATGGGGTGGTAGACTCTATTAAGGTGCAACCACACGATTGATGATCATATTTATATTCGTTTTTTTATGAAAGAAAGTGACGCGACGAGCAAATGGTTTACCTCATCAGGTTGCGCTTACCATCGTAAGCGCAACGTCTGCCCATAATAAATGCTGTGTCTTCCAGAACATTTCGGAGTAGCACTCGCCACTCTGAGACGTCGGTTCTTAAATCTCATATGCAAATCGTCTACTGAGTTGCAAGCGCTCTTTTTTTAGCAGAATATGTCGGATCGGTTGGTGAAACAAATACTAATATGGCCTACAGCAAGGGCGTCGCCAAGGGGGAGTAGGCCGGGGCAGCTAGCCCTACTACTAGCTACTACTCCCATCGGGTCTCTCTCGATTTGTTTATCTAATGCAAAGTCATTTATTGCCCCGACTAGCTGTAGCTTGCGGTTTCACCTAAGGCTTTAACAACTATAGTTTTTTTTACTTTATTTTATTGTTTACTTTCTTCTACTCCTAATTGAAAATTGTGTTAAATTTATAATTTCAGAATAAAGAATGCTTTGAAATATTCATTAGAAAAAGTAGAAAGTCTTCGTAATAATTAAAATGGAATTAATTAAAACAAATAAAATATTGCTGTAAAAATAAGTATTTTATTTAAAATCTGAATATAAATGTTATCGATCATTCAGACACTTTTATTATATGGATTATGGAGTCATCACTCCTTCCTTCTACACTTACACTCCAAACTCAATAAACCAGCATGTCCATTTTTTGGTAGATTTCTATTTTTTAATAGATTTGGGGCGAATATATTGAAAGTTTCGTAGGCAAAACCTTGGTAGATTTTAGTCGTTTTTTGCAGACGCGTTTGGCAATGCTGTGATTGAACAATAAGGTCGGGGATTTCATGTAAAATAGATCAATGAACACGGCTGTTGTGTTGAAACGGCAAAATGAACCTTGTTTTTTTATCCGCTCGGCGGTCAGTCGGCGGAGTCCATGGTGAGATCTTGGTTTCGGATTTTAACCATAGCCAATATTCCTGGAACTTATGTAATTACTGGGCGTATGAGACTTATTAACTGATGTCTAAGGGGAACCGGCGGAGTATGTTGCCATACAGACCTAATGTTCTGGATGACACATTCACCAGGCTCCTGGTGAACGATTTGCGCGTCCCGTCACTTTCTCCCTTAAAAAAAACTTATTCACCCACTCTTGTGATGTAAAACGAAGTAGTAATTGAAATTGTATTTAGTAGAATTTGCCCCAAATTTTCGTAGTTTTGTAGAAAATGAAGTAGTCACGCTGGCCGCTGGATCGAACTCAACTGTCAACGTCAAACTTTTGTTCCAAAACACAATCTGTCAATTATGTAAAATATTTTAACTAAAATACACCCTCTTCTAATTCAAACGTACTAAAAGAAGTATTCAAAAATGAACAGAAGTCTCTTTTTAGTCAGGTATTAGTTTCATTTAGCCTTTGCCTTAAATATTATTTACTACGTTTCAAGGACGTCTGCTTTTTTATAAATATAAATTTGAACATATATTATTAACAAATTGATCTTAAAACTTAAAGTAAAGCTTTAAGATCAATTTGGTAATAAGTACAGATTTTAAAAGTGCGATATTTTGTCAGATTAACATGACTTATTAATGAAATCATGGTACATCCCATGACTTTTTAATTTTTTAAAGATTTTCCCAAGATTTATTAAACTTCTTAGACTTCTCCTCCACAGAAGTAATAAATGACGAAACTTCATTTACCCTTTTCTAATATGAATTGCGTTATATTTATGTTTACAAGTTTCAACATAGTGTTTCACAACAAATTGAAGGCTGTATAAACACTTAAGGCTTTTTAGTATAGCTTAATGAAACTTGCTGCTGTCTACTCTAAAAAGGAATTCCTTTTTATACCATCGTTTTTAAATATAAATATTTTTTAGGATTGTTTTTTTTTTAATTATTTTGAATAAAAAAACGCAAAATTCGCGCATAGACATCGAGTTGCAGTTATCATACCGAAGCAATCTACAATCTACTTTTTTATCGTTATAGTGATGAGACAAACAAAACGCTCACCTGGTGGTAAGTGAAATGTCTGCCCATAACAAATGTAGTGTCCAGTAGAACATTACAGAGTGACACAAAATTGCGCTCATCACTATGTAATTATCACCAAAATATTTGAAGACATTTTTATTATTGTATTAAAAATGGCTGTTTCAAATTAATGTTGTACTTGTGGTCATATCATAATAAGTGAAATAGCTTTGGCATGAAATAAATTGGCTCTGTTGGCACAGTGGTTAAGTGATTAAAGCTGTGGGTAATGGGTTAAATTCATGCTAGGCATAAATTTTTGTATGACCTACAGATGATTGTTGTTCTGGGCCAGGGTGTTTGTCCATGCGCAGATTATGTCTATAAAACGCAGCCATGAGAGGAGAAATTGCAGTGACGGACAACATTTTTTTTTAATAAAAAGTACTACAGCTTTTGCATTACTGTAACCGCTTTTGTAAAGAACTTATTATATTGTTAAACCTAAAAAAAATCTAGATAAAATCAAAAATTAATAATAGCTATACTTTATACATTTAAGCAATTTACCACTCAGTCATCACAATATCTCCAAACTACAAGACCTATAGACTTAAAATTTGACATAAATATTTAATACTGACAGACACCCACTTAGAACAGATTTTAGGAACCTATACTCCTAAATATGTAAACAAATTCATGCCATTAATTATTGTGTGACAACTAAGTTCATAACTGTGTATGTGTGGCAGGACAACTAGTGTTCATAAAATTAACATAACAGTTCTAAATAAAATGATAATCCTACACTCCTATTATTTGAACAACTATTTTAAGTGGTAGCTTAAAAGCCATATAAATATAGCATTTAACAAATTGTAAATTAAAAGTAGGTTACTAGAAACACTTGATAAGTGGTATATTCAAAGAATTGTTATACAGTAGAACCTTGTTAAGATACAGGCCTGAGAAATGTTAAATAGTTTAAGTTATGGAATTTTAAGTGGTTCATTATTTTACTTAGTGAGGTTTGTTTATGTGCTGTGTTAAGGGATTATAGATAAAAGGGTGTGGTTAAATTCAAATGTTATAAACATATAAAGTTTGTTTTTATAACATTTGAATTTAACCTCAGGTTTATGTTGAAAGGTACAATTATCTTATTCAATTTATTTAATCTACACAAGAAAGTCCTCAGCATATAGATGCTTTAATTATAGTTGATTACTATTTTAAGTAAAAGGGGTTTTTGGCTCTGAGGGGAAGGGAACACAATACTTTTAATTATTTATAAGAGTTATTACATTATGGAGGTTCTACTGTACAGCAAGATTAGACTGTCATACTTTTAATACACTGTAATTTCTATTTTCATCAGCCTCTTAATAGTCATTGCTAAGAAGGCAGGGTTTGCCATCATCACCATGCTTGCCAGTTGGATTTGAGATTGCAGTATTGCGACACTCATATGCTGATCCCCATTTCATCATTTTGCTTTCATAGTATTGTAATACTAAGGGTTTACGAACGCAATATTATGTATGTAATCGACAAGCAGTATTTCAACCAGTGGGCTTATATTTTTTGCTAGTTTAATTGTAAGTTTTTCTATTAAACTAGCAAAAAATATATTTGTCTTGTATATTGTCAATTGTGAAGTCTGGATTTAAGGACATTGCCTGATGCAGTCTGTCTGTTGGCAGTGTTCCAGATGTCCAATATCTTTGGACAAAATTATTATTAAGTCCCATGAATTTTATCAATGGATGATAATAGTAGGGAGATACATTGTATTTCTTTTTTTAATACTCTTTTATTAGCTTGTCCTGTATTAATGTAATGGAGGTTCCATCCTAATTCAATTTTCTCCTACTTAAAAGTGTCCACATAATTTGAAATGTATAACACATATTAAAGACCAATGACTATACAATAATGTGGTGAATGTGACCAGGTATTCTCACCAGGATCATCAATTCATTGATGTTAAAGTGTTTTTATAAACTAACTTTTTATTAAATTCCACCACTAATGGTGCTCTAAGTTATATTTATTTTATTTTAAACATTTCTTAGTAAAAAAGTAGGTAATAACAGTTTCAATGTCATATGTTAACTGGTATTTGAATTCACTACCGAAAGGATAATAATGCCATTTACCTCAATTACGTAATAATTAATTTCTATGAGTCACAACTACACATCATATGTAAAAATATTATTTCATTTCTCTTAATACATAGTTTTATATAATTTTCATAATTACAGGGGTTGCTTCAGGCGCAATAATCTAAGAGGACTATCAAGTCGTAATGTTGAAGTCCAAGAAAATGAACCCATAAAATTCTCTACAAGCGGTGCAGCTGCAAGAAAAGCTATACGGCCTGTAATACGTGCTAAAACAGATATGCCATGGTATCAACCATACTGTGTTATTGGCAGTGTTGCAGTATTCCTTATTTACTTCTGCATATTGAGAGAGGAAAATGATGTTGATCTTGAATTTAATAAGACTCTCTATGACAGAGTTAAAGGTTTAGAAAAACAACAATTACTTTTGTCATACAAACATAATAAAGAAAATGGTTTAAGTGTGGAGGACATAGAAAAAAGACTCAAAGAAATAGAAGAGGATGCAAAAAAGCTAGTGCAATAGGTTAAGATATAATTCATTTGAAGAATGTTGTTTTAAGAAATTAAATTATTACATATTTAACTCAATTTGCTTTTATTTCGAAAATATTCAGTACAATAAGTCCCTTAATAAGTTTAAGAAATATTAAATGGAATTACATAAATCATTATAACATAATGCAACAATTTCATTACAAAAAAATCAGTAACTAATAGGTCCTTTTAAAAAAAAGTCAAGTTTTGTTCATTCTCATAATCTTTTGAATCTCATTTAAGCTAAATGTACATTTGTCGAGTTGCATTTAGGCAGACCGATTCAATAATAAGTTTTAAACAAAATAATAAAAATCAAGCACTTTATTCTAATTATGTTTATTAACACCAAATTCTCAATACACATTTACATTAGTGCATAAAATTACTCCAAGTAAAGAATCTTCACAGACATGTGGTTGCCGAAATTGCCTATTAAACTACTTAAGACATACCATGTGTCACTAAAATACAAGACTACATCGGTGCAAAAAATGCTGCCATGAGCATCTGTGGTAAGCTAGAAGAAACTTTGCCCCCTACAAACAGCATTCCTTGAACAAATGTGAATGAAACTTAAAGATAAGAACATATTATTTATAAAAAAATTCAGTTCTGCTGCCTCCTTACAATAATGATTACGATGTTACTTAAATGAATTAAATGTGAGACATTATAAAAAAATGTTATAGAAATTAGGTCTATTTGAATTACAAATAATTTATAAGGTACACTAAAACTAAGACCTTAAGCACGCTCGCCACGGATTCGTCGTGCAAGTTGGATGTCTTTAGGCATGATTGTGACGCGTTTGGCATGGATGGCGCACAGGTTAGTGTCTTCAAACAGACCTACGAGATAAGCCTCACTGGCTTCCTGAAAAAGAAAGACGAATATTTAGTGACTGTTGAATTTTATACTTATAACACCATAAGAAGTTTAAAGCATCATTAATAAATTCCCACCTGCAGAGCACCAATGGCAGCAGACTGGAAACGAAGATCAGTCTTAAAATCTTGGGCGATTTCTCTCACAAGTCGCTGGAACGGCAGTTTACGGATCAGCAGCTCTGTAGATTTTTGATAACGACGAATTTCTCGAAGAGCTACAGTACCCGGGCGGTAACGATGGGGCTTCTTGACTCCTCCAGTGCTAGGTGCTGATTTTCGCGCGGCTTTGGTAGCCAACTGTTTACGAGGTGCTTTACCTCCTGTCGATTTACGCGCGGTCTGCTTAGTACGGGCCATTGTTTACTGCAAAACGAATACAAGCACATTCAAGACTACATAATAAACAATTTGATGCTGCTACAGATATCTTAATTTAAAGAGTCCAATTCATCCAAATGGTAAAGAATATAACAAAGTATTTATTTTAAAAAGGTAGTTTGTAGAATATTACACATATTTACACACCTTTTAATAGAAATATCAGAGAAATTCTAAATTTAATACAAAATTCTAACAAGGGTCACAACAATGATCATATGCTCAAGATGGCGTCGGGAGAATGGCGGGCGAATACTGACGCCAGTTATCTGAACGGTAATTGGATAGCCTCCGACTGTTTTCACGGATGTGGTTGGTTATTAAAATACGCTTCCTATTGGTGCGCTAACGTAACGGACTGTTTACTTATTGACACTATTGGCTTATTCTCCAGATTTAGTGTTGATACAAAGAAAAATTTTGATTCGCAATTCACTATTATCGATTGCATTTACATTTTTTTAAATTACAAATTTCTTCATAATTTACGTTATAAAAACATTTTAATATCATTGCTGACTGATTTTTGTTTATTTTGTATAGGTAAATTATTTTTAATATAAGAAATTAATCTCTTTCTAATAACGTATTTTTTTTTAATTTTGTGATCTTTGTAATTCTCCCTTATATTCCCATAAATATAAATTTAACTCGACTGAATGTAAAAAAATACTGCAACCTTTGTGTTTATATTTGTGCTTCTATAAGAAGTTACTTTCTAAACAAAAAAATGAAATTAACCGAATCGACCTATTTTTCATCTCGTTCTATTATATAGTATTTTGAAGGCGATAAAGGGAGAGAACCGGAAAACATAAGACGTGACATGTCTGTCAATGTTGACTACGTTTGTTATTTTTTCTGCTTCAACTTTGTGACTTGTTTGAGATAACAGAATACTTTTAAGTTCAAGGTCGTTTAAAATTAAAATGTTTAGTTCATCAAAACACAATCTCCGACAATTGTAATAGTATTTTTAATAGCTTTCTAAAATATTAACTATCACGTGACCATATATTGAATTTTAATTGGTCATCGGTGAGCGTGCCCTGCGCGACGCGAGAGGCGCAATACATAATAGTTCTCCAAAATGCCGTCGGAATCTAAGCCTTTGTTGACAGCTCAAACAGAAAAACCAAATCATTATAAGTAAATAGTTATTTCGATTGTTGTTTTTATCAAAATTGATTACACAAAAGATATAGTTTCCTAGAATATATCTTTTACTGAGCTTAGTGATGTTGTGTTGCAGATATTTGAAGGAATTCCGAGTGGAGCAGTGTCCATCATTCCTACAACATAAATGTACACAACATAGACCTTTCACATGTTTTCACTGGCATTTCAACAATCAGAGACGAAGAAGACCAGTCAGAAAAAGAGATGGCTCATTTAATTACAGCGCTGATAACTATTGTGCCAAATATAACGAGACATCGGGTATTTGCGAAGACGGTGATGAGTGAGTACTATTTGCCGTTGCTTTGTTATCGTAAGACTAAACTATTACTTTGTTTAATCTTTTTTATACTGTAATTGCATCTGGATTTCAATTTGGACTATGTGTAATATTGATACTTACATACCAAAATATGTTGTGCATCAATGTTTTGATTATTATCCTTCTAGTTTGAAATGAACTATTTTTATTGTTGAAGTTACTGAGTTTGAGGTATTATAAATCCATCCAATGATTGTTATAGATATCAGTTATTGATTTCCTTGTAGTGTTATATTTGACTAATACATAATAATATTATATTATGTATAAGTATCACTCTAATTCAAGTATTTCAGAATTTCATATTTCTGTCATATTACATTAACATATTGATCATTAAATTGTAATCTATTGTAATAAAATTAAAATCAAATTTTCCTTTTGGTATTGATTTTATATGACATAAACAATACTAACCAATATTGGTACTACAAATAAGTTTTCAGCTATATTTGTTAACTTGTAAGTCAACAATTCTTTATTTTGAAAAAAAAAATTCTGACCATGTTCATTTTTAAATACTATGGGAATTAAATCTTTGACCTGCAGGTTATTATCAATCCTACAAAGCCTGTGTTGTAGTCAGAGTTAATAAATATTTGTACTACTTCTATAAGCTAATGATATACTATGTCTTTGTCCTGTCATTAATTTTGCACATAATATTAACACCTGTTGATTTAGAACAATTTACAGTTTTTACCAAAAGTTCCAGTGCAAGAAAATAAAAAATCTTTCTTAGCTTGTAAGAAGTTCCCTTAGGCTGGCCATAAGGTTTTCAAAGTAAGATTTGCTGTTATTTTAAATATGGTCGATGTTGGTTTCCCAGGGATCAAGATAAACCAAAACAGATTTTAGGGTGATTAATTAACAAAAGTTCTTATTTGAAACTTTCAAGATACTGTAAAAGTTGTGTTACATGTACCATATTATTATTATTATATATATATATATATATATATATATATATATATATATATATTGGATAAGGGGTCTCTTGCCCAAAGTAGTTTTGAAATCCCTGCTTTAGGGTATGGATTGCAAAACATGATGTTGGCGGGACTTGGCCTTGTTTCGACAATTGTTGTGAAACTTATTCTTAAAACTTATACTTTTATACCTTACTGGTATACATGATATTTCAATTGGGTGAGAGACTAGACTGTACTGTATTATATAATTAATTTAACATGACAACATGGCATGTTAACAAACATGCTTCATAATTATACAAATATTGGATGCATATGACTAATGTTAAATGTTTCTCATATGACAGATGCCCCTATCTACATAGAACGGCAGGTGACACAGAACGGCGTTACCACTTGCGATATTACAAGACTTGTATGTGCGTGCATGACACGGATGCTCGAGGGCTCTGCACTAAAAACGGCGCCCATTGCGCCTTCGCACATGGGGCACCGGACTTACGCCCCCCAGTACTCGATGTCAGGGAACTCCAAGCTCTAGAAAATCCAGATGGTGCAGATGGAGATGCTGCTGCTCCGAATGCACTTGATAGAGAACGAAATTTAATGAATGAAGATCCCAAGTGGCAAGGTATGTTTCGAGTTTATTTTTAATTTATATTTAATCATCTCTCACAGTGTTAAGTGCCAGTTTAGTTCAAGTAACCATTCAGCAAGTAATCTTCACAGCATTCTTGACACTATACCATGAGGATTTCAATGACAGTTTTTGTTAGAAGACTGTTTTTTTAAATATTTTAAGATAATTAAATAAATAGAAGTATGTTTAAAATTATAAAATTGTAATATAACCATTTTATTTATTATTCAGTTTGCTTCAATTAGAAAATGAAGGTAATATTTGATTTGAAGCAAAATAAAAAAGAGGTCTATTACATTTCATACATTACAGAATTATATAATTTTTTACTTGATAAGGCCCTGCAGGATAGGGCAGCACTTTCAAATATTGTTTTAGTAGTAAATAAATTCATATATAAATATTGGTTATGCTACCCTTATTTTATGAATTCTTATATTTTTAATTAATAAAGGTGCTGTCAATACCATAATATTCTATTAATTGCTCATATTCTTTTTTAAATTATGTCATGTGACAACATGTTTACATTGCTATTTTTCATTCCAGATACAAATTATGTGTTATCATCATATAAGACAGAACCATGTAAAAGACCACCTAGATTATGTAGACAGGGGTATGCTTGCCCCCAGTATCACAATAGTAAAGTGAGTCTCATTTTTATATTGTAGATTTCAATGCTTCAGTCCACTGTATAGTATTCCATAACTTAATAGTGTAGTGCATTTATGCTGTATAAATAGTATAGCTAGAATTATAAAAAGAAAATTAAAGTTTCACTTTTGCTGGATTCCTATGAAGGAATCAGTTTAGGTAGGTATAACCGCTGTGCGAGTTACTCTGTCCGTCAGTAGTCTAATTACTGGTAAAACAAGACTTAAGAAATGACAAGCTCAGTGTGGTGCCCCACAATTTGTTATGGGCAGACATTGCACTTACCATCAGGTGAACAATTTGCGCAGATGCAATTGCATTTTTTTAAATTATTCTCTCTTTCATTATACATGCTCATCAAAAATTATGAAGTAGAATTGTTAACCTATTCAACATAAGTATAAAATTTTGTAGTATGTGTATTTGAAACTGTTTAATTTTGTTATTGAATTTGTAGTGATATGCTTTTATAATTTGTAAATAATAAAAATTTGATAACATGTGTATAGGTTTATCAGTAAACAACTTTCATAATATGTTTTTGTTGACATTGATTTGATCACTTACTTGATATAATGATTATAAAATATAGGTGTGTATAATTAGGTAAAATATTAATTTGAAGATGTAATTTAAAATCAAATCTTCATATAAAATTGTAATAATCTCCTCAGTTATCATTATATGGACCTTTACTCAAAGGAAATATAGAATCTGTGATTTACTTCATCTTTTCTTTACAAGTTTTGACATGAAAAAAGATATAAGACATTATGTCTCAAAATTTTTAACTTTCTAGGATAAGCGAAGGTCACCCAGAAAATACAAATACCGTAGTACACCATGTCCAAATGTAAAGCACGGCGAAGAATGGGGCGAACCTAGTAATTGCGAGGCTGGTGATGCCTGCGGATACTGTCATACGCGCACAGAGCAGCAGTTCCATCCAGAGATATACAAGTCAACAAAGTGTAATGATGTACAGCAAGCCGGATACTGCCCCAGGGGATTGTTTTGCGCTTTTGCACATGTTGAACGTAAGTATATTCTATGGTTAACAGTAATAGACTTTTACACATTAATTTCATACATACATAAGATCACGACTGTATCCCATAAGGGGTAGTTAGAGACTGGGCACTCACTGCAAAAACAGATGACTGCCACAATCCATGTTTCACCAAAACAATATAATGCACTTGGTGTCATAGGTGGTGAGCCCATCGCCACCATGCACTGTTGGGTGCACAGTGCAGTTTAATTCCTTACTCGCCTTTTACGAGATCCATTGGATGAGATGGAGTGGTAGTATTCTTTTAATGAGACGCCACCACACGGCTAATTTCATCTAGAAAATTTTCTACATTGTAATAGTTTGTTGTCTGCTTGTTGTGAAAGAATCTGTCATCTTATTTCTTTCTGTGGGTGCTGTAGAAGTCTGCTAAGGGTTATATTACAAACAGAGTTGGACAATCTATAAGGAGGCCTATGGTTGGTGGACTCATGATTGGCTGAAATGATGATGATGTATCACTAAGATTATGACACTTTGGTATGATAGAGATTAAATATCCAGACAGGTGATGGACAGCAGCGTCTAAAGCGTGTACTGCAACGGCCAAGGTGTGGCGATTTGTCTCAAAATGTTCTAACTTTGAAGTATTTTACGTAAATATTTGATTTGGGAGAGTGGATTGCTTGGGCGCTGATGACGATCGGTTTCGTTATGTTTGTTGACCGCAGCGGAGGACCTGGGCACGAGCCGGGATCTGAGCGCGCCGCTGGAGTGCGGCACCAACCTAGCGGAGCTGCTGTCGTCCGCGCTGCCCGAGAAGCGCGCGCCGTCGCCCGCGCCGCCGCACACCAACGGCGACGAGTGCGCCTCCACCTCCAGCGGGGGCTCCACGGCGCCGCGCACGCACTACGACGACAAGTTCAACTGGCACCCGAGGAACGCCTTCGACGCCACCGTGCTGCAGGAGGTCGTCGGCAATGCCCTCGACGACCTCCATCTCGACGATCCACTCAACTTCGTCGCCTCGCTCGACCGCGACCTGTCGGACAGCGAGGGTCTGCTCGGCGGCTCCGCCCCCGTCAACATCCCCCGCCCGGCGCTCCGCGGCTTCAGTCCGCCGCCGGGCGGTTCTCCCCTGCCGCCTTTCCTGCGTTATGCACCGAATGAACCGGAACGTCTGTTCAATTCGCATATCAAAGCGGGCAGTTTCGGCGCTCCCGGTGGGGGGCCCTTCGAGTTCGCGGCCGCCTCTCCTTCCGCACCGGCGGAGTTGTCCCGCCTCCGCGAGGAAGTTGTCGCTTCGCGAGCGGCCGCCGCCCGCTGGGACGAACGCATCGCTCAGGCGCGTTCTGCCTGCGAAGCCTGGCAGCGCGAGTCCGATGAGGCGCTGCGTAAAACGGCACTCGCTGAGCGCCAACGGGACGAAGCGCTCGCTCACGTGATATCTCTCCGACGCGAGCTGGAGGCGGCTCGCGCCACCAACAACCGGCGGGAGCTCCGCGGTCTGCCGTTGACGACACTGAAAGCGATGCAGTCGCAGACGAGGGCTGAACTCGAAGAGATTGAGAAGGTTTTGTATCTGGAGACGGCAACAAAATGTATGGTGTGCGAGGAACAGCCTCGGAGTGTGACGCTCGCTCCTTGTAATCATTATGTACTGTGCGAGAGTTGCGCCGCCACAGCTAAAGAGTGCCCCTACTGCCAGACGCCAGTGCAGCACCATCAATAACAACGCGGGATCTCCAGAAGCGCTGGCAAGGGCTTTGCATGTGGTTTAGTGTTAGGTCTTGTAGCTTTCGCCCGACAGTAGTACGAGGAATCAGTTGCGTCGCTTATAATCAGTGTTTTTTGAAATTGGACTTTGTGTAATATTTATTTTCGTACTCAAACACAAGTCAGACGCAATTGATTGCTTGCAGCTGTAGGAATGTAGCCATCAAGCACCTTACATCGGTTGCTCTCTACTCATATTTTTTTCTCAAAATACTTAATCCCGGTGTTTTGGTCTGTCCTATATCGAAAAAATTTACAAGATATTCTCATTGATATTTTTATATATGGGTAGAATTGGTTCAGAAGGGATATATCATTTGATAATAATTGTAGAATATTTAATTTTAGCGTGAAGAGCAAGACTTATTCTGATAAATTTATTGAAGGAAATTAAAGAGCAAGTTGAATTAGGATTTTTAAATTTACCAGTTACTGATAGTTTGTGTAGAATGTGCTTCTGATAACTAAAAGCAATATGAAGGAACGAGAAAGACCCTTCAGTAAACATGCTACCTGAATACTTGAAAAAGAAGGAATATAGATTTATATTGTTATGATGTGTTTGTTCACGTTTTGATACAATATAAAATTAGTACTTGCTAATTCTACATACAGTTATAATATTGAACAGTAACTATTTGTGACCCTTCAATATGGCTACTTGAAAATTTAATATGGTGATTATGAATTTATACACCAAAGCTATATTACTATCAACTAAATATTTATGTGCAGAGTCATACATTTTTATATTTGTCTAATATCTACGAAATATTTTTCACAAATCGAGTATTCTATATTTAGTGCATGGTTACACTATGTAGCGGTTTATAATGTTACAGTATGCTTTTGGTGTTAACAAACGTTTTGTTTATTTAGACTTGTGTATTAGTGAACTTGTTGCTTGTCTGATAAATAAATGAAAACTTGTACGTTTTTATGAGATTTTAATATATGTGGTAATGCTTTTACCAATTACTTTCTTTCATCTTCGATCTTCTTCGATTTTTACTCTCGATCTGTTTATATAACTATACTTCTTGTTTCTTAAAACATTGATTAAAGCATTACCACACTGAAATTAGTCATAATAAATGATATTAAATAAAAAAAAACTAAAAGTTAGCTTTTAGTTTTGTAACAGCAAATTTGGCGTATTATACTTACGCTCTTTGATCTAATTTATTACATACGAATGTAATAACGATGTTCGTGGGGAGATTTTTAACACATGTATTTTAATATACCGTAATCCATATTCAAATGTCACAGAGACACATTTTTCAGTCTGTATAAGATCGGTTTTGAAGGGAAAGTTGTTATTGTTTTTTTTTTACAATTTCTAATTGATAAAACTTGTTTATAAGAAGAGGTGTGACCGTCAGGTTTTCTTTGTACTTTTTCAAAGCACAATGTTTATGCATGCAATTAGCTAACTAAGGACCAAAAACAAAACGAATTTTACACAGCGCGATGCTATAAATTTTGTGTAATGAATGTTTTTCCAGTGTTGCAATTTTAAAGTACTGTATATGTACTTTTTATTAGGTTTTAGTGCATTTTATGTGTACATTCCCAATGTTAATGAAAGGGTTGTAATTTTAATTGATAATTGGTATAGGTGACACAATAAAGATGATTGCATTTAGTCCCCAATTTTTGTTATATATTTTTTTTTAATTTTTGACACTTACCATACAAGCTTGCATGCACACATGCATTTTTCTCTTAGTGACATTCACCACTTGAGTCAACATCATTGTGGAATTTACTAACATTGACTTCTTTATGATAATGTTGAAAGCTTAACCCTGTGCATTAGAATATATATTCTATCAAACTATATGAGATTGTTTTATAAGCTCTATTTCTGATTTTATAATATAACCTATTTATATATTTCGAAAAATTTAATCTTTAAAAAGTTTTGTATCCGCATATTATAATAGTAATAACAAATTTAACATAGATTTATGACTTAGATGTAAGTAGCGTTTTCAAATTGTAATGGACATTATATTTTAAGTGTAGTTGCAGCGTCGTGTATCTGTAATCGGAAGCAATATGACCACAGCCGCCTTTAACTTTAATAGTTGAATACTATATACTGCGACCAGACTTTGAGGAGCAAATGTTATGTATAAGCGATTTTATTGAAGTACTTCTCACTATCCATAATTATCCTCATCAGCACATTTTCTCCTTGAATTTATGGTCACTTTTTACTGTGTCTACGCAGCACATTTTGTGTTGTTTGCTGTTTTGATAGGTTTGGCGAGTGACATCGTTTTTATCCAGTTGGCGGTGTAGTAATCCCCCTTCTACCCTAACTTGGCACCTTTATCTTAAAAAAAAATTCAGTGATGTTCTTTCTCTTTGTGACGTAAACACAAGCATAATGCAATCTGAAACAATGCCCCAAATTTATTTTGGTTTAACTTATTTATTATATTTATTTTGAACTGGGTAATAGAAGGATTACTGTAATAAGTGACTCCAGAAGTGTGTCTTTCCATTGAAGTTTGAAGTGTTTTATCTTAAGGCATCGAGTAATTGCGTGATCCGCTGCTGAAGTACTCGCTCTTGTAAGTAGCGGGGTCGGAAAGTGGCCTAATAGTCACAAAAATGTTTGTATTGTGGAGTCTCAGTGTAATGCATAGTGTTTGCGGATGAAGCAAAATGTCCTGTGTGGCCATCGCCTATAGTAGCTTGCTAGTGTTTGTATTTCTAATTATTTAAAATTTAGATGTGTATTAGAATTCGCATTATTTTTATATAGAGTATTTATCACATGGAAATACTTTCATTGATAAACTTATCAAAAATATTATTTATGTGACATATTATATTGGATTTAGAGTTGCGTGTAGGAATTATGACGATGAGCAATTTCAAACGAAAAGTCTGTAAATAAGAGAAGATGTAAAGACAAATCAATTGGTTTTTCTTTCCTCAATACCTTTTGTTTGGGAAACCGATACAATATGAATGACAAAACTGAATTTGAGCGCCATTTCGTAATATGTTCCGTGAACTTTCATCACAAAACCTATATTTTCTACAGTACAATTCGTTAATTGATTATCAAGGTTATTTAAAGTTGCCTCAATTAATCGAGCGTATTAGTTTGAAGTTATTATGAAGTATTTATCTCGTATGGACTTTTCGAATGCGGTTGCAGCATCTTTTAATTGATTGGATTTGAAGAATACGAATGCAGGTATAAGTTGGTCCGTTTGCATAATGATGGACGCGGCGCATTTCTTGTTTTGTAACGATTGTTATTGTTTAAGCAATTAATTTCCTCTACATTTTTAATCAATTTTTACAGTTTGCATTATACTTTAGTTTATTTTGTTTAGGACCAAATTTTGTTCTATTACTTAGTTTGTTTCATACGCATAATAACGACAATTTTTATATATTTTTAATATAATTTTTTTAATTATTTAATCTTTAGGTAGGTAGGTCCAACAAATTCTTTCAAATTATAATTGTTAAATTAGAAATAGATAATGTTATAGTAGGAAACCAATTTGCATTCACACTCGCGAAAGATCAAATGAATTGTGTTTTTAATATTTATATTTATTACTTGGCATTAAATTTTCTCGTACTGTCATAGTAGATATTTAAAAAAAACAAAAAACACATAATTTTCAAATCCATGTGATACAAATGTGTAACAGAGATGTGAAGATTAAAATTATACTAGATAGGTAGGTTTAATAAATTTTAAATTCCATTCAATAATGTGTGTGTTTTATTTAAGTATTCCTACTAAAATTTAAGTTATACGAGGGTGGATTGAAAAGTACTCGGCCTAACCAAGAAAATAAACACATACTAAATCAGTTATATTTTTATTTTTCTACATAATCACCATCAAGTTCAATACACTTTTGCCACCTCCCCTTCCAAGCATTTAGACCGTTAAAAAAAATGATTCTTCCTTAGAGTCAAAATATGCGTCTACAGCTGCTTTGATATCGTCGTTTGTCGAAAATCTTTGACCTCCCAAGTGCTTTTTTAGGTTAGGGAACAGAAAGAAGTCTGATGGTGCCAGATCAGGTGAATACGGCGGATGCGGTAACAGTTCAAAGCCACAGTTGTGAATTCCAGCCATTGACTGTACTGACGTGTGAACACGGGCGTTATCTTGATGAAACAGGACTTTTCTTCTGAGCATTCCTCGACGTTTTTCTTTTATTTCCTCTCGTAAACGACGTAGTAAGGTGCAGTAGTAATCAGAGTTTATAGTCTGACCCCTTTCAAGATAATCAATCATAATCACACCTTTCGAGTCCCAGAATACTGAAGCCATCACCTTATTTGCCGACAAAATCGACTTAGCCTTTTTAGGGGGTGGTGAACCAGGTCTTCTCCACTGATTGTTGTTTTGTTTCCGGTGTACAGTAATGAACCCATGTTTCGTCCATAGTAACAAAACGATTCAAAAAATCATCTGCATCGGCTTCAAATAACTCCAAACAGTCGCGTGAAATAGTCAATCGCGTCCTTTTTTGTTCAACTGAAAGCAGTCGCGGAACCCACCTCGCAGACACCTTGTGGAAACCCAACTCGTTGACAATGATGTTTTGAGTTCGTTCATAAGAGATGCCTATAATCTCGGCTATCTCTCTAATTTTTAATCTGCGGTCTCCCATTATTAAATCAAGTACTTTTTTAATATTTTCGTCAGTAGTTGACGTCGAAGGCCTTCCAGAGCGGGGTTCATCTTTCACACTCTCTCTACCACGCTTAAATTCTGCTATCCATTTTTTGACGGATGAATATGACAGAGCACAATCGCCTAATGTACTGACCATGTCATCATGGATGGCTTTTGATGATAGCACCTTCTTATGGAGGTACTTAATGACGGCACGCTGCTCGATTTGCTCCATTCGCGGAAATTATGACCGATTACTTTGTTAATAAATTTATAAAATCACAACTAATTATCGCACACGTTTCGAACTTCACACAATGAACTAGTCTGAACTGAACTAAATAATGTGGGTAGATTTGATTTTTAGAATTGAATGGATCTGTGTTAGGCCGAGTACTTTTCAATCCACCCTCGTAATTCAACAGCCTGTAAAAGTCTGCTGTGGGCACTGCTGTAAATCGTCTCCCAAGTCGGGAAGATTTGACATAATTGCCACGCTTAAAAGGCAGATTGGCGTTCGCAATACCAGTCACTCCGATCATGTGACGCTGCTGCCCATCACCAGTCAGAATAATTTAGTCTGGCATAATTCCGGCATCAATCGAAGTCCATGCGATTTTCTCGGCATTTCCATTAGTCGACTTTTACGTCACCCATGGGATGACTAAGGGCGGATTTCACCGATGAAACTAAACGCGATCAGTTCAAGCTGAACGAAGTTTAAGCGTTTAACTGAGTTCAATGCTACTGTTTGCATTTCACCAACATCAACTGTACGCGATTAAACCTTAACGCGGTTCAAATTCTGAACGCCCAATTTTCGACGTTCACCTCTTTAAACGCGTTTAGAGAGCTGTCATTGTCAATTGCACAATTATGTAAACAATAAATATTTTTAATACGTTTTGTTTATTGTTTGCATACCCATGTGTCTTATGCATAAAAACAGGCTGTTTGATGTCGCAAAATAATAAATACATCAAGTTATTGTTTTAGATTGTGACGATATTTCGCGTAAACTTCGTTTTTCTGAACGCGATCAAAATGGAGCCGGTGTAATCGTACATTTGAACTAAGTTCAGTAAAACGTGGTTTTATTAAACTTGGTTTCCAAAGCGATCGGTGAAATCGGGTCTAACTTGACTGCTTTAACACTAGTACCACACGGAAAATATTACTATAATTTATTATACTATTATTTAATGAAACAAATGTTACGGATTTTTATCGTGTTTATTGTAATTATTTATAGTCAGACATTTCAGTTACTTTACAGCACCCATGGTCACGGGAGGACTGATATATTTGACATCTTGATCTCATAGTTAATTCGTAATATTTAAGTGTAATTCCTCTTACAAGCATGTAAGAGGAATTACAATTACATGAAATGTATGCAACCTGGATTGAGAATGTGGCCTCTTTTACATAGGGCAAACAAAACAGAAAAAATTCGCATAAAATAACATACAGCTGATAAAAACTTCAGCCCACTTATGATAATGAGGGCGGATTTCACCGTTGAAACTAAACGCGATCAGTTCAAGCTGAACGAAGTTTAAGCGTTTAACTGAGTTTAATGCTACAGTTTGCATTTCATCAACATCAAATGAACGCAGTCAATGCTAAACGCGGTTCAAATTCTGAACGCCCAATTTTCGACGTTAGCTCTTTTCGAGACGCGTCAGAGAGCTGAATTGTCAATTGCACAACTATGTAAACACATAAATTATTTTTAATTCGTATTGTTTATTGTTTGCATACCTATGTAACCTATGCATAAAAACAGGCTGTTTGATGTCGCAAAATACGAAATAAATCGTCTTTTTGTTTTAGATTGTGACGATATTTCATGTAAACTTCGTTTTTCTAAACGCGATCAAAATGGAGTCGGTGAAATCGGTTAGACGAAAACCGAGATCAAATGATACATTTGAACTCAGTTAAGCAAAACGGTTTTATTAAACTTGGTTTCCAAAGCAATCGGTGAAATCGGGTCTTAATCGTAATTTGCCGCCTCTATCACATAATTATATTAACTATTTATATATTATTAACTATTTTAAACATAGCAGACCAAAAATACATTGTTTAAGATCATCTGCGAGCTATAAATAATTTAATTTGAGAATTTTTAATGTCGTTTATTTAAATTACGTTAATTATATGCGGGATTACCAAATAAAACAAACGTAAAATTTTGTTTCAACCTAATAAATGTTTTATCGTAGTGATGTATCACATCACTATTTAGCATAGAAAGTAAATGTTCGGTGCTAGAGGCATGTTCTTTTGACGGATCACCTGGCGGTTAAGAGAAAAGTATAACGTAGTGTTTATATACTCTTTGGTTACAAGGTTAAAAAGAATCAACCTATAAAAGTCCAACACCTGAGCCCCTGCGTTTCCATGTCCAAGTACACTATGCTCCTTCAGTATTAATAATAATAATAATTTTATTTATTTCTTCCAACAATATAGTCATTACATAACAATGAACATTTTATATACATAGTATTACACATTCGCATACTGTGAGAGACTGGTGCCTAAACTAGGCTTTGCGCCTGTATTTCAGTATTAGTTGGCGAACGTCTAATATCTTTTATTACGGAATATTACAGATATGAGTCAGATGGTCAAGTAAAACTCTTATACTTAAATACGTTGAAACACTTATTGTTTGAGCAGAGTAACGTTCTGGTATACGTTATCAACAATGCTTACTTCACCTTCACTTCGTCAAGACGAACTTTAAACACCGCAATCACATTAGTCAATACAACAACTCATCAAGTTACGTTTATAATCGTTGATACTGTACAGTGTCATTATTTATACTCATTATTCTTATTTACTTCGATTATTATTATTACGCTTATTTATATTACTCATAATCAATAATTAATACAGCGGCTTTAGATTACTATACGTACCGTTACTAATGGCATGTAACAAATGTAACATTTTGCAATATGTTTTATTTGTCCCAGATGCAGGTTTCGGCGCAATGCCGCTGAGCACATGGTAATTCAGCACTTTAATTTGTAATTAAGCGGTGTGGTGGCGGCTCGTTAAAAGAATACTACCACTCCGTCTCATCCAATGGATCTCGTAAAAGGCGAGTAAGGAATTAAACTGCACTGTGCACCTAACAAAGCATGGTGGCGATGGGCTCACCACCTATCACACTTATATTGTTTTGGTGAAACGTGGTCTCTGACTACCCCTTATGGGATACAGTCGTGATCTTATGTATGTTATGTATGTAATTTGTAATTATCTCTATGTTGGGCCGGCATCGAGGCTCGTACTTAGTGCCAAATGAACTGTATGTACTGTAATGAGTACAAATGAAGTGCGGGAGCTCTGCTTTGCGGTACCTCGGCTAAGGAGGTACATAGGTAGGTAATTATATAAACTGTAATAAACCTTTACGCAGTTTAGTATGATCATATATGTATAGCTGACCACGTCATTGCTTTACCAGTTTTGACAACAACTTCCAGCAAATTACAATTTCAGGCTCAGACTATTCACGTTTTAAATGAACGCAATTAGTTGACTGTAAGCCAATCAAAGCATAGGTCAAAAGTGCGTCCTTTTTTAATATTTTTTTCCAAAGAAATATTTCTTATTTATCGACTAAAATTATCCAAAAGTCACTAGAAACTAGGGAGTTTAAATGTAATAACCTTATTAGAAACTATTCAAAAAAAAATCGTTTTCAAATTCCTTTTTATTTCTGATTTGAAATCATTTATTAAAATTTAAAATGTCACGTGATTTCAATATATCCTTTTATTTGTAGACTAAACAATGTATTTGATCTAAGCATAATTTGTAGATGTTGAAAGACGTAAAAGAATATTTAGTTCGCGTTCTGTTAAAAATACTCGTTCTATTGAAAAGAAAGTGGTGAAAAGAAAAAAAACCCTTTTTAAATTCTTTAATAAATATGTTTAATATTGCATTGTTTGTAATTTGTGAAAATATGTGTACATTCAGATGACAAACAAATAATTCAGTTATAATGTTGAGTATTTCACAATTTTTGAATAGTTACGCTTGATAAGCAGGGACAAAATTAAATTCTTACAAAACATATTATCTTTTTCAATTAAAAAATGTAAAGTGTATTTCATATATTGTTTACAGGGACGTTAAATGGATTGGGGTCCAACAAAAATTGTTAAACAAAACAGAATAATAGACTTTGATTAATGGCTATTTAAAGAAAGTACGCTTTGGTAATCGTTTTGGCTACTGTGCTTACCAAGGCCTGCCGCACAGTGTGTTTTTTTTACCTAAACATCAGACAAGCTCTTTTATATTCACCCGAAGTTCAGATGTACTTAAATCCAGATTTATGATCATATTAGGATTTTTTGTTTATTGAATTTAAAAAAAGGGACAAAGCAAATTTTAAAACAATTTATTTTAAATCTTGCTAATATTATTGTGCAGTTTTAAAACATTTATTAGACATTACTATATAATTTAAGCTCCCATAGCATTAGCAGGTAAAACGATTCTCGTGATTTTGGTATTTACTAGCTGTGCCGCGCGATTTCCCGTAAAATAAGCAGACCCGATCGATGATATACATATATACCATACCTACTTCTCTGTTTGATTCGGATTTTGGGGTTTGCATTTTTTCGAGCAGAGCAGTAATTAAAGTTTTAAAAAAAGTAAAGTTCCAGCCTATAAATGTCCCACTACTGAGCGCAGGCCTCCTCTCATTTCTGAGAGGGTTTTGGAGCTAAGAAGAATCCCGCCACGCTGCTCCAACCCGCAGTTGGCGGACTTCACATGTCTTCGAAATATTTTTAATTTCTCAGACATGCAGGTTTCCTCACCGATGTTTTCCTTCACCGCCGAGCACGTGGTAAGTCAGCACTTAAAATTGCAATTAACAATTTTAGTGGTGCCGCCACCGGGAATCGAACCCAGGTCATTCGCGTACTATGAAATTAAAAGCAAGCGCCTAGCCCCTGAGCTACCACGGCAGTAATTATTTTCCTAAAATTAAAGTAGCTTGGTTACCCGCTACAATACACGGGACTTTCACTGACAGATAGGTGACTGTCTGTCAGTGAAAGTCCCGTCAAAGTAGGTCCAGCCGTATCGGAGATTAGCCGGAACAAACAGACAGATAGACGAAAATTAAAAAAAAAACCTTATAAGTACCGTATATACTTTCATAAGCAAAAGACTTCAAGAAATACTTAAATTTATAGCGCCAATAGCCTAATGGCTTAGGGTATGGACTGCGAAACCTGACGTCGCAGGATCGAGCCGTGAACCATCCTAGCACAAGCTTTAAGTTTAGTTGCGAGTGATTAACAGGAATATTAGTAACGTTATAATAGCTTTTGCTATTATAACGTTATACATTGCTATATTTATTTAAAAACAAAAGAAAAAATACTAACATGTTCATAAATCTGGTTATAAGTACGTCTGCGACGGTATCCAGTTTAAGGGTACGGTATTATAAACGTCAAATAGTTTCACATGCTTGAAAATTGCTACAGACATCTTTGGGGTTTTCAATATATTCTTTACTTTTGTTAAACGTATTGTGCATCGAAACTTATTCATATTATAATATTAACAAATAAATAAAAAAGAACTATCTGGAATTAAAACTTACAGTGAGCAAACTGACTTCAACACATCCATGAATAGTCAGCCGATTGTACAGATGAGTGCAATAATTTGGTGACTAATTTTAAGCTAAAATAAAATATTATAATATTTTGATATAAAAATTATGTTAACGTAAAAAATACGATTTGTTAATAAATGCCTTGGCCATTTAAAATTAATTATTATTAATTAAAGATAATCAAACAAATAAAATATATTGTTGTTGACAAAGAGTTAACTTCAACCATTACATATTTACATACGCTCGAATTATTTTGTGACTAACAAAAAAGGTGTATAAGATAAATTAGCTTAAAGTGTAGATATAACTTATATAATTTTATAAATATATATTATAATTTGTATTTGGCTTTAGACGTATTACTTAACCGCATATACAAGGTGTTTGGTGAATAGTATAACAGGCGCGATCATACACGTGGAAATTATACATGTAAATTTTTAGGCGAGGTAACGAACACTAAAGTCGCAAAAAAAGTCAACTGCTCCATATGCTTAGGTCGAGTAGGTAATTAATTTTGTAGGAAGCGGTTGATATGATTTTTTAATCGATAAAGTGACGAGGAGAGCAAAACGTTCACCTGATGTGACCCAGTTATTACAATTAAGCTAGCTCTCAGTGCCCTTCAGACTGAAACACGGTAATGTTTGCACACTACTGTTTGCACACTTATTTTTGCAATTTCGTATTTGACACCACACTTTCAACCTCTTTTGGTTTGGTACTCCCTATATAGCAAACACCATCACAAATATTAGTCGAGAGATAATTGATTAGTCTGGTAAAATTAAAAAGTAAAAAAATAAAATAGAAATGCGTAACCGAACCGAAAATATAAAACAGATGTGCAGCCTGAAAGGAAGACTTTAACAGCAAACAAACATTGTATGTATATGCCTTCCAAAAGCATAATTGTGATTTGCTTTTAACACGCGGAATGGGTAACACGTATGTTGAAACGCGCTGCGTTTCAGTAGTCAAGATAGTCGAAATAAATTTGACTTTTTGTCCACAATAGTATGGAATTGAATAAATAGGTCAAAATGTAAGTCGGTCTTTCCCCGCTATTCGAAACTGTCTATTTAGACTTAACGTGCCATCAGTCTTGCCAAATATATTCTTTAAAACACAATTTATTATTACTCGTATCTCTTATTTGTTTTATTACCGAAGTTGATTTCTTTATGGTACTTAATAGGCTATAGCCGTGTGGTGGCGGCTCGTTAAAAGAGTACTACCATTCCATCTCATCCAATGGATCTCGTAAAAGGCGAGTAAGGAATTAAACTGCACTGTGCACCCAACAGCGCATGATGGCGATGGGCTCACCACCTATCACACCAAGTGCATTATATTGTTTTGGTGAAACGTGGATTGTGGCAGTCATCTGTTTTTGCAGTGAGTGCCCAGTCTCCGACTACCCCTTATGGGATACAGTCGTGATCTTATGTATGTATGTACTTAATAGGCGGTGGTTAATAATTTCAGCAACATTATTATGGTTCAAATAAGACTTGCTGGCTTGTCGACATCATTCGGCTATTTTCGTGTACCGCCGTGCTAGTGAACGTAAATAGACAATAAATATTTAGCAACATGCGATCGATTTTGGCAACACTACCATACTAATATTTTATCCCTTTAATAATCGTTTCACTATATGTCACTGCGACGTCACTGTACAGTTTCTACATCCCTCCAAGAAACTTTTCGGTGTAAATAATTCATTTTTAATTAACACAAACCTAACCTACCGCTAACCTAGCTAAAGCTTAACGTCATGGTCACTGACACGCAGTCGCTTTTTCCTACTGCTAAATTAGGCTCCTTCGCCGACGCGAGATATCGACATGATTATTGAAATGGTGAAACATTGCTTAAACGGCTAATGGTGTAGCAATTCATGACGACGCAATTAAATCTCAAATAAACGTCACATTATGTTAAAGCTTCACAATTGTCATCATCGCTACAATGTAACACCACTTCCTTATCTCCAATTACCATTATATGAAATAAAAAAGAATTAATTAGAGTGAATATAAAATTGTTAATTTGATTAGATTAGATGCGTGTATAAATAAATAGCAAATAAAAATGGAGATTCATTGCATCGACTAGTTCATCTTTAATAATCTCCAAGGTTTATTTTAGATTAAAATTTAACATAGTTCTGTATTAGTCTTATATTTAATGTAAGGTGGGGGGGTAATGTGGGGATATGACTCAGTCATTTCATAACTTGCAGCAATTGATTGAATACAATCCGAGTGATTTTGGTACATAAAAACTTAGCTAACATTCCATTAAAATGTTTTGGTATAATTTAATGATTTTAATGACGAATGCTTTTTTATTAAATTCTATTTTTGAAATTAAAAAGTATAGGCCTTCAGACGCACGCGAACTTGTTCTCCCGGTTTCGCACATCGCACTCAACGGACAGTCCGTGGCATCTATAGCTTTCAGTACAAAAAATCTTTAGAAATTAAACTATAATTTAACTGCCGATGTTATGTTCTGATGAACTCTGAAATATTTGTTACTTATTCCTTAAGGTTACATACTGTTAGACCTGAATTTGCTGTAGTGACACTATCAGAAGTTTATTGACTTACGCCATGAATCGGACTGTCCATCTTGTGGTGAGGATGTAATAATTTGGTGGTATTTTGTGTTTATCTGTCTATTGATCTATATTTTTTTTACGTAAGTGGTACTATTATTAAATCACTTGTCTACTGCTATTAATTGGCGTTTCAATATATAGGACAGTAACTATGCTTAAAATAATATATTTTACTAGTTGCGAAAATAAAAAAAATATAAATTACTGTTAAACTATTATGATTTGACATAAATCTCATATTTTTTATTTGAAAACATAAAAAATATGAGATTTATGTTATAATTTAATATTGTTAAAAATGATATGAACATTTATAGAACTAGTATGGCCGAATTTTCACCACAAGTCATGATGAGAGCGCATTTTTTATTTTATTTAAAAAATATTCTATAATTTAACGTAGGTGGGGGAAAGAAATTTGTATGCTAAACGATCGTATCTTAGTACGATATTTAATTTAACATTTTATAGCATGTGTTTTGATTTTTGGACATTTTATATCAAAGTATTTAGGCCGACTACTCTCCGTAGTAAAATTCGAAAGGCAGAAAATGCTTTCGGCTGATATTTTTTATCTGTATTAAAAAGCTGTCTGATTTTGTGACTACATCTCTTACGGGATAAAATTTAATTTAGCATTTCGCAGGCACTAAGAAAGTAAATCGTATGTAATATAAAGGTCTACGATCAAGTTTGTTAATCGAGGCCTTTGCAAATATTGTTTCCATGAACTCGCACAAATACTACCTTATACTTAACCTAGTTGTTAAACAAATTTCAATCTTACTGCATTAGAAATACGCACGATCGTTGCTCGGGTAGAAGTGCACTTGTTCCGAGGTATATTAACAATTCCTGACATGTTTCAACATACCTCAATTTAATGTTATTACAATTAAATACCTTATAACACGCCAACACAAGATACATTTTCCATCGTCAAAATACCAATGAGCTTCAACAAGCTATTAAAAATAAATACTTTATTATTTCCTTAAAACTATTTTGTTATTAAAACTGATATCAAGCGGCTTCGAAAATTCTTTGGGGGTTATAAACAGTTTATGTTGTCTTTGTGCTAACTGTAAATTAGTGTTACTAAAGCTTATATTACGTGGCATTAATTTGTAATTTGAAATATTCTATTGCCTATGGCATAAAGATTTTTATTTGTTGTCAGACATTTTCAAATGGCAAAATTTGTTTTCTTCTCTACTTTAAATTTTAGAACATGTCTGAGACTCGTGCTATTGGAGCCAATTTCGAAATATATTTATTAATCCTTGTGGCTTACAGTTACCTAATCGAACTTACGACAATGTTTGTAACTACTTAAGCGTCATGTTAGCTGCGAATAAGTTTCGATCTTATATCCTAGCCAGTTCAGTTCAAACCGAGGTGCCAACGTGGCGGTCAGCGTCGAGCGTGACGTCTTCGGGGCTTGCGAGGTCCGCCCTAAGTCGAACCCCACGACCTGTCAGCGTCCATCTACACGCAGCTCTCTCTGTATTGGACGAAATTCTGCAAAGTAATTTTGTCTTAATGATGATTTACTCTTAAAAGCTATTATAGGACACAAGCACAGTGACAAGAAAAAAGTAGATCAACAAAATATTTCAAACGAAATAGACATTTTTTATTTTACTTTCACTTGAATGCGGGGCGCCTGATCCTCATCGGGCGAGCCCGAGTTGCTGGCGAGGTGTGGCCGCAGCTCACTGCGGTGCAGAGTAGGTCACCTGCAGAGGCCGGAGTCGGGCGGGTCGCGCGGCTCGCGGGGCGACTTTTCCTTATCGGGCGAGCCCGAGTTGCTGGCGAGGTGTGGCCGCAGCTCACTGCGGTGCAGAGTAGGTCACCTGCAGAGGCCGGAGTCGGGCGGGTCGCGCGGCTCGCGGGGCGACTTTTCCTTATCGGGCGAGCCCGAGTTGCTGGCGAGGTGTGGCCGCAGCTCACTGCGGTGCAGAGTAGGTCACCTGCAGAGGCCGGAGTCGGGCGGGTCGCGCGGCTCGCGGGGCGACTTTTCCTTATCGGGCGAGCCCGAGCTGCTGGCGAGGTGTGGCCGCAGCTCACTGCGGTGCAGAGTAGATCACCTGCAGAGGCCGGAGTCGGGCGGGTCGCGCGGCTCGCGGGGCGACTTTTCCTTATCGGGCGAGCCCGAGCTGCTGGCGAGGTGTGGCCGCAGCTCACTGCGGTGCAGAGTAGAGTCACCTGCAGAGGCCGGAGTCGGGCGGGTCGCGCGGCTCGCGGGGCGACTTTTCCTTATCGGGCGAGCCCGAGCTGCTGGCGAGGTGTGGCCGCAGCTCACTGCGGTGCAGAGTAGGTCACCTGCAGAGGCCGGAGTCGGGCGGGTCGCGCGGCTCGCGGGGCGACTTTTCCTTATCGGGCGAGCCCGAGTTGCTGGCGAGGTGTGGCCGCAGCTCACTGCGGTGCAGAGTAGGTCACCTGCAGAGGCCGGAGTCGGGCGGGTCGCGCGGCTCGCGGGGCGACTTTTCCTTATCGGGCGAGCCCGAGTTGCTGGCGAGGTGTGGCCGCAGCTCACTGCGGTGCAGAGTAGGTCACCTGCAGAGGCCGGAGTCGGGCGGGTCGCGCGGCTCGCGGGGCGACTTTTCCTTATCGGGCGAGCCCGAGCTGCTGGCGAGGTGTGGCCGCAGCTCACTGCGGTGCAGAGTAGATCACCTGCAGAGGCCGGAGTCGGGCGGGTCGCGCGGCTCGCGGGGCGACTTTTCCTTATCGGGCGAGCCCGAGCTGCTGGCGAGGTGTGGCCGCAGCTCACTGCGGTGCAGAGTAGGTCACCTGCAGAGGCCGGAGTCGGGCGGGTCGCGCGGCTCGCGGGGCGACTTTTCCTTATCGGGCGAGCCCGAGCTGCTGGCGAGGTGTGGCCGCAGCTCACTGCGGTGCAGAGTAGGTCACCTGCAGAGGCCGGAGTCGGGCGGGTCGCGCGGCTCGCGGGGCGACTTTTCCTTATCGGGCGAGCCCGAGCTGCTGGCGAGGTGTGGCCGCAGCTCACTGCGGTGCAGAGTAGGTCACCTGCAGAGGCCGGAGTCGGGCGGGTCGCGCGGCTCGCGGGGCGACTTTTCCTTATCGGGCGAGCCCGAGCTGCTGGCGAGGTGTGGCCGCAGCTCACTGCGGTGCAGAGTAGGTCACCTGCAGAGGCCGGAGTCGGGCGGGTCGCGCGGCTCGCGGGGCGACTTTTCCTTATCGGGCGAGCCCGAGCTGCTGGCGAGGTGTGGCCGCAGCTCACTGCGGTGCAGAGTAGGTCACCTGCAGAGAGCGGAGTCGGGCGGGTCGCGCGGCTCGCGGGGCGCCTGTTCCTCATCGGGCGAGCCCGAGCTGCTGGCGAGGTGTGGCCGCAGCTCACTGCGGTGCAGAGTAGGTCACCTGCAGAGGCCGGAGACGGGCGGGTCGCACGGCTCGCGGGGCGCCTGTTCCTCATCGGGCGAGCCCGAGCTGCTGGCGAGGTGTGGCCGCAGCTCACTGCGGTGCAGAGTAGGTCACCTGCAGAGGCCGGAGACGGGCGGGTCGCGCGGCTCGCGGGGCGCCTGTTCCTCATCGGGCGAGCCCGAGCTGCTGGCGAGGTGTGGCCGCAGCTCACTGCGGTGCAGAGTAGGTCACCTGCAGAGGCCGGAGACGGGCGGGTCGCGCGGCTCGCGGGGCGCCTGTTCCTCATCGGGCGAGCCCGAGCTGCTGGCGAGGTGTGGCCGCAGCTCACTGCGGTGCAGAGTAGGTCACCTGCAGAGGCCGGAGACGGGCGGGTCGCGCGGCTCGCGGGGCGCCTGTTCCTCATCGGGCGAGCCCGAGCTGCTGGCGAGGTGTGACCGCAGCTCACTGCGGTGCAGAGTAGGTCACCTGCAGAGGCCGGAGTCGGGCGGGTCGCGGGGCGCCTGTTCCTCATCGGGCGAGCCCGAGCTGCTGGCTGAGCTGCTGCCGGAACTACCACCGCCACGATACCGTTCCACGCCCTCTGCACAAATATCAGAACTTTAATTTCATTCAATCAGTTGTTGAATTAGGAAAATATAAATTAAAACGAAAAGTGCAATAGGAAAATGGTTCCAGATCCTAGTAGCTCTAGATAGCTGAACTAACGAACTGACTTGCTAAAAACAGGTGTGTAAGACTAAGTTTGCAAAAATCTCAAAATCTATTATAGTTGGTACAGTTAAAATTATAAATAGATGAGTTTTTAAATACAAATATAAATAAAGTTAGCTATTTATTAAAATGTTCTATTTCAAATATTATATTTCATATATCACCTCGTCTGTCCTCACTATCGGGCGCGTCTTCTAAAGTCTTCAGGATTTCAGTGCACAGCTCCGAGTCCAGCGGCACGGGGTTATCCGATTCCCTGATAGGAAAGAAATATTGAAAATAATAAAAGATTGTACATAAATTATGTTATTTATCGAAAGAAAAAGCTGCTTCAGTACAGTACAGTACAGATTTACAGGTACGTACTGCATCTATTTCTTTGTCATCATCATCATCAATTCAGCCTATCACTAGTCCACTGCTGAACATAGGCTTCCCCCATAGATTGCCACAAACGGTTTTGGTGGCACTATAATATCTCCTGCGCAGTTGATAGCTCCCGCGAATATTATTAACTATCGCCGTGGTCGAAATCGGTTAGGAACACATCATCATCATCATCTATGGGTTTCTGCAAAGTAACGCCTAATTCCGTTAACTACGACTCCGGCACGGCACTCAGCGTACCGGTTGTGCAGCACTAGCGCGACGATAGCAGGGTGCGGCACGGGCGGCTGCAGCGGCGCGCGCGGGCTGAACGCGCTCGCCTCCAGCGCGGGCGGCGGCACGCGCGGCGCCGGTGTGCCGCCCCACTCGCCCCACACGCCTGCACGCAAATATGCACCTTATTTATTTACGTAAACAGTCGTCAATTATTCTCCATTGTCAAGTAAGATTTTTTTTTTTTTAGGAAGACTTACAGACAAATAATTACAAATAAATATCAAAGTAGGTACACAAGTTGCTAATTACAAGTCTTCGCATATTAATATGCAGTTTTTTAAAAAAAATTATATAAAATAAAAATAAAAAAATAATTAAGGTATCCCAACGACGTCACACTAACAATAACAAATTAAAATAAATAGTAAACATAACATTAGGAGCACACAGTCAGCTTTATTGGTCTCTGTCATCTTGAAAAAACTCTTTATTCATAAGTCTCCTTACTGCCTTAGAGCTAGTACAGAATAAGTCGATTTCCAGTTGCAGTGAAAGTTTATTAAAAGATATTGCACTACGCATGGAGACAGTATTTCGTCTATAATTAGTATTAACAAATGGTATAGCTAATAAAGGTACATAATCTTAAATACCATACCATACCATAGTTGCTACGCTGAGCAGGCGGCTTGGCAACCGCAGTTTATTTATTAAGATGTTTCCGGTCGTTTTGTCTCCATCAGTCGAGTAAATCTTGAGTAAAAGTCGCTATCATTTTACTATCGATTGTCGTCGTCGTTTCAGCCTATACTTGTACAAGTCCACTGCTGGACATAAGCCTTCCCCATAGATGGCCACAAAAGTGTGTAGCTCTCCTTTTGGGGGGATTTTGCCTTAGTTGCCACGTTTCAGATATTACAGGAAGATGCTGCTGCCCATCTCATTGTTTTCATTTTCTCTCTGTCGACACCCACGGGATGAGAAGGGGTGGTAGATTCTCTTAAGCCGCCACCACTCGGTTAGGCATTTTGAATTATCTATTGTGACTTATGACTAGAACAGAATAGAATAGAATATTTTTTATTCAATATAGATCATTTACATAATACTCATTGAACGTAATTTTTTTTAAGCTACACTGGTTCGCAAAGAAATGCCTCTCTCCTTGGAAGAACCAGTAAGAAACCCAGGGGATTTTTTTCAGTCATTTTAAATATAAAATTACAGCAGTTTTATAAAGATGTAGAAATAGCTTGGCAGCGATCACCTCATTCCCAGGGGTTATCATCATCCATGTACTGACCACCACTGACTGACTTGACATTGTCAGAATTGTATTGAGAGGCCAGAATTAAAAGAAGAAGAACTCTTATACTAACTCTTTAGAGATTCATGACGTTGATATTGATAGGAATTCTCAAATGTTTGAAGTGGAACTTCTGTGGGCGTGGTGAGTGTAAAATTTCAAGGTCGAATTTGGGTACAGCGTTTTTGTTCAACGTTTCTGTTATTCTTAATTAATATTTATCGATTAATTAAAGAATTGTTTATATAGCAGTAATTTTGGAGTGCGTAATATTTCGTTAATTCATGTTAATTTTTTTTTTCATCATCATATCACCAAAGATTTTGACGAAGTTTGTGACTCTCATTTTGTGTTTGCCATAGTTGTCACGTTTGGCTTTTTGTATCGTCACTCTCGTGACTAACTTTGTCATTCATTGGCAGAATGGTATTGAAAGAGGCCAGAATTAAATAAAAAAGAAGAAATCACAACAATCCTAAAGAATTAAAATAAACTAACTTTTCGGATTTTATCGCGTTTAATTTTAACTATTTATAACCCGACTTTTCGAGCGCTTTACAGCACCCATGGCCACGGGAGGACTTCTTCATCATCAATATTTCAGCCTATTACTAGTCCACTGCTGAATACAGGCCTCCCCAACAGATTGCCAAAAAGTGTGTTGTGTCGCATTTTCGTGGGATTTTAGCCATAGTTGCCACGCTTTTAAGACACCCACGGGATGAGTAGGGGTGGTAAATTCTCTTAATCCTCCACCACACGGCAACACTAAACGCGATAAAATCCGTAAAGTTAGTTTTATTTAAATACGAGTATGTAGTATTTTTTTATTTCATAAATTGACGGAACTAGCAAAACGTTCACCTGATGGTTAGGTGCAACGTCTGCCCATAACAAAAATGCTGTGTCCTTTACCCTGCGACATGAGTTCTTAAGTATCATATGTCCAGTGATTACGCTGGCTCTCAGTGCCCTTCAGACCGAAACACAGTAATGTTTGCACTCTACTGCTTCACGGCAGAATAACTGACCCTGGGGTGGTACCCACTTAGACGGACCACCAGTATTCGCGTAAATATAAGAAATCACAATTGTAAAGAAGTTTATTATTTTAATAATTAATGGAAACAGTATTAAACTATTTTGCAGTGTGAAGTAAAATATCCAAGTATACAATCTTTAAGCATCAAGACTTAAAAATGTTGATCGACAGTAAAATGACAGTTGACGTTTACTGAAGCTTTGCTGGACTGATAGAGTCAAAACGAAAAGCACAATTATGGTCTTGAATTGAACTTTCCAATCACTGTACACTTTCAGGAGCACTTGCCGCATAATAAACTATCAATATTAAACATCAAAACTCCAAATATACACAGAAATTGGAGTTAGCGACAAAAGTGTGTAAAGAAGTGATCAGTTGAAGAGAGTGGGGTACCGGGGGCGTGGCGGCGCCAGTCGTCGCGCTCGGCGAGCACGTCGGGCGGCGCGAGGTCGCGGCCGCAGCGCGCCGCCCACGCGCGCGCGCCCTCGCCGCTCTCCAGCGGCAGCCGCGCCTCGCCCTCCTCCAGCGCCACCAGCACCTCCGCCTCGAACACCTGCGCACCGCCTTCCTTTCACTCGCATTTCAACATTCATATAGGGACCAAGAAAAAGGGAAAAGGGCCTATTCCTTTCTCAAAGGCCGGCAACGCAACTGCCATTCCTCTGGTATTGTAGATGTTCATGGGCGGCGGTGATCACTTACCATCAGGTGAGACGCTTGCTCGTTTGCCCCCTCTTCGATAAAAAGGAAAAACTTTTTTTTTAGAACGTTTTTGAGTAGCTGTTTATGTACACTTAATTTAGTAAAAAAAAGTAAGGTTTCAGCCTACAAATGTCCCACTGCTGAGCACAGGCCTCCTGTCATTTCTGAGAGGGATTTTTGGAGCTAGGAAGAATCCGCCACTGCTGCTCCAATGCGGGTCGGCGGACTTCACATGTACAGTATGAAAAGTTTCACTAATGAAACGTTTCTGACAGATAAAGGACAGAAAATAGGTACTTCGCCAGAGAGAGAAAAAGACAGAACTGTGATATCGTCGCTTGGCTCGTTTCTACTTCTGTCACGTGTACTACTTTGTAGTTGCCCGCGCTCTTTGTTTCTTTTGTAAACTTTGACTTTCGACTGATGATATTCAGTTACTAAGGTCCGTGTTCCAACAATACACTGGAGCGCAGTCACATTGAGACAACGGCTCTTAAGTACCATTTGCCCTGTAATTAAACTAGCTTACAGTTCTTTTCAGATCGAAATACAACAATGTTTGTATATAGTAGAGCACAAATTAATGGAATCCTATCACCAATACAACTTAAGTCAGTACTTTCTATAGCGTCGCGTCTCGTTGTTGAGAAACTAAACCTCGACGAGCGTGTTGGCGGCGAGTGCGTGCCAGTCGCCGGGCTCCAGGCCGCGCGCGCCCCACCACTCGTCGCCCTTGCCGCACACTGCGGAGCGTGACGCTGCGTCGCTGTGGAGCTACAGTGTGGGACGCGTCACCTCGACGAGCGTGTTGGCGGCGAGCGCGTGCCAGTCGCCGGGCTCCAGGCCGCGCGCGCCCCACCACTCGTCGCCCTTGCCGCACACTGCGGAGCGTGACGCTGCGTCGCTGTGGAGCTACAGTGTAGGACGCGTCACCTCGACGAGCGTGTTGGCGGCGAGCGCGTGCCAGTCGCCGGGCTCCAGGCCGCGCGCGCCCCACCACTCGTCGCCCTTGCCGCACACTGCGGAGCGTGACGCTGCGTCGCTGTGGAGCTACAGTGTAGGACGCGTCACCTCGACGAGCGTGTTGGCGGCGAGCGCGTGCCAGTCGCCGGGCTCCAGGCCGCGCGCGCCCCACCACTCGTCGCCCTTGCCGCACACATGCGGAGCGTGACGCTGCGTCGCTGTGGAGCTACAGTGTAGGGACGCGTCACCTCGACGAGCGTGTTGGCGGCGAGCGCGTGCCAGTCGCCGGGCTCCAGGCCGCGCGCGCCCCACCACTCGTCGCCCTTGCCGCACACATGCGGAGCGTGACGCTGCGTCGCTGTGGAGCTACAGTGTGGGACGCGTCACCTCGACGAGCGTGTTGGCGGCGAGCGCGTGCCAGTCGCCGGGCTCCAGGCCGCGCGCGCCCCACCACTCGTCGCCCTTGCCGCACACAGCGGAGCGTGACGCTGCGTCGCTGTGGAGCTACAGTGTGGGACGCGTCACCTCGACGAGCGTGTTGGCGGCGAGCGCGTGCCAGTCGCCGGGCTCCAGGCCGCGCGCGCCCCACCACTCGTCGCCCTTGCCGCACACAGCGGAGCGTGTCGCTGCGTCGCTGTGGAGCTACAGTGTAGGGACGCGTCACCTCGACGAGCGTGTTGGCGGCGAGCGCGTGCCAGTCGCCGGGCTCCAGGCCGCGCGCGCCCCACCACTCGTCGCCCTTGCCGCCCCACTGCCGCGCCAGCTCTTGCGCCGAAGCCTGCACTGCTTTCTACGATACATTTTTCTTATTAATATCTGTATCTCTAAAACAACTGAAGACGTAAATCTGGTACACTGTGTTCTTGTCTTAGATGGTCCGATGCGCTAATTCTCTCTCGCTCTTATGAACATTTAACCGTCAGCTAACCTATTTTCAAACTCTTTCACATAAGCAAATCATAGTGCTTTAATTTTATATATAATTTATTAACATTGCGTTATGGACGTATAAATTCATTAGTTTATAAATGTTGACACCTGCTTGGTAAGATGCTTTAGTTGTTTGTTTAATATCTCTTATATTTGATATTTATCACAAAGCAAGCGATAAGTAAAAGTATTTGCCGCCATATTTTGATAGGCTAGCCGAACAGAAAAAAAAATGGATTTTGAATTAAAAAGAGATGGACCGCCCCATCTCATCCCGTGGGTGTCGTAAAAGTCGACAGAAAAAATAAATACCAGGAGACAGGCAGCAGCATCTTCCTGGAACATCTGAATAAATAAACTGTGGTTGCCAAACCTGCCTGCCAAGCGTGGCAACCATGGCAAAATCCCCCCAAAATGAGAGCTACAAATTATTGTGGCTGTCTTTGGGAGAGGTCTATGTTCAGTAGTGAACTATAGATAGGCTGAAATGATAATGATTATGCATAGGTATTCTAAAATAGCTTTAATACTGGCATTATATGCATACCCTTAACTCCTGTGCGGTCATACGGACGCGAGAGCGAGCGGCGTCGGCGAGCCCGAGCGCCAGCTCCCGTCTCCTGGCCGCCAGCTTCTCACGGACGGACATCACCAGTTCACTGCACTCCTTCTCCAGCTGCTTGTATGCGCCCGTCTGATAAAGGGTCATTTAATATTAATCTAAGATAGGTGTGTGTTAAGTCTTAAGAGAGTCTACCACCCCATCTCATCCCGTGGGTGTCATAAAAGTCGACAGAGGGAAAATTAGAACCTGATGATGGGCAGCAGCATCTTCCTGGAACATCTGAAAAAATAAACCCGTTGCCAACCCGCCTGCCAAGCGTGGCAACAATGGCAATGACTCCAAAATGAGAGGTACAAACTTTTGTGGCAATTTATGGTGGAGGCCTATGTTCAGCAGTGGACTAGTGAAAGGCTGAAATGATGATGATGATGATAGGTGTCTGGCAGCATAGAATAGCACCTACCACTTTCCTACCGAGGTGCCGAAAGGGGTGACTATTAAGTTATTGTACGGAGATCTTTTATCCGTGCAGAATAATCCTATAGTATGCAATGCTGTCACAATATGCTCTATATGTGTAATGGGGTGTAAGAATTTGACGGCGACGTGGTTCGTCACCCGTCACGTCGCGTTTCCCGCGGGGGTGAGAAGTGGGCTACGGGTGTGGTCTCTGCCTACCCCTCATATGGGAAAAAAGCGTGATGTATGTATGTATGTATGTATGTATAAATCTTAGTAGTCTTTGTCGCTCTTATATCTCTTTGCTTCTTATCCATTTTGGGTTCGTATGAAAGGTGAAATTAGATAATTCACTGAAAATAATTTACAAGCAATTCTCCGCCAGCAACGATTTAATTAAAAACCTTTATTTTTTTAATTCATTATATTTATCAGTGGCCAGAAATACAAGATTTTCAGTGCGGTATCGTATATACTCAAAATATTTATTTTGAATATGAACAATTTATATATTTTAAGTTAATGTCCAAGTGAGACGACTGAGACTGATGCAAATTAGTGTGATGTGAAGAATACATAGTCACGCATTTCTCCTACATAAGGGAGGGATAGGCAGAGGCTAATTTTTTTTTGTTTATTTGATAAAGTGACGAGACGAGCAAAACGTTCACTTGATGGTAAATGCAACGTCTGCCCATAACAGATACTGTGTTACTCAGGTACTGTGCAAACATTACTGTGTTTCGGTCTGAAGGGCACTGAGAGCTAGTGTAACCTCTGGGCATATGAGACTTAAGAACTGATGTCTCAAGGTGACGGGCGCAGTGCGGTGTCACACAGAAATATTCTGGGTGACACAGCATTTGTTGTGGGCGTACGTTGCACTTACCATCAGGTGAACGTTTTGCTCGTTTCGTCACTTTATACAATAATAAAAAAAAAATGAGTAGCTCAAGAGATTACGAATACAACAAACAAATACGTCCTTCACGGTGATCCTCCTCAGATCTGGAGGGTCGGCAAGATGCCGTGATCCAATAGACACAGATTTTAATCTGTTATTTAAGAGTTTTTTACATCATCATCATTTCAGCCCATCATAGTCGTCAACTGTTGAACATAGGCTTCCCTCATAGATTGCCACAAAACAAGTGTCTTGAGCCACATGCATCCATCAAATCCGTAGAGGTCGTCACTTTGCATGGTGCATTATTTGCATGGTGGGCGGTAATTTTATTACTAATGCATATATTTTTTTAAAAGCTTTAAGAAGAACATCACGTTGTCCTTGGCCGGCGGAATGAAGTAAAAAAAGATTGTAAACATTATTCAGTTTAACGTTATGCCGATTGATGTCAACCTCGATGAAAATATGTGCTATGGTTTGACCGTTTGTATTCGATTATAGTCCGGCCGCTAAGAGAATGCACATTACACGTTTAACACAATGGCGTTGTTTTAGAGTTAAACGTAAGTACATTTATAGTAAGTTGTCGTAATTATTTCTTGTTTTAGTTTGTGTCAATGTACGGTTAAAGTATTTTCGACGTAATGTATTCGCGGCTTCAAATTTGAAAATGAAAATTGAAAATTTTTAGACATAAATAAAACATTTACAATGACAATGATGTACGCCAACAACCAAAGTATAAACTGTGTCGCACGCAGCCTTTAACGCCCTTCTAACATTCTTAAGGTGTTATAAAATTATAAGTTACATGTCAAATGTGCATTCTCTCAGCGGCCAGACTACAAGTAAACTATTATTCAACTAAATTAATATTCCTTACTTGGGGCCACTCCGCTCGCGAGTCCTGCGACGGAGCTGTCAGTCTCATTGTACGTTCTATACGGTCGTTTTATTTTTGCGGGGTGTAAGCTCGCGGTAAGCGGTTGGCCGTTTCCTTTGGCACGACGTCCGCTAAGCGTAGGTACCTTCGCGATCTGCACGGAGAAGGGTCCGAAGCAGGCGTCGACGAAGTGCGCGTAGTCGCGCAGCGGGCGCTCGATGGTGTCCTCCAGCTCGGCGGCCCACTCGGCCAGCGCCTCCAGCTCGGCGCGCGCGCACACCGCCGCCAGCGCCTGCGCCGCGCTGCGCACCACAACCACACACGTCTGAACTACCATTACTACGTACACACACCAAAATATCTACCTTGTTTGTGTGTCCTTGTTTGTGTGTACTTTCACACGTCTCAACTGCCTTTGCATTACTACGTACACACACCAAAATATCTACCTTTTCTGTGTGTCGCTTTGTACTTTCACACCCGTCTCTTGTACCATTACTACGTACAGACAAACGAAAAAATCTACCTTTTTTGTGTGTCGCTATGTACTTTCACACCCGTCTCTTCTACCATTACTACGTACAGTCACGAAAAAATCTACCTTTTTTGTGTGTCGCTATGTACTTTCACACCCTTCTCTTGTACCATTACTACGTACGGACAAACGAAACAAAATCTACCTTTTTTGTGTGTCGCTATGTACTTTCACACCCGTCTCTTACTACCAATTAGTACGTATAGACACACGAAAATGTTTTTTGTGTCCGTATGTAATTACACACACTATGACCGAGCGCAGAGGGCGCTTAGTTAAAACCTTAATTCATGGATGACCGGTGCAGCGGCCCCCGAGAGGGGACCTAGGCGAACTCGAGGGTGCCCAAAGGGGCGTCCGTACGTGAAAACGTATTTAACTCGAGAACTTTTGCAGCTATTGTACGAAGTACAGTAAGTAAATTTACCATAACGTCCAACGCACTTGCGTATTGACCCAAATTCATTATTTGAGATATTGCTATAACTTCACGAGTCAGTTCACGTTCGGCCACCAATCCCACCGCGTGTTCTCATTCATCAGCATCATCATTTCAGCCTATCACTAGTCCATTGCTTAACATAAGCCTCCCCTATAGATTGCCACAAAAGTTTGAAGGGATTTTACCATAGATGCCAGTCTTGGTAGGCTGGTTAACAACCGCCGTTTATTTATTTAGATGTTTCAGGAAGATGCTGCTACCCATTTTCTGGTTTCAAATGTCCCACTGTCGACTTTTACGTAAAAGAAATAAAAATCAGGTAAGATCCTCTCAAAATTAGTTACATATTTTTGTGGTAATCCACGGAGGAGGCATATGTTCAGCAATTGACTAGTGGTAGGCTGAAATGATGATGATGATTCCCGAAAAATATTTCCCCACGTAGAATTTGTATTTTGATGAAACATAGACTTCGGCCCAGGATTATTTTCTAGCATCTATGCTTACTTCGTCATGTATGACGTCAATGACAGAAAGACAATAGACAAAACATACGCACTAAAATTATTTGTATTGATAAGCTAACTTTTACCTCAATTAAATGTAACTAATCAACGAAAGTTATTTGGCTTTGTCAGATGTAGTATAGTGTAGTACAATGTAGTATAGTAGGAGTAGCAGTGTAGAGTAGTGTAGTGTAGTATAATGTAGTACAATGTAGTATAGTGCAGTGTAGGGTAGTGTAGTGGAGTACAGTGTAGTATAGTGCGTTGTAGGGTAGTGTATTGTAGAACAGTGTAGGGCAGTGTAGCGCAGTGGAGTACAGTGTAGTATAGTGCGTTGTAGGGTAGTGTATTGTAGAATAGTGTAGGGTGGTGTAGTGTAGTGGAGTACAGTGTAGTTTAGTGCAGTGTAGGGTAAGGTAGTGTATTGTAGAACAGTGTAGTGTAGTGAAGTGCAATGAAGCGCAGTGTAGTGCACACTCACGTGATCTGGTAGCTGGCGCGCGTGTGCAGGCCGGGGCCGGCCACGCGGCGGCAGAAGGCGGAGTCGTGCGCGGGCACGCGGGCGGCGCGCACTATGACGGCGCGCCACGCCGCCTCCTCCCACACTCCCCGCGCTGCCCACCAACTCACACCGCCTGTAAATACGTGCACAATTTACAGTTCACATTATCAAATGAAAGCGCATACATCCCACTGCCAAATATCCTAGTGAAGATGTAAACATTTTTTTTTTGAAATATTGTTCAACAAGGTCTCTACTAAGACTATTAGATAAAGTGGTAACTTAGATTAGTCCCGCCCACTACTTGTCCAATACTGGAAATATGTCAAAATATATATGAGATATTTCCTTCAGACATAAAAATAAATGTAACTTGGCAAAGGAAAAAAAAATTAAATTCAATGAATTGATAAAATAACTCATGTTGAATGAGGTCAAGCAAGGTAATAAAATGATCTTAAGTAAGTGCATATATCTGTACCTCAGAAGTATAAATCTCTGTTGTGAAAATTTGCTTTTCACAATGATGAGATCGTAAGAACCAGCTCTACTTGCGGAAATATTTTCAAAAACAGCTTATCTGGTACATAGTTATCTGCATCGACTGTTACGTACATAATATGGCACATTTAAAACTACCGTCGCGTGCTCTCAATGAATTTATTGACTGTCCCTTAAATTTGTATTTTGGCGTTTAATAACGTTTACCTCCGAGGTACAGATATTTTTCAATTTATTTTCAATGCATGTTGATAACATTAAGTTAGGATTACTCACCAACAAGCATAATAAACGCGCACAAAGGACAAAGCACCACAGCGACAACAAATGCGATGATCGGCTGTAGGATACCCAATAGACCGATGTGCCATATGAGTATTTCGAATAACACAAAAAATCTGAAAATAAAGAAAATTGCACATTTAAACGACACGGCGAATTGTAACGATATTAATGATTGTTGGAATAAAATTAAAATTCAAAAAATTAATCGACAAACATACAACAATAAGGTCACGCCTTTTCCCCATATAAGGGATAGGCAGAGACCACACACCTAGCCTAATCGGAATACGAGACTGCGACGGGTGGCAAACCACATCGCCACCATTTTGGCACGAGTTGAAAAAATTGTATTATTCTGCACGGATAGGGGCTGTCCGTAAAATACATTAGTCGCCTCCTACGACACCTCGGTAAGAAAGAGGTAGGTGCTATTCTACTCTGCTGGACACATATCTCCACGGCGAATCAATAAAATGAATGTATAATTGTCCATCTTAAAAATCCATTTCATCCCGTGGGTATCGTAAAAGTCGACAGAGGGATAATAAAAGACAGGAGACGGGCAGCAGCATCTTCCTGGAACATTTGAATAAATAAACTGCAGTTGCCAACCCGCCCGTCAAGCGTGGCAACTATAGCAAAGTCCCCCCAAATGAGAGCAAACTTGTGTCAACCTATGGGGGTGGCCTATGTTCAGCAGTGAACGAGTCATAGGCGGAAATGATGATGGTGACGAATTTTACCACCAATGGTCACGTGAGGACTGAGGTGACAGATGTCCCGATGTCATTAATCCGGGATACCTTCAGTTTTTTAATTATTATTTTTGGTCCGATCTACGAAGAAAGAGCTGAATGTGTCTTGAAGTCTTGCAGCGGTGTGCTTGGTATTGGATTTAATTTTTATATATATCTTTTATCGTCGGTACGCTTGTCACAACCCGTATGTGGATTTTATCAAATTTTCAGGAGGCGGAAAAAACTGTTTTATTTGATACTGTGATAAGAATAATTTCTTAGTGTTAGTTACATACATACATACATATGATCACGACTGTATCCCATAAGGGGTAGTCAGAGACTCGGCACTCACTGCAAAAACAGCTGACTGCCACAGTCCACGTTTCACCAAAACAATATAATGCACTTGGTGTGATAGGTGGTGAGCCCATCGCCACCATGCGCTGTTGGGTGCACAGTGCAGTTTAATTCCTTACTCGCTTTTTACGAGATCCATTGGATGAGATGGAGTTGTAGTATTCTTTTAACGAAGCCGCCACCACACGGTAATTAGATTTAGGTTGTTAGTTACACTATAAATATAAAATATTTTGTCAGCACTTTGCAACTTTTTTTTTTAACTTATTAGTCATCAGATTGTGAGGGATGTAACAATTACCTATTTTTAGTTCTAAGTTAATCTTTGTTTCAATGTAAACATATAAAACAAATATATTTCAGCATTATTCGAGCAGCGAGTTTCCTTTATATCCAACACCGAACCTTACAAGATGAAACTATTTTTTATCCCACCACCACCAAAAGTTGATAAAATCCACATACGGGTTTTGGCAAGCGCACCGAAGTTGTGTGAGACAGTCAGTCATTAGTGACAGGTGCATGCTATCGGGCGGTACATGGTACCTGTTGAGGCGCGGGTCGGGGCAGTCCAGGTCGTAGAGCAGCGCGCCGGCCGCGTGGAGCGCGAGCGCCAGCGCGGGCGTCCACAGCGGCACGCTGAGCGCCGCGCACAGCGACAGCGCGCAGCACAGCGCGGCGCACAGCGGGAACAGCAGCAGCAGCGCCAGCGAGCCCAGCCCGCCCACCACGCCGTAGTTCCACATGCGGTTCGCCTGTCTGCTCATGCCCTTGCCCAGTAGCCCTACACAATACACGGCATTCATTTTATCAGACTCACCAACGAAACACGTACAAATCAGTAAAATTTATTAATATATATGTGTAAAAACGTTTTTGTTATATCCGTTCCGAATGGCAGATAGATTATATATATATATGTTTATTTATTTCATATATATTATTTGTCAAGTGTAAATATTTTAAATTTTAAATGTGATTTTTAAGAGTGAAGAAAAAGCATTCAAAGTTCTCATTGGATGAACACCCTGAAAAAGGTCATTTACAATAAACTAGATAGACTAGACTACTAGGCCACGGGTCCTGGATTCGAATCTCGTTTTTGCAACGGGGCCAAACAAAAATTGTTGGTTGTTGTGTCAAGTTGTATTGTGGCATCCTGTTTCTTGACACCTCCTTACTCCTTACTCCACGTCCTTACCTCCTATGTTATCGTATGACCATTACAACGAGCGCGTGTAAGTAAGAATCAGTGAGTACCCTGTTTGGACGTACGCCTGTGACACTATAAAACTTCCTGCGCAATTGATAGCTTTCAAAAGTAATCGAAAGTTGTCGACTTAGTCGAAAATGGGCCACAGAAAGTGAACCCTAAACAATTAATGGCAGTGCTACCTGAACAATCTTTAAAACATTTAATCGGAATATTTGATACAAAAATTCTGAATTATCAAAACTGGCACCTGTATCTGGTTCGGTTTCAAAACGTGTCCGCTCTTTGGACACGTGCCGCCATAGCTTCAACAACCGCGACCACATCGTCTGTGTCTCACTGCTCCGCTTCGGGAAAAGAGTTCCGTTCACCTAAAAAAAAACAGCGGATCTGTTAATATTATCGAAAATATATATTTACGCCGAACATCACATTTACAAGAATTGTCGATTTAATGGGTGTCCGTACCTGTGAGAGTTCGTAGTCTGTGACGAAGGGTTTCACCCGTACCAGAGTTCGCAGCGAAAGTGGCGAGTACCAGGGAACCAGAACACCGAGTAGGAACATCATATTCCAGCTCCAACACCACGTTCTGAAAATAGTAAATAAGCGTTTGAATCAAGGAAGCTGTTAATGATATAATTTTTTAATGTAGTATTAAAAAACGGAGATTCATCATCATCTCAGCCCATCACTAGTTCACTAATGAACATGGGCCTCCCCCATAGATTGCCACAAAAGTTAGTAGCTCTCATTTTGAAAGGACTGCGCCATAGCTGCAACGCTTGGCTGGCGGGATGGCAACAGCAGTTTTTTTATTCAGATGTTTTAGGAAGGTGCTGCTGCCCACCTGGTTTATATTTTCCCTCTGTCTTTGACTTTTACGACACCCACGGGATGAGGTAGGGTGGTAGATTATCCTAAGCCGCTACCACATGGTACAACAGAGATTGCAATGCAAGCACATAATCCGATTCATTGGTACATGGGCCGTTGACTTCTTGGCAAAGTGATCAGGGAACCCGACTTCTACGATGTTGAGACGATTAAGTGCCTCTGTTTTTGCGCGTACAATTGTGGCACTATATCTCCTGCGCAGTAGATAGCTTCTAACAGTGTTCGGTAGTTGTCACCGTGGTCGAAAATTGAATTGAAAGGTTGAGCAGCCGCCAGGCGGGCCAGCGCGTGCCGGTGGTGCGCAGGCGCTCGCGGTGCAGCGTGCAGCAGCAGCAGCAGCAGCAGCAGCAGCAGCAGCAGCAGCAGCAGCGCGCAGTGCACCCACCTGTGCGCGAGGTTGAGCAGCCGCCAGGCGGGCCAGCGCGTGCCGGTGGTGCGCAGGCGCTCGCGGTGCAGCGTGCAGCAGCAGCAGCAGCAGCAGCAGCAGCAGCAGCAGCAGCAGCAGCAGCAGCAGCAGCAGCAGCGCGCAGTGCACCCACCTGTGCGCGAGGTTGAGCAGCCGCCAGGCGGGCCAGCGCGTGCCGGTGGTGCGCAGGCGCTCGCGGTGCACCAGGAACACTGGCTGTGAGGGGTCGGAGCGCGGCGTGACGATGGAGGTGGCGCGCGAGCTGATGACGGTGGGGATGCGCTCGCTGCGGCCGCGGAAGTGCCGCACCACGGACCAGTTGCGCGGCAGCCAGATGCGCGTGGCCCACGTGAACTCGCGCGTCGGCGTTTTCGCAGCGCGTAGTTCCTGAAAATTATACTCCTTCAAACATTCGCGTGAAACGCCCTACATGACATATGCAATAAGTATTCCGGTAATGGAAAATTTTATTGGAATCCATTTTGAACCAATTTGCAGGAATCTGTCTAGGTAGGTACCACCCCATGGCCAGTTATTCTACCGTAAAGCAGTAGTGTGCAAACATTACTGTGTTTCGGTTTGAAGGGCACTGAGAGATAGCGTAATCACTGGGCATATGAGACTTAAGAACTTATGTCTCAGGGTGGTGGACACAGAAATTTTCTGGGTGACACATCTTTTTTTTATCAGCAGACGTTACACTTACCATCAGATGAACGTTTTGCTCGCTTCATCACTTTATCCAATAAAAAAAACAAAAGCGTTGTCTACCATTTTACAAACACATTTTATAATAATACATGCACACACACACTAGTGCGTATTAGGTACACGTAATTATTACAAGACCTTTAGCAGTAACGGCTCTCGATCTCGCAGAAAAGCAAGATCTCTCAGCAGGAAGTAGCGATGTTGATGCAACTTTTGCGCTTGCATAGCGGCAGCCGCGTCTTCAAACGGAGCCCAGCTGAGCTCACTCTTGAGCCTATGCGCGGCGATCGCGAGCTTTTCCTTGCGCCAGGTGTCCGCGCGAGATAAGATAGGGTGGGACGCGCAGATACGCGCCTCGGCCGTAGCTAGTCCCGCTTCCAATTTACGGTGGACGCCTTCTTTTGCCCTAATACAAAAAAGAAAAATAATATAATTGTAGAAGAGGCTTAAGAGCTTAAGTTTTGAATCTAAAGTGTTAAATTGCCCGGAAGAAATATCTTTTAGCGATAAGACCATCCATTCTACTACCTAAATTATAAACTACATCCCTGCAAAAATAATGTATTATTTTTGGTGTGCAATCAAGTGCATCTATCTAAGTTAAGACTACTTTTAAAACAATTTTGAATACAGTGTTTATGTATCTCTCTCTTGCCGTGTGGTGGCGGCTCGTTAAAAGAATACTACCACTCCATCTCATCCAATGGATCTCGTAAAAGGCGAGTAAGGAATTAAACTGCACTGTGCACCCAACAGCGCATGGTGGCGATGGGCTCACCACCTATCACACCAAGTGCATTATATTGTTTTGGTAAAACGTGGATTGTGGCAGTCATCTGTTTTTGCAGTGAGTGCCCAGTCTCTGACTACCCCTTATGGGACACAGTCATGATGTATGTATGTATGTATGTATGTATGTCTCTTAAACGTGTATATTCCCTGTCATGATACGCAATGCGTATTAATCTAATAGTAATCTATATAATAATATGAAATCAAGTAAATTACCACTATATTTCTACAAGGAGAGGGTCTACTTTAGCGTACCTCTCTAGCAATACGGCGGCACGCAGCTGCGCGGCGAGCAGGTCGGGCACGCCGGCGCCGAGAGCTCGCAGCGGCTCGCTGGCCAGCACCGCGTTGCAGACGCGCGACACGTACTCGCGCAGCGCGGCGGCGCGCACCTCCTGCCCCAATGTCGCAGTGTAAGACACACCAGTACGACCACGTGATGAAATAACACTGGTGGTAGGACTCCTATGCAGGAATCCGTCTAGGTAGGTTACCATCCCAGGGCCAGTTATTCTGCCGTGAAGTAGTAGCGTGCAAACGTTACTGTGTTTCGGTTTGAAGGGCACTGTGAGCTAGCGTAATCACTGGGCATATGAGACTTAAGAAGTTATGTCTCAGGGTGACAGGCACAGTGGTGCTACACAGAAATATTTTGTGTAACAGCATCTGTTATGGGCAGACGTTGCACTTGGCATCAAGTGAACGTTTTACTCGTCTCGTCACTTTATCAAATAAAAAAAGTTTCAATAACAACTAGACTTGGGTGCAAGGGTAACCAAGAAGAAGCAGGGAGGGGCAGCTGCCCCTCCTCTCCCTAGAAACTCGATTTGTTTATCTAATGCCAAGCTAACTTACAACAGTATTCGGTAATTGTTACCGTGGTGGAAAATCTTGAATTGAAAGTTTAGTAGTACTGAAACATTATATATATATACAAGGTTATTCATAATTGGTATAACATCCCGGCACTTACTCATGCTAATTTGATATGATAAACACAACGGTGAAGGTTCAATAACAAAACTGAATACTAAAAATGTCCATACAAAACTTTAAAATTATTTGTTTTGTAAAACTTTACGCGACCCTAACTCAGAAAGTCTTCTCCATTTATTTTATATTACCCTACTACGGCGTCATACTAACAGATTTACTTTGCAACAGATTTCCTTAAGCTTCATGTTATCCTAGTACTTGCAAGTTTTTTTCGATGGCAGCTCAATGGAAAAACGCCCTATTAAATATATGAGTTCATTGCCTCGATCAGCTGTATAACAGGGTAGTCACCTATGAGTTTTAAGCAAATTCTTTAAGTCGTCATATCTCCTACTGGTATCACGCTACGAGGCTCATTATATTTTTTGGGGCATATACACATCGACCCTAAGCCCAGCCTGCCGGGATGTATAGGACATTACGAATGACCCTGTATATAATCTTAACTTAAAGCACATATACTATTTATTTATGCAACATAAATACCTCTTCAATATCCTTCATGGGCACTTTCTGGCTGGCAAGCTGCGCGGCCCTCCGTTCCCTGAAGTGCAGGAACCAGCCCCTCGACTCGCGCTCCAGTATCGCCTGCAGGGTCGCAGCCGCGCGTCGTAGTAGTTCGCGCTTGTACAACCTTAGATCCACCTAAATTATAATTCGTCTGTTAGCAACTTACTCTGTGGTTCGCAAATTATAATTACGCCAATATTGTTTAAAAAGCTATAACGTTGATAATATTTTATTTTATAGCTTTGTATAACATTATATTAACGATAAACGAATTTAACAATTACATACATTACATCATCAGTCCAGTACTTTAAATACGAGGGGTGATCCAAAAGTAATGATAATCAGTTATTTCTAGTGCACACAAAAATACAAAAAAATTTCAGTCACTTACTCAGTTAACCACTAGTTCAGGGAAAAAAATCATATAAATAGGCCACGATTCCCGGGAGCTACATTCATTTGAATACGGACTGTCAAGGAGTGAACATCAAAATGGAAAAACACGAAATCAGAGCTGTCATTAAATACCTCTGCTTGAAAAAAATGTCTACCAAAGACATACACAGCGACTTGGTGGAAACATTAGGGGACTCTTCTCCTCCATATTCCACAGTTGCACGCTGGGCTAAGGAGTTTAAGTTGGGAAGAACATCGACGGAAGACGAACACCGCGAAGGACGCCCATCGACGTCCCTCACTGAAGAAAATGTGAAAAAAGTTGAAGAAGTTGTATTGGAAGATCGAAGAGTGACTATCAGGCATGTAGCTGAGGTCACAGGGATCTCATATGGCAGCATTCAAAGAATCCTTGCGAACGAATTGCATATGAGAAAGGTCTCCGCGCGTTGGGTACCGAAAATGTTAAACGACGAGCAAAAGAAGAAACGAGTCGACATGTCAAGAGCAAATCTCGAAAAGTTCCAGGCAGACAAGGATAATTTTTTGTCACGTTTGTGACCATGGACGAGACCTGGATCCACCATTTTGATCCTGAAACAAAACAACAATCGATGACATGGAAACGATCCGATGAACCGACGCCGAAGAAATTCAAAGTGTCAAGCTCAGCAGGGAAGGTTATGGCGTCTGTTTTTTGGGACGCTGAAGGAATAATCATGGTGGACTACTTGGAAAAGGGGGCCACTATTACAGGCTCCTACTATGCAGAACAAATAAGAAGATTGCGGGAGGCTATTAAGGAGAAAAGGCGAGGCAAACTGCGGGCTGGAGTGCTGTTCCATCAAGACAACGCACCGGTTCACAAAGCTGCAATTGCCATGGCTGCCATTCAGGAAGCGGGCTTTGAGCTGGTGGAACACCCCCCCTATTCACCAGATCTAGCCCCCAGCGACTTCTATCTCTTTCCACGACTCAAGGAACACCTCCGAGGCAAGAAATTTGACGATGATAGCGACGTGATGGCCGCGGTTGAGGACTTTTTTGAGAGTCAAGATAAAGATTTTTTTTTCTAAGGGAATTTTAGGATTAGAAAAGAGATGGACTAAATGTATAGACTTGCTAGGAGACTATGTTGAGAAATAAATTTATTTATTTATTTTATTCATTGTGTTTATTATTGATTATCATTAAGCTTAACACTTATGACACATATGAAGAAAACCAAGAACCATACAATTACTCCTTCATTCAATTTAACAAGATTCAAGGACTTCATCGCGTTTAATTTACTTGAAATTTGCGACGTTAAGAGCGTAACTAATGTAAATTTTAAATATCCGTGAATGGGAATGCGAAATCGAATATCTGTCATCGATATTAGCGAATGCGAATATATATTTTTTAATATAGCGCCATTTCTCTAGGGCTGCAACGAACTAATTACGCATTCTCGAAAGAGCCAGCGCGCACAAACTAGCATCTTTTTTTTTAAATTCAATAAAGTGTCGGGATGAGCAAAACGTTCACCTGATGGTAAGTGCAACGTTTGCCCATAACAGATGCTATGTTACTCAGTGTATTTCTGTGTAGCACCACACTGCGCCCGTCACCCTGAGACATAAGTTCTTAAGTCTCATATGCCCAGTGATTATGCTAGCTCTCAGTGCCCTTTAGACCGAAACGCAGTAATTTTTGCACACTACTGCTTCACGGCAGAATAACAGGCCCTGGGGTGGTACCTACCTAGACGGATTCCTGCATAGGAATCCTACCACCAGCAAAATCTATATTTACTCACCCGTTTAATATAACTATACTGTACCTGCGTCCTCTGCGGCGTGGTGTAAAGGCAGGGTACGCGGGGCGCCAGTCGCAGCGCGTCTCGGCCGTCCGTCTTCTCGGAGGCGGCGCGTCGCATCGCGCGACTCACCCACGCCGCCAGCGCCGTTATGTCCTCCTGGTGCTCCGGCTTTACAAACGCGAATATTTTTTTTGATGACTAGCCTGGACTTCGCCTGATGGTAAGTTTAACCCAGAACACCTCAGTGTGGCACCACATTGAGCCCGTCCCCCAGAAAGATCGGTTTATGTCCTGTATGTCCAGTAATTACACTAGCTCTCAGTGCCCTCATACTAAAACACAATAACGCTACCGTTTCACGGGAGAATAGCTGGCCCTGCGGTGGTACATACTTTGACGGATTTCTGGACAGGAATCCTACCAGAAGAAGAAGTAATCAATGTCATGATGATGTAATCACTGCATTGGTAAGCGTCCGTAAACGCCATCATTATTTACTATTGGCTCAGTTTGTGTATTGCCTTCTCTACACCCGGGTTAGATTCCCGCGCGGAACAAATGTGAGGCTTGAAGATTGTTCCCGGGTCTGGCTGTAAGTGCATGTGCAGTTTATGCCTGTAAAACGCACCCACGATACAGGAGGTATCCTAGTGTGTTATTACTCATGCGTTATACTAGTGTGCTGTTAGTCTTATTTTTTTTAAATATTAAGATTAAATTTGATAGCCAACGTCGCTCAAATCTCACTTGTAAAGCCTAGGCATCCGGAGACACAAAATTATTAAGAAAAAATATTCAAGCTCTCATTTAACGTTTGTCGATTGACACGAGGAACATTGACATTTTTTATAAAATGATATTCTTTAATAAGGCAATTATTTACCGAGAAAGTAAGAATTACTAACAAAAAAAGTAATTGGACATAAATAATTTGATTTCTTTACAAAGTAAATAATAAAAATATGGCATGTTTATTCTTTTTTATTTCATTTAATGGTGTTTTATTGGAATTTAACTAAACTGAACACATTGAGAATCTGTCACATGCTTTTCGTTTGAATAATCGTAATTTTTTCTTTATAGGATCTGGAGCAAACGAGCAAATGGCTCACCTGATGGTAAGTAATCACCGCCGCCATGAACAAGTAAATAATAACAGGAGGTAGGATTACTGTGCAAGAACCCAATAAGCGGGTACCAACACAGTATCCGTTATTCTGCTGTCAAGTTGTACAATGTGCAAATATTAGTGTTTCCGTTCGGAGACCACAGATACAGGGGACAGGATTCTAATTTATGTAACAATTTTGGAGCTATAAAGAGTCCGCTCCTCCAGTGCGGCCTGGAGACAGATCATCGTGGCCTTTTTTAAATATGGCGATTTCCTCTCGACAATTTATTTAAGAGCTGAACACTGAAGTGGTATCACTGCACTAAAATGTAACAATTAAATACAAAACGTTGCTCTATACTAGGCCTTCTTTTGCTCCATACTAGACCAGACCCGAAATAACAATCTGCGAATAATAGAAGTAATTGCCACGGAAATTGAACCCGAGACCCAACGCTAGAGGTTAATCGTTTAACCACTGCGCCAACAAAGTCGTTTATTTAAAATGTGTTTTGTTTTGCCAAATAATCTATTTATTCTATTATAGTGAACTGCGTTAACGACATTGTTATTAATCGTTATTATTGTGATAGTGGTTACAGTATCAGACTGATTCGCCGCGGGTCCTGGGTTAGAGTCCCAGTCGGAGCCAGCATTTGTGCAATAACACGATTTGCTGTCTCTGACACTGCATACTTTTTTTCATAGTTAAATGCCGAACGCCTATGATTATGTTGGACTTGCACCAAACTCTATAATGCCTTCGCCACGTATTGGAATTGGTTATGCACCCGGTCACGGGTAGGTCAGAACATGACAGGCTTCTGACAGTATACGGAATTTGTTGCCGTATTCGAAAATCGGACAGACAGAAGACATCAATAGAAGTTTCACACACCTTACAGATTAGTTCCGCCACCAAATATCTCGATCTCTCTTCACGGATTTTCTTCTCAAGATCCCGAGCTTCAAGCGAAGGCATACCTATCAGGAGATCCAATAATCTGCAATAAATAAAAACAATAAAATTATGCGCGTGATTATTATGTAACAAATACTCAATACATAAAGAAATTAAATCAACAATTTTTTTTTATTGTATAAAGTGATGAATCGAGCAAAACGTTCACCTGATGGTAAGTGCAACGTCTGCCCATAACAAATGCTGTGTCACCCAGAACATTTCTGTGTGACACCTCACTGTGTCCATCACCCTGAGACATCAGTTCTTAAGTCTCATATTCCCTGTGATTACGCTAACTCTCAGTGCCCTTCAAACCGAAACACATAATGTTGCATACTACTGCTTCACGGCACAATAACTGGCCCTGGGCTGGTACCTACCTAGACGGATTCCTGCATAGGAATCCTACCAGCAGTAAAATGATGCGGCAACATCAGCAATGGAATATATGGAATATTCTGTAATAGACAAGTTGCTCAGCACTGATGATGATGACGTCTTCCTGGCCGATTTTGACAACGGCGACAACTGGTGGTAGGATTCCTGTGCAGGAATCCGTCTAAGTAGGTTCCGCCCCAGGGCCAGTTATTCTGCCGTGAAGTAGTAGTGTGCAAACATTATTGTGTTTCGGTTTGAATGGCACTGAGAGCTAGCGTAATCACTGGGCATTTGAGACTTAAGAACTGATGTGTCAGGGTGATGACTACAGTGTCGAGTCACTCAGAAATGTTCTGGGTGACACAGCATTTGTTGTGGGAATGCGTTGTGGGTTGCGCTTACTATCAGGTGAACGTTTCGCTCGTTTCGTCACTTTATAAAATAAAAAAACATAAAAAATAAACCGATATATTATAGCACAAGTGTGAGCGCAAACACAGAGGCAATCACTATTCATATTGAAATCAGCGTCATCATCTACTCCGTTCAAATCTCACATTAAACCATACATACCTATGCAGGCCCTGCAGCAAGGCTTTCCCCCCGGCTATCACAGACAAGGGCTCATCCCTCAGTAGACGATCTCTTGCCACCACCACTAACAGTGCCACGGCTCTCGCTACGTGGCAGTATAGTTCTTCTCTAGCCCGCGCCCTGCCACGCTGCAGCCATCCCGCAACACGCCACACGTGGCTCTGCCCAGGGAAGTGACGTGAAGGTACCTCGAACTCCCTATACATGTAAATTACAACATTAAAATTGGTTATCTATATAATCCGATTATAGTAGGAGTGGTAAAAATCTAAAACATATTTCTAACAAGGACGCAACAATAAGGAGTAAAAGGACAGAATAATATACAATATTACAATAAAAAGTATATTTTACAGAAAAATACGGGACAATAATTTATACGTGTATAGAAATTGCGCATGGAAATCTGTACAGAAAGTACATCTGAATTTTTTCTATCTGCCAGTGTTTATAGTAGTAAAAAATTAGAGTTCGAGTTTTAAAACTAACACAACAGTCACCATGCTTTAATATGGTGCATGCTTACGTAAGGGTCCGATTAATATGAAAGTTTTGAAAATATAATTATAAAATGAATCTACAAGGGTAATGCGGAATACTAAACAAATATAATACACAAGGACATGTAAAGAAGAAGCGACTAATTTTTAAATAGTTCATGCTATGTATGGACTGTGATATGGGGAAGAAAACATTGGCGCCATTTTTTCGTAGTCATCAAATTTTCGTTACGATTTGTTTTAAGATTCATTATTCAAATACGACTGTAACAGAATGTAGAACAAGACACAATATTAAACCGTCATTTACAGCTGCTTTTATTCCTATATTATCTGTGCCTATAACAAGTCAAATTGGCGCCAACGTCAATCAATTACTTTGAATGCACATAATTATACAATACATAGATATATATTAGGGCGACGTACCCCCATTCGTGTATTGATTCCAACTGTTTAGTACTAAGCTTCTTCGGCTTAAATACTCTGTCCTTGTGCAAGCTTTATAGAACAAAAAATGTTTCGTATATACCGATATCATAACCTACGGCGACTAGAACAAGTTTCAAGCTATATATATGTATATGTATGTTTTCTTGTGACAATATTGCTGAAACCGCTTATGAATGAAAATCAATATAGCATTAAAAAAAAACAGTATCGTTAAATTAAATGCAATAAATAAAATTTGCATTCACGGCAATTCAAGTGAACTGAATGTTCTGCGTAATGAATATTATATAATAAGTAACAATATTTACTACAGTATCCAAATTAATTTGATTAAATGATAATTAGTGAGTGAAGTAGTAAATTTTGTCGGCTCGGTTGGCGCAGTGGCTAAGCCCCTGGCTTCTACGCCGCGGGTCGCGGGTTCGATTCCCGCACGGGACAAATATTTGTATGGCCTACATATAGTTGTTCCGGGTCTGGGTGTTTGTGCATGTGGAATTTATGTCTGTGTCGTGGGTGCGTTACCCACGACACAGGAGAAATCCTACTGTGAGGCTTCGTTTTTATAAGAAAAAAAAAAAAAAATGTGTGTTTCCAACAAAATTCTTACGAATTTCTCTCATATCTCTATTGAAGATAACTTAACCATTGACATTATAAAATATTTTACATTGAAAATTTTGAATACACCACTCTAACTAGTGATGTATAATTAGGGTTGTCACCGTACTTGACTATCGCATCTCGTATAGCTACATGTCCCGTATTTGTCCCGTTTGTTGAGAACTTCGACAAAATACGGAAATCATTAGAAAAGTAAAATCAACCCCAAAATATGACTGGGCGAAAAAATAAACTAATGTTAAATTGTTACTAAGGTTGCGATCAAAGGGTAGCTGTTAACAAAATGCGTAGTTTTCTTTTACTATGTATACATGCAGGCTTTGGTGAAGTTGAAACGCTGCTTACGGCGTTAAATGTGTTAATGCGTTTTGGGCATCGAAAGCGTTAAAACTTCTCGTATTGGTTCTTGGAAGGGAAGTTTTTGGCAAACATTTGTATGATGACTAACCACATCCCTTTGCATGAATTAAACGGTGAGAAGTACGTGCCATAACATCTGGGGCAACACTTGGCGTATCAACATTAGGAATTGGAGGCGGGTATGTATAGGGTATATATACCAATCACAAATTTAACTACACAACGTTTTAAAATAAAGTAATTGAAATGAGACCTTTTCAAGTTATGAGGAATGCTAATTCATTATCGAGTAAGGATTTTTCGGGCGAGAAGCCAACTTACAATCGAACTTTCAAATGCTTTACGTGTAAAATACAGAGCACAGATGCTTTAGTAAAGTAACCTACGTGCTCCAAAGCAGTCCAATTATTTTTTGTTTAAATATATTAACAATTTTTAGATAATTTTTGGGACTACAAAGTACAGTATTTATATTTCACCAATACTAGCGCAGAATTTTCTAGACGAATAAGTCCACTCTGCAGGCATCTTCAGGCTCACATTCTCACTCTCTTAGATGCCATCATTACTTTATATCATGTGTTATATTCAAATAATAACCTATCATTATAAAAAGAACTGGGGCGATAGTGATTCGCGCGGAAATTTTTGAACTCAAAACACCCACCGTGTTTTGAGTTCATAAATTTCCGTTCCTAATAAAGACTAGCATCAGCGCAATTTATTCATTTTTATTTCTACGTTATCACAATTTTTCCTGAAGATTTCCACAAAACACGGTCCTAAGACACCAGCATCCATCATTACCCCGCAAAACCGTTCAGGTCGTCGCTCCATCTAGTGCATGCGATACGGTCAGTCACGATCCAGGCTACACTGTACACACAGTTAATAGCTTTAATATAACACGCACCACGACTCGCGACCGCCGTAGAGAGCGGCGCGCAGCAGTCGACAATCACACCGCGTACACACGATACACCCGTGTTCCAGGGCGGTTCTCACCGCCCAGTGTTACCGTAACACACCGTGTTCCAGGGCGGTTCTCACCGCCCAGAGTTACCGACACACAAGTCGACAGTCCGAACGGAGGCCCGCTGCCTCCCTCGGACGGTCATTAGATGACTTAAGATAATAATTTTATGGAGATATTCACAGTAGCGCAAGCACGCTAGCGAACGCAACGGTCCGAATTAACATGTTTAGTAGGAGTTTATATTTACGTATTTATGTTTGGGTCAAACCAAACCTGGCACGCGAGCCCCTGGCTCGTGAGCACAGTATCCGATGAAGCTGTAAAAGCCAAAAAGGCTAACAGCAATTACATCACCGAAATTATATATATCTAGTGCATGGTCGCCCTACACATCGTTTAGCCGTCAGCTATACGATATTGCACTGGAAAAATTAAGACTATAGCGATGTCGAAAACCTGAAGTAGAAGTCATAGTAACTCTGGGACTAATACAGTCTACGTTTCATCGTGTTTGTTTCTACGGTTCCCGGTGTAACTCTCATGCGATAAGAGCGGAGGTAGGCTAGGATGCAGTGTCAGAAACACATAATCACAACACAACCGGACCCGTAAACCGACAATTTGTTTTAGCACAAATGTTGGCTCCGGCTGGGATTCGAACCCAGGACCCGCGGCGTAGAAGTCAGGTACTCTGACCACTCGACTACGCAATCGTCATTTGCTTACAACTAGTTTAAAAATATAGTTCCGCTGAAGGGCACATATTTTTTTCTTCTATGGGTGAATACTGGCGCGATGTACACTGCGATTGTTCGGACTTCAAAACACGTCTGTATTCTGCTATAAAGCAGTAGGCAGTGCGCAAACAGTACTGTTTCGGTTTGAAGGACACTGATGGCTAGTGTAATTACAGCGCATATGCCACTTAAGAACTGACGTCTCAAGGCGGCGAGCGCTGTGTGAAGGCAAACAGAAATGTTCTGGGCCACGTAGCATTTGTTACGGGCAGACGTTGCACTTACAATCAGGTGAACGATTTTCTCGTCTAATTTTTTTTATTTATTTATTTATTTTAATCTTTATTGCTTCCTTTACAAAAAAAAAGGATACAAAGGGCGGACTTTATGCCTTTACGCATTTTCTCCCAGTCAACCCATGTAGTGGTGAGATTTTGATTAGGTGTAGCAATAAAGGAAAACAGAGAAAGAAATAAAGAAAGAGCAAAAAAAACCTAAATAACTCATAAATGTTATAAATATAGTTACGAGCTATCTAATTCACTTTCTTTCATAGGAAAACCATAAACAATTGAACAAATACTGAGCATGCACACTTTACGACATTTTTCATCACCGCTGGTCTTTGTGGCAAAAGTAAGAATCGCGCGATGTGAGCACGCGATGTATTCTTTTTTTTATTGGATAAAGTGATGAAACGAGCAAAACGTTCACCTGATGGTAAGTGCTGTGTCGCCCAGGAAATTTCTGTGTGACACCACACTGTGCCCATCACCCTGAGACATAAGTTCTTAAGTCTCATATGCCGAGTGATTACGCTGGCTATATACATATGTATTCGTATATTGCAGCCATTGAACTACAACGGCACATGATAATAAATATAGTAATTTTAATTAATCATACCATATCAACATCGTTGTTTGGGTGAAAACGTTAATTGAAGTTAACGAGCGCAAAGAGCTAGTGTAAAAGCGGACCAGTCCTTTGTCGAATGGTCGCGAACCGTACTTATTCTTTACGTAATACATTTAAGGAAAGGGAATACTTATGAATGCAGCGGACCTTACAAGTCTGCCGCAGACTTGGTAAAGGATAGACACGTATTAGAGCGCGTACTAATTAAAGAAGCTAATATATACACTTGGAGATATAGGAACGGATATTTTTTTAAACTCACCAGCTTTTTTATGTTTAACTCAAACAATTTTTTTAAAGGGAAAATGTTAAAATAATTAAAAATACAATCGATCGTTCTACATAACTAGCTGATGCCCGCGACTTCGTCCGCGTGGATTATTTTTTATTGGATTAAGTGATCAAACGAGCAAAACGTTCACCTGATGGTAAGTGCAACGTCTGCCCATAGCAAATGCTGTGTCACCCAGAACATTTTTGTGTGGCACTACACTGCGCCCAACACCCTGAGACATCAGTTCTTAAGTCTCATATGCCCAGTGATTATGCTAGCTCTCAGTGCCCTTCAGACCGAAACACAGTAATGTTTGCACACAACTGCTTCACGGCAGAATAACTGGCCCTGGGGTAGTACCTACCTAGACGGATTCCTGCATAGGAATCCTACCACCAGTTTTATAAATATCCCGTGAGAATTATTTGATTTTCCAGGATAAAAAGTATCCCATGTCCGTCTCTAGGAAGCAAGCTATCTCTGTGCTGAATTTCGTCAACATCGGTTCAGCGGTTGAGCCGTGAAAAGGTATCAAGCGGATGAACGAGAGAGTTACTATCGCATTTATAATATGACTAGCTGGATCCCGCGACAACGTCCGCATGGATTCAGTTTCTTTAAAAATACCTTGGGAACTACTTGTATTCCGGAATAAAAAAAATTGTTTGTCTCCAGGATGCAAGCTATTTTTATGCCGAATTTCGTCCACATCGGGTCAACGGTTGAGCCGTGAAAAGGCAACAAACAGACAGGGAGACAGACAGGCATATGTAGTAAACATTGGATATTATACTATTTATAGTAAAATATCTATGGCATAATATTCACGATCGCGTGGTGCAACGGTCATGCCACAACTGAGAAAATGCATGAACACTAACAGCTTCGTGTATCACATATTATCGTTACTAACATTGTTAATAATCGTTATTTCTGACATAATGATGTTCACCGCCGATTTCGACCGCGGCGACAACTTACGAATCCGAATGTCGAGAGCCATCAACTGCGTAGTTATAGTGCCACAAGTGTACGCGCAAACAAAGAGGCACTCACTCGTCCCAACCTACCCGCGCCCGATGTAACGTTGATGCGATAACATCGGAGTTAGGCTAGGATGCAGTGTCAGAAACACGGGGACAAACACAACACAACCAGACCCGAAAATCAACAATTGTTTGTGTTTTAGCACAAATGTTGTCTCCGGCTGGGATTCGAACGCAGGACCCGCGGCGAAGAAGTCAGGTACTCTGACCACTAGGCCACGCGGTCGTCATTCTGACATAGTGGTCAGAGTGTGAGGTAGGTACCACCCCAGGGCCAATTATTCTGCCGTGAAGCAGGAGTGTGGGCATATGAGACTTAAGAACTGGTCTCCAGGGTGACGAACGGGACGTGGTGCAACACTGAAATGTTCTGGGTGACACGGCATTTCTTTTTTTATAAAGATAAAGTGAGGAGACGAGAAAAAATATACCTGATGTTACAACGTGCAACGTCTGCCGTATGTGCCAACCAGAACATAAGTTATGGGCAGATATTGCACTTACTATCAGGTGAACGTTTTTTTTTTCGTTTCTACAACCATAAAGTCTTGGGTTCGAATTTCAGCAACATTTAAGATATTCGAAATCGCAAACTAACAATTTGTTTTTACACAAAATATTGGTTCCAGATGGGTTTCTAAGCCAGGGCCTGCGAGTAGAAGTCAGGCTACGCGGTCATCACACACTCAAATGAAGTATCCGATGAAGCTGTAAAAGCCGAGAAGGCTAACAGCAATTACATCACCGAAAATGTACACAGCCTACCTCCGTTCTTATCGCGGGAGATAAATTACTATTATACCATCAACCCGTAACATGTAACGTTCATTAAACTACTCTAATTATAATCAGACAAATATTTGTCCCGCGCACGGCCCGCATTTTGAATGAGACCTTTAAACATAAAAAATAGTGTCGCCATTTTGCCGGAGATTCGTAAGATAGTCCTGCTTCTTCAGAGCGTTGATAATCCTAGGAGGACAGGAAAAAATATGTAATTCAACTGATTAACCGCATTGATCACAGCTAGAATATTAGAGCAGTGCTCTGCGATAAAGGAAAAGTAATTGGAGGAAATTCTTTTTCTTTTTTAAAACGATTCCCTGCACTGGGATTTCTCTAGTATCGTGGGTAGACATAAATTACACATGCACAACACAATCAAACAAGAAAATCAATATTTTCTGTGTTTTGTACAAACGAGGGACTTGAACCTAGGAAACGCGGTGTAGAAGTCTGGTACTCTAACCACTAGGCCCCGCGGTCTACGAAATAACAGAGCATCGTGACTACTTTTTTAATAAAAATAACGTGATAAAATCCGTAAAGTTAGTTTAATTTAAATGTACGAGTATATTCGCGTAAATATAAGAAATAATAACTTTTGTAATCCTTCTTCTACTTCTTCTTTTCAGGCTAGCATTAGTCCACTGCTGAACATAGGCCTCCCCATAGATTGTCACGAAAGTTTTTGCTCTCATTTTGGTAAGATTTTGCGGCGGGTTGGCAACCGCAGTTTATTTATTCAGATGTTCCAAGTAGATTTTCTTTTATTTTTTATTTTATTTTTTTTTTATTTCATAAAAGTGACGGAACGAACAAAACGTTCACCTGATGGTAAGTGCAACGTCTGCCCATAACAAATGCTGTGTCACCCAGAAAATTTCTGTGTGACATCACACTGCGCCCGTCACCCTGAGACTTCAGTTCTTAAGTCTCATATAATGTTCCAAGTAGATGCTGCTGCCTAGTGGTTTTAATTTTCCATCTGTCGATTTTTACGACACCCACGGGATGAGAAGCGGTGGTAGATTCTCTTAAGCCTATTCACCTTTACAACACTCAAAAGTGAGAGTGGGCTCAGAAGTGGGGGGTTCATAATCTGTAACTTATGAACTTCTTGTTCAGTCTTATTTGCATGTCAGTTTACAATGTTTTTAGATTATGTCCCGAATTTTAAGCTTTTGATATGGCGACATTAAACAAAAAAGATGCATAGAATACATTGAATGGTAAATATAGATGCACAGTGTGTCCCAGATTAAAGCCAGTATTTCCTTTTATAATAAAGGCACGTTATACAATGAAAGGGGATCGACGTAATCGATACAATATGCTGTCTGATTCAGATACATCATCATTTCAATCATAACTTAGTTACCTATAATCTGTTAAGTCTCATTTTCACCACCAACCACGCATTCGTGAAGGGTGTCCTTGGAAATGCAACTTCTCAATCAGCCATCCGTGTTCCTTGATAACTGCTTGCGGACAAGACAGTTTAATGTAGGTACTTTACAGTATAGCGAGTCTGCTCAACGTTTTACTAGCATCACTTTTTTAAACATGAGGAAATCCTGAATGAATACCCGACAGACCAGAGTGGTCTCTGTCTGGGATGGCGGACTCTTACCGACTAAATCCCTACGATGGTTTCCATCAGCGTTCAAGAGGAGTCACGGGATCTCCGTTCGAAACGCAACCATGGCCCCTCCATCGCTTGGCTAACGATAGCTCTTCTCGAGGACAGTACTCGTTTTGCCCCCAGCACTCTCCCGGTTATTTCACGATGACTCGGAATAACTTTGAATCATCCGTCGTCGTTTCCGGGGTCGCTATACTAGGCGTTCGGGACCTTTATCCCATTTGCCCGCGACTCTGAAAGCGAGAGTGGCGGGCAAATGTGATGTCTTGATCACCCGATGATCTCCCGTTTGTGGTAGGAGAACACCGTTTCTTATAGGAGGGCCGTGACAGGGCTCGCCGGCGCCTTGGCGGCGTCGTCTTTGAGAGGACAGGTCCCTCTCCTGATCCCTTTCGGCACCCTCTTTCTGGTCCATCACGGTCTCACTGAAATTGGCTACGACTCCCTTCGCCTCTTCTAGCAACTTAATCTTAACAGTAACCCTGTACCTATTATAACATAATTTTCATCATTATTTCAGCCTATCGCTAGTCCACTAGTTGCACTGAACAGGCCTCTCCCGCAGATTGCCACAAAAATTTGTTGCTTTTTGGGGGGTTTTGCCATAGTTGTCACTCTTTGCAGGCGGGTTGGCAAGCTGCGGTTGCCAACCGCCTGGTTTTAATTTTCCCTCTGTCGACTTTTATGACACCCACGGGATGAGATGGGGTGGTTCTCTTATGCGGCCACCACAAGGCCTAATATATATAACTATAGAATTTATTGGCTATGTTAGATTTCATTGGCTTATGGGAGATAACATAAGTCTGACGTCTAAGCATCTACATCGGATGACACTAACTCGGATCGAATCCTGGTAAAGACTGTTCTGCATGCAATTTGGTCCTTTGAGCCGGATATGAAATATCAATCGATGATTACTCTTTGGCCAGATTGGATTTACTTAATGTATTTTATATAAATGCGGTTAACGACACGTCACTATTACTATTATACTACGGTATTCATCAGTTCAACTATCGGTTATCGTGGAATAGTTTTAGCAGTGTCATAGAATAGTTGACCCTGAGTGACAAATTTTCGTCAAGAAAAGAGAATCCAAAATTTCAGCCCGTAGTTCTGAGCTAAATTTTTTGCTTTATTTTTCGAAGAAATGAACATAGTTAAAGGCAGGCTTGTTGCAATAATTGATATTAGAGATGAAATGCAATTATACTTGTACAACAATATTAATCCAATGTCTCATTTATGGTGTCTATGGTGTCATTGGTGGTCTTAATTAACTCTTCTGAGTAGTATTTTTTAGAATATAAAAAGAAGTTGGAATAACAAGTAAATACACAAGCATATTAAGGTATATGTACTTACCCTTTATCCTTGATTGCGTGAAGTTGCTTTGGGGACAGAGGATGTGGCTCCACACCGGCATCTAAGGCGGCCGCATCAAGCTCATCACATGGCGGGGCGATAATGATATCAGAAGGTTTGTTACCAGCTCCCGTGAATTGGGATTGAGGAAGAACTGTGGGAATTGTTCCATATTAGCACTACATCTAGACACAAATAGACCAAGCAGTAACAAGATAGGCAGTTGTGAATTGGCCACAGTGCAGTGGCCCTGATGGACAATGTGCTGCTTTGGCCCCACTGACTAAATATTCACAATTAGTTTGAAATTTTAAAGCCGTTAACACTCCAGTCCTATCCGGACCTGATATTATGTTTTCAAGATCGTGCATTGCTCAAAAGCAATAAAATCATTTTTACAGTTAATCTTTGTCACATATAATATACAAAATATTTATTAAAAATATGATGTTCATTTTAGAAACACCTCAAAAAAGCTTAAACAAGAAGACATTCCCTTATCCTTAATTTCTTATATCTGTTGAAAAGATATGATATCAATATTATAAAGACAGATAAAAGGGAGATTTAAAATAAGTAAAGAAGATTGGGATAACTGTAAATCAATCAGACCTGAAATCCAATGAATTGGGACTTTTACACATATTGGTTTCAACAGAGTATGCTGACTACTAAGCCACAGTAATGAAGCCAAGAAAATAAACTAAGTAAGAAAGTAGTGAAAATATCAGCTTTTGATCTACTTTGTATAAAATTATATTTACTGGCTTTTAAAGTTTGTTTTGTAAATAAGAATATCACTATGATTATCATGCTAAATATGTTTAATTCTTAGCTTAATGTAATGAAATATATTAATCTAAAAGAGAATGATGCATGTCCCAGAACAATTATTCAAGCAATCACTTACTGTATGGGAGTAATTTAGAAAATGTTATTTTACAAATGTTGGTGATACTTCAGTATGCTTAATTGCATTCATAATATATGAAGTTTCCAAAAAAAAGTATTTGTTCTTGAAGAACCACTAAGAAACCCAGCAGAAATATACACTTACACATAAAATCACGCCATTTTACCATGTAAGGGGTAGTCTGAAACCACCCTACAGCCCACTTTTATCACCGACGGGAAATAAGATATGATGGGTCAAAAAAATCTTCCTCATCATTGTGTTCCCACAAACATATAGTGACAGCATAGCATATGGTATTATTCTGCATAAATAAAGGCTATCTGTACAATACCATAGTTGCCTCTTACAACACCTTGGTAGGAAAGAGGTAAGTGGTATTCTACTCTGCTTAAAAATAATGATATCTTTTGATAGTTTCCTCAATTTTGCGAATGATGTGTATGTATGCCTCAATTTGAATTCTGAAAAAATTTAATGGATGTACATCAGATTTAGATATGGTTGCATGGCCAACATTCAGTCACACAATTTTTTTTTAGAATGTGTAGACAAGACAAATTTTTCCAGACAAAAAAAATCCCATTAGGATTACCACAATATAGGAACCTGGTGTGTGTATGTCGTCAATAATGTTGCTGTCTAGATTACACATCATTAATTTCAATATATCCATTCAAAATATAAAATGTGTTATGTAATATATTGAAATAAATTAATTCAAATCTTAAAGAAATAATACAAGCTCTCTTTGATGTTTTGAAACAATACAAAAAGTAAGCTTACCAATAGGGAAAGTTTTCCAATGGTAGAGGAAATCTTCAGCAACTTGTTTAATGTTATTGACTAGTTGTTCGACTTCCGGCGGTGCTCCAACAAGCTGCACATCGAAACGCAGTGGTTCACGCTCCGGAGGAGGTGCCTCCAGCAAGAGGGAGTTTGGCCGCGACGCGCGCTCGCCCTCACCCGACATAATGTCTCGAGTACTCCGTAAACTAGAGTACTCAAGTGGCTTGCCGCGCTAACCGCATAATGATCTCCGGCGTTGCAGTAGGCGGAGAAATCACTTGACACCGACCACTTATTGTTTTATTATTTACATTCATTTGATAAATCTAACCCGACTGTGATCGGTATACTTTATATGTAATTTACTTCTGCGAGCCTTAAGTCATAAGATATTAATTTTTTTGTTGTCTTTATTTAGTAGTCAAGAAAAGTTATGTTCTGGTATAGGAAACCAATAATTCTATTTCGACTTTAGCTAATTTAGTTACTAGATTGAAGCTTTGAATCTTTTCTATTCTGTCAATTCTGTACTCTGCTACACTGCTAATCTGCTATTGCTTACGATTATGATTGACAGAAATTGGAATTTGTAGTAGCGCCATCTTTTTGAATAAACTACAAAGTTGACAAAATTCATACAAGAAATAAAAAATTAAAATAATACATTGATTAAAACAAAATATATTTAAACGTATAAATATAAAATTGTTCTTTGTTACTTGTTTCTGCTGTGTATTTATTATAAACTACTATTTGTGTAAATGTAAAGAATTTAATATGCGACGCAGACTACATGCAGAACTAATTTTGCCCTGACTAGCGATGTGCGATTATTTAATTTGACCCGATCTTGAGGATCATAGTGGATCGTAATTTCTGTTTCATAGTATTTTATTATTTTCAGACGTAGGTGTATAAAGTTTTGGGGCTATTTATATATATATATTTGGGGCTTTAGTAACATTTTTAATTTATTATTTTTCTATTGGTATGTAAGATAACAAGGTAATATCAATGTTACTCGAAAATAATAGATGAAATGTCTATGGTGGCATTACCTTGTTTGCAAATAGCAGGTGCATTATAAATTTTTAATACCTACCCCAATCACATCTTATATCACGATTAAACCACCACAAAAGATGCCGGACAAAGTGCCAAGACGATTGTTTACGTTTAAAACATAAACCAAAATTCAAATCCATAGTGTGTTCGTCCTGTATCTAGATACAGAACGAACAGCAGCATTTATTGGCAGTATTAATATAGTTATGAATTATATATAGTTCAGGTGCTCATAGAATATTAAGAACATTTACATACATCTTCATAAAATTATTTATTGACATATTTAAAATATAATCAATTTATCCGATCCGAAAAATCTTTTCGGATTGGATCGCCGCATCCCTAGCCAGGTCTGGACCTGACCGTGTTTTATCTGTTTTCGGTGCTCTTGTCAATGTGGTAATTTCGATCTTGTTTATAAAATATTGGCTTTATTTATTAATTTAATTTGTATTTAAAATTAATTGAATACATTCCAACAATTTTTTCTGTGATTAAGTTTCGATATCTCTTTGGACAGTAAATTATAACTGTGCGTGGTCTTCAAGTGTCTTCAAGGCAGTCGTTTCGGGTATGTCCTATAAATTTTGATTATTAATGATAATTTCGGCTAGTCTCGCGATTAAAAATATATTACTTAGTACTAAATTCGGAATCGTTGTATTTGGTATAAATTTAGGTAAGTTTTTGCTCATTACCTGGATTCATTCGGCGTGTTTTATTTTGCTGATCATCAATTACTTTCAGGAAATGGAGGCAATGGACATTCAGGCTGTGGAATCAAAATTGAGTGATGTTACGGTGACCGCAATACCTATGAGTAATAAGAGCGTCCATAAGGATGTGGGACATAGTGGGAATAGCCATGCAACTATTTCAACTGTTCCTGCAACATCACCTTCCTCTGTCGGAAAAGACAAAGATAATGGCATGTCGAAATATGCACAGTTGCTGGCTGTCATTGAAGAAATGGGTAAGGAAGTCAGACCAAGTTATTCAGGCAGCCGTAGTTCAGCAGAGCGTCTGAAACGAGGCATTGTCCATGCTCGCATTCTCGTACGGGAGTGTCTCATTGAAACTGAGAGATCTGCTAGGCAGTAGTTTCATACTGATCTCATGTCACAGTCAATTTTTAGTGTACTTCATTTTTAAAACTCTTATGGAATTATTTATCCTTTACACTTCCAATAACATAATTTCTTGTACTGTTTGGGATTATCCAGATTTTTTAATGTTGATGTTGGTTCATTACAAAATACAGTTAACAAAAAAATATTACCCAACTCTTCCCATTTGATATTCAATTTGTAAATATGAGTGTGTTTCAATTAATTTGTTTTGTTTTTCTAAGACAACACATGTTTACTTGCTCAAATATATTAGTATAATATTGATTGTGTATTGTCTGCAAAAGTAGCACTAACTCAGTATTAATAAATCTGTATACTCTAAAAATATTGTATGTTTACTACATGTTATTTTGTAGCAATATTTGCAATTGATTTGTGAGCAACACTTGATTTAAGTTCATTTGTTACATATGCTCTTATTGTAAGCTCAGATCAAAGATAATATCAAGACAATGTTTTCACAATGACACCCACAAAATGGTTGATTATTGTTTCTCTCTACATTTTAAATATAACTGAAAGCTAATAAAACCAGCACAACATGCAGGTTTTATTAGTAGTTTATTAGCACTTATGTGCAATATTTTGAATGGCCCTTTAATTCAGTCATACTCATATCTTTAGCTTGATTATTGTAATTGTCGATTAATAAAATATTTTGTTGACATGTTCTTTGATCTGAGATTATATACTTAATGCAATTGACTGATTTTATGCAATGAAAATCGAAATATCATTTGTGAACAATGTGTGAAAGTGTTAGTGATGCAAAAAATTTCCTTCTACAACTTTTGAGTAACTAAATATTTTAATTAACAATTTAACAAAATAATTTATTAGAATTAAATAAAATATATAATTCAGGGTACTTAGACATAAAGTTATGAAATCAAGTTTCTCCAAGTGACAAAGCATATTTAATTCAAAGGCCATAAAAAGCATATTTACCTTTATATGATTGATTATGATAAAGTTACTGTGAATGTATTTAAATTTCATATTAATTCTATATGAGATGAGAGTATCCAAAGATATTTTTCATTTGCCAGAGAACAATTTGTTGTTTTTGAAGTCAATACACTTTTTATTGATGTAAGTAGTATTAAGAATTTGACAGTTGACAGTTTTCCCAGTTCCATGATATCTAATATCCATATAACATAGAAAATGTTCTAATGTCCTGACAGAAAACAGGCTGTGATTGCAACATTTATTGTGAACATCTACCTCAGACGAAAAACAAAATATTAATAATATTAATGTTTATAATGATTGTTGTTGTAAGCTTAAGCACTGACAACACTGATTGGTATTTAAAATTATAATAAGTTTCCCACTTAGTCCCCTAATTGTACTGAATGTAGTCTCATGTCTCAAATAATGATCCTAAGAAGGCAGAGAGGCATAATATATTCATTTATGTTTTTAGAAAGGTGTAATTTAGTTCTTACTCACCACCTAGTTTTGTTTACATCATGCTGACAATAGGAAAAGACATCTTGATGTATGCATTTTATGCTTAGTCATTTGCAATTGGTGCATAACGAAAAAAAACACATGCATCTTTGATGAAGTATAGACTAGTACAAAAATTGCTTTATCTCAAAGATGTCTGGTTTCATATAACAAATCTAACTAAATATATTTGTAATCAAGCACTGTATGTACTCAATCCTGAAGTTATAATAATGAAGACAGTGATATTATTTTATGGCTGTTAAAACTACTCATAGTCAGTTGCAGATGTATTTTAGCTTATATGAAAGCATAGCCAATCTTGTGCATGACCTCAAATTAGGATACAATTATAGTTTATAAGAAATAATGTGCTCATTGATTTTTGGTAAATTTGTTTCAAGTAGTGTTAAGTTGTATATAATTTAGTTTTAAATATTACTAATCCACCTACTAAACAGATTTTACATAACTGCAACAAGACATGAAATATATGTGCATTGATTTATGAAAGAATTTCATACATGTTGGTATTTATTAAAGTTAAATAATAAGCGATGTATACGAGATAAAAACTACCAATGTGTTAGAATAAAAAAAATATTGTTAATGGTAGAATAGATTATCTGAAATATCGCCCAGTCAGTGCGACCTTGCATGAAGATATGCTACATGAAAATTCGGTCCAACTGCCGTGAAGTATACTTTATAAGTTTAGTTAGAAGTAAGTCGAAGTTATAGTATAGATTTTTAATAAGTTACCATTAATAAATAGAGTACTTACATAAATGTTACGGAATATCTTGGAAGTCCACTTCAAACAATATTTTTTATTCATATACACTTATACTATTTATTCATTATGGCATACTTAATTGAAATTTCACATCTTGGCCCCTTATCTATTGGTTCTTTCCAGAAAAGTTAGTCATTTGAAAAATTTTAGAAATGTTTTCAAAGTAAATTATTTGCTAACACGATTTTAATGGGGAGGCACACTGCATATTCATTCCGGTAGGTGGCGCATGAGTGTTGGTATTGTTTAATGTCAAAATCCGTACTTTTTTACGTAAATACAAGTCTGGTATCCTTTTTAGAAATTACACTACTGTGTAGTGCATTTCAAAGTAAAAATAAAATGATACACCATTTCTTTTCCATATAATATATCCATCTTAGTCTTTCATACTAATTGTGTATAAATTACCTGGCTTGAGTTGTACTCCATGACAGGGAACTTTTCTAGTTCCCTGTAAAAGTGTTAATATTGAAAGATTTATATGTGCTAGTATAGATATGTTTATATAATAAAATATAGTTATGGTGCATCTAAAACCGGAAATGTTTTTACTGCAATATATCTAAAGGTTCTGGAGCTGTATCTTATGCTTAATTTTAACTCTCCCTTCAGACGTTTTTGTTTGGTGGAAAATATTCGTGAAATAACAATATGCATATATTATACATTAGCGGTTACATTAGTATGGACATTTCATTTGAATCATGTAACTCAAAAACATTGTATATTTTTCTTGCTAAAAGGTAACTGTAATTTGGTGTTGGGTATGTCTTTTTTCGAAATGTTGAATCCCCATATTTTCCAAAGTACCTGCATAATTTTACTCATGAAGTTTCTTAAATACAATTTGATTCTCATGTTTTGACTAATATAAACAAAGACATAGGGATGATACAACATTCATAGTTTATTGCAAGCCGTGCGATCAGATCCTCATTTTCCTCATTTTATGTAAGTATATCTATTTCTACTTTATTCTACTATTTCTGTGGTATAGCCTTTTGGAAGATATTATGGCAATTAAACATCAAAAGTCTGAAGATACTAACTGATGTTAATTTGAAACAAAATATGTTATGGATTATTAAAAAAATCCTACTTTTGATTATTTTTTTAAAGTTTCAAAAGTGGTATTTTGATCCGCTATGGTAGGTTTAGTGTTAATTGTGTTTTAAAATTGGTTACAGTACAGATTTTTGGGTTAGTAAAGAAAATCTTATAACTTCTAACCCCAGAGTCAAGTTCCAGAGAAAGTAGCGCAATCTGAGACTAGCTTTGCTCGTGCCTTCCCATTGTTGACTTAGAGTGCAATTTAAATCAATGAACTTAAATGAAATTAGTGTTACCATAACAAGTAATTAATTTCACAAAAAATCCTTCATCTGCCATGAAATAATGTAATTTATAAGAAAACGAACCATAAGACAGTACAAATATTAGGAAATTAGTAAAGATATGTGTTAAAGATGTGAAACTAAATATAAATGTTGAATTTGTAACTTCGGATAATAGAGTAAGTATATATACCGTATTTATTCCCGTATGGACTTATTTTTATTATGGATATCATTAATAAATGGGTTTTAAAATACTTGTGATAGTTTCATTTGTTTCTGATAACTTCCCAGTCTTCAGATAATCTTTTGTCAAATCAAATAATATCCCACTGTTATAATATCCTTTCTATATATTGTATGGGTGGGTACCCACCAGCGGGCCCCTAACATCCTAAGCTCTTTTTCAGCTACCACTCAATAGTACCAAATTTACTATTTTGCTACGAATGTCTGTATTACAGTTATGGTTTAATAAAGCTTAGCCAAGTACAAGCTCAATGGTCATATAACAAAAAGTATTATTTCCAAAGCTTCTAAGAATTACAAAACTTTCGAAGTTTTAAACAAAATGACAAAGGGAATTCCCCGCAGTTCCCAATGCTACGTATGTTTCAAGTTAACAAGGGAAAAATTTTGTGAAGTTGAAAACTTTATACTACTTTAACGACACGACGTTCCAGTAGCAAAGATTAATTTTGGCCAAGTTTCTAAATGGGTGGAAGTTAAAATATTTGTGTGATTGCATAAGCTTTGGAAGAGCGCTTTTGATGTAGAACTACTTAAATTATTTCCTCTTATAATTCCAGACAGAATGCTCTGATTTAGTTTAATTTCCTCCCCAACTTATTTTTATGAGAGATAATATAACTTTGTTATATCTCGTACAATAATAAATGACTAGAAATAGTTTATGCATAAGCAAGATTTACGTGAAATAATTTTAAAGTCTAATAAGGTACTATGTTAAATTAATAACTTTAGGTCTTGCTTGCAGTGGAGTAAATATACAAAGGCGGAAACTGATGAAGGCCTCTCAGTGTAACGTAAATTACGTATGTACAAACGGTGTAATATTTGTGTGCATTATTCGTTAATTTTATAGTAACTTTTAATTTAAAGAGTGTATTCGATTTAAACGTGGCAACCTCGTATCGGCAAACACAGTGTTGGGCGAACTCCCATCAGATAGAGCGACGACCCTCACGGTTTTGCGGGAAATCGATGGAAATAGGTGCCTCAGGGCAGGTGTTTTGTGGCAGTCTATGCCAATGGGAGGCCTATGTTCAACGGTGGACTGAGAGAGGCTAAAATGAGGATGATTAGATTGAACTGTCAATTTTATTTTTAGTCAAGATTTTAATTATTAAAAAAAATCGAGCTTTCTGTTCGGCGTTCGTTATTTTATATTCCTTTCCAAGACTTTAAGGACCGTGTTTTGTGGCAATCATTGAACACATTAAACACTAATCAAAGTGCAAAACAGGCATTAAAGATTTTTAAGTGTTTAATTAACACAGTTATATAGTCAATAGAAGTAGGCGTAACTTTGCGGAAATCAATTATATTAAGAGAAGAAAGTTTATTTGCCAAAGTTATTGATTAGCGAAGTAGAGTGAATAGGAGCACGTTCTATTTTTTGCGAATAAAATCTGCCAAATAGATTTGGTAATTCTTTTGTTTGTTCAGTGTTCATCGCTTCTATGTATAAGGGATGTTACGGAGATGTTTTTAAAGGAGGCGAAGTCGGAGTTTTTAAAGGTTTATCGAAGTAGGAATTGGAGGAGGAGGCAGAGGCAGAGGACGGAGGCAGGAGAGAGATGTGTTTAGGTTTTTATAAAATCTCATCAAAATATTTTAATGTTTTTTTTTTTAATTTCAATAGCCTCGCGAATCATCCTTGGTAGGAATCGGTGATCTTTACAATGATTTGTGGTCTATCAAATCTTATGTAATGGTTGGGGTGATCCAGAACATGCTCACATACTGCAGACTTCCTAGAGCGTCGATGCTTTACGTCAGCTATGTGTTCATTTACGCGCGTTTTTATAGATCTTTTTGTTTGTCTTATATAAGAGAGACCACATTCACAATCTAGCTTGTATACTCTCATGTAGCCCTCTACATTACACTTGATAGATGGTAAAAACAGACTTATCTTCTTCCGAAAAGATGTTCTTATGGAAGCCCGCTTCAAGATATAGCCAATCTTGTCCGTGACTTCTCTGACATATGGTATACAGCAGGTACACGCTCGTCTGTGGCCGGTTTCACTGGGTTCCTGTGACGTAGGCGCGGGACACGAAGCCTGTTGTCATCCAAAACTTGCTTGACATGCTGAAGCTCGAGGTGGCCAGGTGTTTCTTGTCACAGATCCCTTGTGCTCCCAGAAACATAGGTTTTCCCACGGTAGCTAACTGTGATGGATGGTGGTAGGATCACTGTTTAAGTATCTGTTAGTATGGGTGTTATTAGGATTCCGAATTCTTTATAACAGTAAAGAAGCTAAATACAAACACGAATGAGTTCCTGCAGTTGCATTTTTAAAGTTGTTACTCGTCCAACGTTCGGTAAACTGATTTACTAATCGCAAAAGCTAAACAGTATTATGTGTATTATATGTGTAAGTATGGCACTAACCAAACTAAAGCGGCGATAGCCTAATGGTTTAGGGTACGGACTGCAAAACATGACTGTCGCAGGATCGTGCCCGCCATTCGACTATTGTCGTGAACCATCTCCTAGCACAAGCTTTTATGCTTAGTTGGAGTGGTTAACAGGAATATTAGTAATGTTAATATAGCATTGCTAGTATTTTTTTTTCAAAAAATTAAGTTTTAAAAAAAAAAAACCTTAACTAGCACTAATCAAAGTGCAAACGGCCCTTTACACTACATTTTTGAACTACGTTATTGTTATAACACAATGTTAATAATGTAAATGCTGATCACACCACAACCGCGTGGCCAAATGATCAGAGTACCTGTATTCGCTCGGATCTTGTGTTCGCTACCCCAGCTGTAGCTAACGTTTGTGCGAAATCACAAATCGTTTGTTTTTCGGTATGGTTGTGTTGTGACAGGACTAGCTAAGAATAGCTTAACAAATACGATACATTTTAGGTCCGACTTATTGAAACGGTGATTTCGCCGTCTGTCGCCATAAGATGTTTTAGCGTTCTTTTAGTCACTGTAGTAAACTTAAATGCTCAATTGTATTATTCTATTATATTATTTGTAATAGTATATACCCAGTCCGGCCATAAGTTCTGTTACAAATGAAAATGCATTTTTTTTAATGAAGTAATGTAAATCTATTAAAATTTATACCTACATATGTATTAGTCTCAGCAAAAAATAAAAATTACGGAATGGCCACCTTTGGCTTTTATACAGGCCTTTAATCTGTTTGGCCACGACTCTATGGACTTACGCACTGTTTTCTGCTGAAGATTTTTTGCTACCTAATGGGACTTCGACGAATTCTGGCTTTAACAGCATTAACAGCCTTTGTAGTTCTAACAGCACGCGGCCGCCACGAACTTTTCTGGTCTTCGACAGAGGAAGTGTTTTTGTATCTGTTGATAGTACGATATACGAACTGAATACGGCTGATACCAAGCTTTAGAAGTGTCTGGACCCTAGCTGACGTACAAACGAAATAATAATGATAAGTTTTGATTTCAGATTTCAATGGACGTCGGTTGGAAAACGCTAGTACGGTGGAATACCGGATATAGCGCGGACTCTGTCGAGTGGTGTCCGCTGGAGTCTTATCGGAATGTTCTCGTGTGCGGCACCTATCAGCTCGATAATAAAAATGAAGGTAATACAAAAATATAGCACATTTTACTAGTGGTAGGATTCTTATGCAGGAATCTGTCTAAGGTAAGTACCACGCCAGGGCCAGTTATTCTGCCGTGAAGCAGTAATGTGCAAACATTACTGTCTTTCGGGTGAAGGGCACTGAGAGGCTAGTGTAATGTCTGTGGGTTATAGGCACAGTGTGGTGCAACACAGAAATATTCTGAGTAACACGCATCTGTTATGGGCAGACATTGCGCCTACCACCAGGGGAACGTTTTGCTCGTCTCGAAACTTTATCAAATAAAAAAAATAGCACTATGTTTACCTCAGAATTTGAGTGATGTTAAATTAGACGACACTCCACTCTCTTCAATAAACGAATTGGAATACACGCGATAGAGCCATACTGTACGACCGGTAAGAGACTACACTGTTCCAGAATATCAGCGAAAAGTAGGGGCTTAACGCTGCTGAGTTTCGTAACGTGATTGAAAAGGGCCGAACACAATGACTGGGTATTTCGAGTTAGCCCGCATAGCTATTTAAATCTATATCTTCATTTTTTATTGGGGTATCTATGACCACAGTGCTCTTCACCATCCGGTGGACCTGTCACACTACCATTACATATAGTACAATTATAATAAGTAAGCGGCTGACTAAAGAAGCATGTCCCGATTTGGGCCATGGTGAGTTCCAGGATGAATTGTATACCATATTTTTTTTCTTTATTGCATAAAGTGATGAAACAAGCAAAACGTTCACCAGATGGTAAGTGCAACGTCTGCCCATAACAAATGCTGTGTCACCCAGAAAATTTCTGAGTGACTCGACACTGTAGTCATCACCCAGAGACATAGGTTCTTAAGTCTCATATGCCCAGTGATTACGCTAGCTCACAGTGCCCTTCAAACCGAAACACCGTAATGTTTGCACACTACTGCTTCACGGCAGAATATCTGGCCCAGAGCCGGCAGGTGGTACCTACCTAGACGGATTCCTGCATAGGCAACTTATGATAGCTCGATTATACTCGGAAATATTTATCAAAATTGTACAAAGATATTACCGTCTTATAGACCATGTCGGATATATTATTCGTACTTATAATTCGGAGTAAATTTATTTAAGGCATATTCTGTCTACTAGCTTTTTTTTTTCAGAACAAACCAACACAAAACAGAAACGTCTTGGAAGACTATATTTGTTTACCGTCGATCAAAACACGAACGACCTATGTCCCATTCAAACCATAGACACCGCGGGGATATTAGATCAGAAGTGGTGCCACCATCTTATACATGACTGCCCGGTACTGGGTGTGGTCACTTCCGATGGTTTTATTCAACTATATCGATTGCAGGAAACCGACAGCTCAATGCAATTAAAGTTTTGGACTGAAGCTTCTATCGGGGAGGACGTTTTAGCTCTTTCGCTCGATTGGTCGAGTAACAAGACTTGTGCGCTGGAGCCAAGTGTAGTGGTCAGTGATTCAGCAGGACATGTAAACGTGTTCAAGGTAGTCGGAGACAGTTTAGTACTATTCGGTGTATGGAAAGGCCATGGGTTCGAAGCGTGGGTGGCATCCTTCAATTATTGGAATACGGACGTTTTCTATTCTGGTGAGTCTAGTTTTGTTAACATATATACGACTATAACATTTTACTAAGTTCAAGTCGCTCGGGGGTCAGCGCAGCCGCTTGTTGCCCTCCTAGAACGTGACATCGAATCTCAATCTTCTGAGAATCTCTTACCTTTCTACCGTCTCCGAATCTTCGACACTGTATCAGAGAACTTTTGGTGGATATAGTTGCCAAGGAAAAGAGTGGCCACCCGTCAGATCCGTTGGGCTGATCTGGAAGGAAGTCTCCTTGAACTAGTAACATTTAGATGTTGTATATATAATTCGCATCTCAGAAACTTTCAAAGCGCGATTTTGGATATGGGCGACATAGATGTCGCTACAAACCTTTCTGCGTAGAAATGTAAGGACAAGTAAAAGGACATTAACCAAAAGACAATATACCGCCTTGGTCAAATTAAATAAGGTAAATATTCATAACAATCCACCCTGACAACTTCTGATTCTTAATCGGAAGATATTAACTATGGCATAAATTTATACCAGATGGACGTCACAAAAATAAAAATCCATACTCTCCACTACTCCTAGTAGGACAATATTTTAACTAACTATAATTCAGCATACAAATTCAGAACCACAGTCTCGTAACAAGTTAAGTGTTGGAAAACAAAAACTCGACTACGACTAAGTCTCCATAGCATTTGCATTTCGTTTACCTCATGTGGGATGTTTTCAGCATTTTTGCAAAATGGAGAATAACATCATAATATGCAATGCTGTCACTATATTGCCTGTAGGAATGCAATAGGGAGAAGAATTTTTTTGACTCGTACCAAAATGACGGCGACGTGGTGGAATGCTGTCATTGTACTGCTTGTGGGAATGCAATGTAGAGTAAGATTTTTTAACTTGTACCAAAAAGGCGGCGACTTGGTTCGCCACCCGACGCGTCTCGTTTCCCGCGAGGGCGAAGGGTGAGCTGAGCGTGTGACCTCTGCCTACCCCTTCTAGGGGACAAAGTCGTGACTGTATGTATTTATGCATGTGGGATTTATGAAATCAATATGTAGGTTAAGACAAGCTGAGTATAAAGATTCACGCTTTAATTTTAAGAATCTCCTTTGGTTTTGCAGTGATCGGTTGAAAGAGCCAGTGTTATGGATATTGACCTTTTCCAGGTGGTGATGACTGTCTATTTAGGGGCTACGATGTAAGAGTGCCAAATCCTGTAGTGACCAACAAGAGTCATGGAGCTGGAGTCACCGCAATCAGGAGTGACGTGGAGACAGAACATCGTCTTTTAACTGGAAGGTTATCTTAATTGTTTAAGCAATATAAAAACACATTAATTGGCGATAAGTGGTAGTTAAATCTTAGTTTTTCGTGATATCTGGTAAGGTGATACCATAATTACTGGTAAGGATGATACGTGATACCATAATTATGGTTTGTTTGCGATAAGTATTAAAAAAACAGGCAGTAGATTACAGGTTTAGAATCCGAGAGTCATTAGCTACATTGATATATTATTATAAATAACAATGTCACATGAGTATTATACGGACCACGTTGATCTGTAGGTACTGTTGTTATGGGTGATATGGTCCCTATGCGGGAAACCTGTCTAGGTAGGTAGAAACGTAGTACCAGTTCTTCTGCCATCACGGATTAGTGCGCAAACATTGCAGTTTCAGTTTGAAGGATATCCAATAGCTAGTATTTAATTACTGGGCATTTGAGACTCAAGAACGGATGTCTCAATGTGACGACCTCTGTGTCGGTACCATCTGTGGGCGCCACACACAAATGTTCTGGGTGACACAGCTTTTGTTATCTGCAGATGATACACTTACCATCAAGTGAACGATTTACACGTCTCGTCATTTACTTCCATAATGATCTATAAAAAAGTAGGCATCTGTCACCCCTAAGGAGTAATAGAACGCCTCTTTGCTAGTAATTGAATTTCTCAGGCATTTTTTTTTAATTTGATAAAGTGACGAGACGAGCGAAACGTTCACCTGATGTTAAATGCAACGTCTGCCCAAAACAGATGCTGTGTTACTCAGAATATTTCTGTGTAGCACCACACTGCGCCCGTCACCTTGAGACATTAAGTTCGTAAGTCTCGTATGCCCAGTGATTACGATAGCTCTAGTGACCTTCAGACCGAAACACAGTAATGTTTGCACACTACCGCTTCAAGGCAGAATAACTGGCCCTGGGGTGGTACCTACCTAGACGGATTCCTGCAAAGGCATCCCACCACTTTTGGCCTTTATCTCATTCTCACCATTCACGAAGAGCATCGCCAACCAAACCAATACTGTTATAAGATATGAACTGCGTAGGATATTACGGCGCATGTAGTCATGCGGTCGACTTATTTTACGCGGGTGAAACCGCGGGCTACAGCTAGTCGCGCAATCAACGACTTGGCATTAGATAAAAAAATCGAGTCTTTGGGCGGGGGGCTGGCAGCTCCCCTCCCTGGCCCCCCTTAGCGACGTCTTTGCCATTCACCATACAAAACAGATATACAGAACAGCATCGATGTGTTTAATCAAACGGTTTTTTAACGTGTATCTAAACTAATTGTGAGAAAGCAATGTAATTAATGCAACTGCTTATTTTGCAGTTACGACGAAAGGGTGCGATTGTGGGACGCGAGGAACCTAAAATGTTGCATCACGGAGGTAGACGTCAACGGCGGAGTTTGGCGACTGAAATGGCACCCTTATGACAAATGCATAGTTTTAGCTGCCTGCATGTACGGAGGTTTTCGAGTATTGCGCGTTGACCAACAAGTGTCAGTGATTTCTGAGTATTTGGAACACGAGAGCATAGCTTACGGCGCGGATTGGAAATTCGAGAATGCGTCGATTGTTGCAACTTGCTCTTTCTACGATTGTAAAATGCATATTGGCAAAATTTTATTACACTAATTAAAAATTTCGAATTAAACGAATTTTATCGCGTTTAATTTTAACTATTTATAACCCGACTCATCGTCACTGTTCCAGCCTATCACTAGTGCCCTGCTGAACATAGGCCTCATAGATTGCCACAAAAGTTCGTAGTTCTCCCGTTTTGGAGGATTTTGCAATAGTCGGTAGGACCGTCTAGGTAGGTACCACCCCAGGGCCAGTTATTCTGCCGTGAAGCAGTAGTATGCAAACATTACTGTTTCGGTTTAAAGAGCACTGTGAGCTAGCGTAATCACTGGATATATGATACTTAAGAACTTATGTCTCAAGGTGATTGGCACAGTAGTGTCACACAGAAATTTTCTGGGTGACACAGCATATGTATAGGCAGACGTTGCACTTACCATCAGGTGAACGTTTTGCTCGTTTTATCTCTTAATCCAATAAAAAAAAGTTAATTAATGCAGATCTTCCAGAATCTCCAGGTTTTCATTTTCCCTCTGTCGAATTTTACGACACCAATGAGATGGTGGCAGGATTCCTTTTCAGGAATCCGTCGAGGTGGGTACGACCCCAGGGGCAGTTATTCTGCCGTGAAGCAGCAGTGTGCAAACATTACTGTGTTTCGGTTTAAAGGGTACTGAGAGCTAGTGTTATCACTGGGCATGGACTTAAGGACCGATGTCTCGGGGTGACGAGCGCAGTGTGGTGTAACACAAATGTTTTGGGAGACGCAGCATTTGCTAGGGGCAAACGTTGCGATTACCATCAGGTGAACGTTGTGCTAGTCTCGTCCCTTTTTCCGATAAACAAAAAATGAGATGGGTGATACACACTAGGGACCAAAGGGCCGTATAGATACTTAAGTTTGTACATTCTTGTATATGGAAAATGAACAAATTTTAGTGATTTATTATAATTGTAAAGTCTGGTATAATCGAAATCGAAGCTTGCTGGTTAGAAATTATGTCATAAAAATAAAAAGCAACTCGGACTCGTTTTAAACATGTTGTATTTAAATTTGCTTATAATGTCATGATAAATATAATTTATAACAATTACATACTTAATAAAGTAATCATTTGCCGTAAGTGATACAAAAGAAATTCTTAGACCATTTACAATATGAAAGGCTTTGGGATGCTCTGATTTTGTTCGTTACGTCCGCGCGGCGTCCAATGTCATAATAAAGTATTAAAAACACTAAACTGGCCTGATTCTCCCTAATATAAATTTGTACCTTAATATTTTCTAAATACAGCCTGTGCCACTTTTCATTGGAATTAAAGTACATGATTATTCTTCATTGTACCTCTTTCCGTCACAAGCAGACACCGACTACATCCAATTAGCTTGCGTTTGATTTTAAACCTAACGGCTCCAACCACACAGTTCATTGTTGAACACAGTGAAACTAGTAAAGTATTATATTTTAAGTCGGGAAAACAATATATACACTTAAGATAGCAAGCTTCCAATTTTTCATGCGTTCTCAATATTCTGCGACAATCGATTGCAATTTAAAAAAACATCTAAGAGAACAGAAGTGGAACGATAGACTAGTCGCATTCTCCAAAAATGGTCTTACTACAAGTCTTTTGGCGCCAAAATGGCGGAAAAATAATGATAAAGGAAGTGTGACTTGAGATGTTCTAAATCATAACTTAATAACACAACTAAGCTTTCATCGGCAAAGCTGATCTTACTTTTTGCTTATTTACAAAGACAAAAAATATTTACTTTATTATTTACCAGATACGGTAGTACGATTTCGATTTATTTGTTAGAAAGATGAAGGACATTTGTCTCTCTCCCTCTTCAAAGCCGTCTGCAGTAAACGCATGAAAGATCCAAAGCGACTCTGTTACAATATAAGCGTAAATTTCACGGCACGAGTAACCATTCAGTACAGTCTAGAAACGTTTCGATCACTGGCAATAACGCAGTAATACTCGCATACAAATGTTGCTACACTTAAATTTTAATAGATTCGAAACAATTTTTTTTTTCACAAAACACTATTTTTAGACTAGTCCTCATTCTAAAATGGCAACTAAACCGTCGTATGATTAACATAAATTACGTTTATTACAATCGTGTAACCTTCCATTACCTTTAATATCACTGAATTGTTAAATAAGTGTAAACAATATGGTTGTTGAAATTGTTTAAGCTATATACGAAAGTTTACAATAAATTCCGGATAAAAAAGGAACATTTAAAATAAACAAAAATAACACAAAAATTAGAACGTCAAGTAATATCATCAACCTAATAGGATTATCACGTAACAATTTTAATATTGTATTCAACTATCCTCCCCAAAATTCAAATTATCTACATTTAACACAATCTACAGTTGTTCCACAGTATACTAAAATTACATTTACACTAACAATTTAAATTGCAGGTCACTATGTTCCACCAATGATTCACATATAGTAATACTTATTTATTGTAAACTTTCAAACACTTCACAATATTTATTAAACCTGAATCATTTACAAATAGTCTATGAAATACTGTATGTCATACCTTGATTACACTAATAAATTTCACATCTCTATATGGTGTTCTGATGCACTGAAACGATATTTACACTATAAGTATATTTACACAAATGCTGACTGTAAATTGTATAAATTATTATCCATTTATAGTCAACATAAAGTAAAATATTCTGTACATACATGCCTTATGAATCTGTTAAGTTCAGATACGGCTGCCGAATAAATAAGTTTCAAAAAGTTAACAAATATTTATCTATATTATTTAATTTCCTACACTACATTTATTCGATTTTTTTCTAGTGTCTCTCTGTCTGGACAAATCTGACCCATTTTCAAGACATTCCAGTTTCTAACAAAATGTGTCTTTAATTATTGACATATTTTAGTATAGTGGATAATCAGCACAAATGCTCTCTTTCTTACTCCTGACAGTTTCAGATGCAGTACAAGGGACAGTTACTATAGGGTAAGGAAGGGTACAGTCACTATATGTCCAGACTCGAAAACCAATCATATACCAAAATGTTAACTCCATTGATTTTTACCCAAATCCTGCGACCCAATAACTAATTAATACGTAATACTATGATAAAAATGTGTACCGTACCACCTTGTGGTAAAGTGACAAAATCAATCATCCCACCAAATTTAATGTAAGGTAAAAGTGGCTAAAAACACCAGAAAAATATCGTGGGCTCCGACGAAGTGCAGAAGAAGCCGCTTCTAAATGACCCACAAGTCCACACCCACCCATAAGACGCCATGCGATCGTCGAACTACGATGAAATCCACATGTTAATGCCTGGCGATAAACAATTCTCCCGATTTGAGATTTATTAACATATTTTTATTTACATGACGCATGTGTCGTAAATGCCCTGAACATGCAGCTAGTGTACATAGCACAGCTAATTCTTAATACATTTTAAAAATATCTTTACTATCATTTTTATGTTACAGCATAGAACATCATTTCAAAGATGAACTTACAATAAATGTGATATTCTCCAAAAGATATATACATCCTACAGGCACATACATGGGTCAAACTTATTGTTGAGAGTAATTTTTTATTATTATCGGATTCTGCCTATCTCGTCAGTTGGTAGCGTGGAGATATTCACCGAGCTGCCAGGTATGTAACAGGCCACCAAAACCTTTAGCATCAGAACACCCGCTTTTTGCACATCGTTGAATGAGACTGTTTCTTTGTATCCGGGCACTCTATGAATGTACACACTAAAATAAATTGAGTACTAAGAAAATATTAATTTTTTTTTCATTGCTGCCATTTTGCTGCAAAGTCTACAGTTTGATATGAACATGTAATAAATATTTTTTCAGGTAGCAACATCATAAATAAAGAATTAAATAAAATGTATATAAAGTAAATTCCCATTTATTGTTTTGAACAGAGGACCACATTTGTTACACTGCAGTTTTATTTAATATTTGTTGCATATAATAAAATATTTTATACAAAATGGTACAATGAATGAGTTTAACAAATCGGTATGCTCTCTTTGAAACAAGGCCTTTCTTAAAGTTGTATTAGGAGTTGTATTAGGTAACTGGAGATTCCATCATCAGATGCCAATCGAATATACTTATAATTCGACAGTTTTAATTCAATTTACATGCATACATCCAAAAAAGAAAAAGCGGAAGTGCCGCGTAAAATTTGACGTAAGTACAACATTGAACATTAAGTTATTGCAGATTAAATGGAAATTTAATCTATGTTTAGACTAAAAGTAAATAAATAGTCCATGATAAAATAACAGAGTATCCCTTTGTGATTTAAAAGCAAATAAAATTAACGTAATACTACATGTTTCATTTTTCATAAATGGTCGACAATTGAAATATAGAGTATGCAATTTTTTTTAAATACAATAAAAATTGTAGTCTAATAATGGTAATTTATCATTCTATAATTTCATGTGCCTGGTTTTATTTTTGATTATGCCTTCGACACAAATCTATACATCACATAGAAAATATACATACACTGGAAACAAGTTAGATACAGCCATTGTCTCTATACGAATAGTATGAGTAAGCGTATTTAAGGAGCATCGACATTATCTCATTCTACATTACATTTTCTATTCTGGCTTCCTTTCTTCATAGTACTTGTGTTAAGCGAAACTACGTTTGCTAACCTCGGCTTATTCTCACTAACCCATTTGTGAGTAATGTCACGTGCACCATAAAGACATAGGTAATAGCCGAGTGACGTAATTTGTCCACCATAATCATGCATTCACACAATAACAATGTCTATTTGTGAGTACACTAATCAAAACTGTTGTCACTGCAAAAAAAAGTTACGTGCACTTTTAACTCGTCATTTAGTTCCATGTGCACTTTTAGTTCACTGGTTGCTAACTACTTCCACATGTGTGCGTCGTGTGCGGTTACAATTACCGGTTGGGGGCGGGCGCGGGGGCGGGAGCGGGCGCGGGCGGGGGCGGGGCGTGGCGCGGGCACAGCGCTCGGAAGTCGTCCTCGTGCAGGCGCCAGTTGGCCTCCGACGCGCACGGCACGTGGACGCGGGCGCGGCAGGCCCTCGTCGCGCACACAACGGCCGCCCCGGCTCGCCCGCACGTCATACAGCGGGCCGCGCGTGCTCCCCAAACGGCAGAGGCGAGGCCCCATATACGGGCGCCTGCAGCTATCACGCCGCCCGCCCAAATGGCGCACGCTTCATGCATCCACACTTCCATGCCGCCTGACATGACAGGGAAGCGCCGACGCGACGCCTCATCCAACACTCTGTGGATAAGGATTATTTTAGGCAAGCAAGTTGCAAAAGTGTAATATCCTGGTGGGGATGCGTGTTGGATATTAGTTTAAAGTAAATGGGACAACTGAATGTTTATAAACCAAATTAAATCCAAGTCGGTATGCTTGTTTTTATTATGCTTATGTTACATAATGATAAGAAAAATAAAATAAAAGTGAAACTTTGTGTCTGTTCGTTCTGTCTGTTTATCTATTCAATCACGCTCAAATGGCTAAAGGGTTTTTGATGAAATTTGGCATAGTTACACTACATTTTATGCTAGGGTCCAACTATGGCCCTAAAAGGATATCTTTTATAACAATCATTTCTAAATTTTAATTTACGCCGAGCGAAGCGGGCGAGGAAAGAATACAGCCTTTTTGTCACTTCCTACATGGAGATATGCGTAACAAACGAGCACACAGTTCACCTCATGGTTAGAGATAACTGTCTCATATATACCTACTTCTCAATCTTTCTGAAGATGAATTGTCACCCCTGAGGACCTTAGGCTCATCATTAATCATAGACCCCACAGCTGCCACTTACCCCTACATCTCAGTCGTCGATTTAGGATGTACCTGTTTTTACATAATATAGTCTATAATATCGAAGATCTTTATTCAGTATAATATAGTCAAGAATTCCTAGGAGGTCAACTTGAATATTAAGATATTGAAAAATAACCAGTAATTGAGTCTCCCATTTAGTCACCATAAGAAATGCAGTAGCATTCTATGAGATTGTGGTACGCTAAGCACTTAGGACTTGCAGTGGCCTAGTGGTTAGCCGTACCTGATTTCTACGACCCGGGTCCTTGGGTTCGTAACCCAGTTAGCCAACATTTGTGTAAAAAAACAAATTGTCGGTTTTCGGGTCTGGTTGTGTTGTGCATGTGAAATGGATGTCTATAAAACGTACTCACGATACAGGTGAAATCCTACTGTGGGGGCATCATTTTATAAGAGAAAAGCTTAAAAAAAACTTAGGCTACAGGGTAGAAGAGCGTAGGTTCATTCAAGTAACGCTCCCACCATTTTCCTCACTCCTGCGTATGCATCCACACGAACTTCACTACCGCTATAATTGGATAGATCATTGTTACATCTACGTGTAGTTAAAGATCGTACTCTACTGCTTTTACCATAACACTCGAGAACCTTATTTTCCCGACGGTTATCGGTTCTGCGAGACATGTAGCGGAACTATTGTGAAATAAGATTACTGCTCTTATTTGCTATCTCGATTAGTTTTGGTTCCCCTGCAGTTATTTTTTTAAGAATTGTACCACTCAAAAAAGCATACACACTGCGCCCGTCACCCTGAGACATTAGTTCTTAAGTCTCATATGCCCTGTGTTTGCACTAGCTCACAGTGCCCTTCAAACCGAAACACAGTAATGTTTGCACACTACTGTTTCACGGCAGAATAACAGGCCCTTGGGTGGTACCTACCTAGACGGATTCCTGCATAGGAATCCTGCCACCAATAGAAGCAGTTAATTATTAAAATAGTAAAATTAAAGTAAATCTCATTTGTTACGAGTTTGTGATCATTTTATAACTAGTTTATGATGTGTATGTTAATGTGGACATATTATATGTGGAGTAATTAAAAATATGAGACAATAAAAACGAACATTTATATAACTTACTCGTGTTTAATTTTTGGAGTCAAAAGAAGAAAGGCATCAGCATTAACCCATATATAAGTAGTAATCTATAGAATACAACTGTCACAAACTCATAAAGTGTTATTATTTATTTACACTTCGATGTCCTCCTGGTCGATTTATGACCACGGCGACAACTTCCGAATTAAGAGAGATCATACTGCCACATGTGAACGCGCAAACCCATAATCGATTCATGCGTAAAGCCACGGGAGCACCGTGGTTCGTGCGTAATGCTAACCTTCATATCGATTTAGGGCTTCCTACCATAGCCCAATATCTAAAGTTGGCCTCTTGCCGATACTTCGACTCTGCTGCCACGCACCCCAACCCACTGGTTGTAAGTGCCGCCACATACAACCCCCTCGCGATACACCAAAACTCGACCCGCGGAAAAAGGAGACCGAGGCACGTCCTCGAGGACCCTGACGACGCGACCACTAGGGCCCAAGCGCTCTACTCATCACTACGCAAACACACAACATCACCATCATAACGCCCCGCCGTCGGCGAGGGCGTATCAGACAAAGTTATTCGCGATACCGCCGCATCTCAGGCCGGTTCTTCCCTAGCAGTAGTATCATAAACAGAAGCGTCGGTGGAGTTTCTAGCGCCATTTCTTCTCCAGCGGTAACGCATTCCGAATTGGTGGTAAACTTATCTAATAATAATCATGATAATAGTAATAATAGTAGTAGTAATATTGCCCTCCCGATTTCAGTAACTGACCGAGCCGAGGCTGGCCCCCTTGGGCACCCTCGAGTCAGTTACTCTCGCGAACAGGATGACGGTCCAAGCCGAGGTCCCCTCTCGGGGGCTCTTGCGCCAGTCATCCATAAATAAAGGTTTCGGCTAAGCGCCCTCAGCGCTATGCTACCTTTCAATCCGGCGAAGCTGTAAAAGCCTTCGGACTAACAGTGACCATCAGTCCTAAAAAAAAAAAAAAGCGCAAACCCAGAGGCACTCAAAAGTCCCGATGTAAGGGTCTCGCGATAAAATCGATGGTAGGCTAGGATGTAGTGTCACAAACTCGGGGACAGTCACAACACAACTAGACCTAGAAACTAACAATTTGTTTTTACACAAAATATTGGTTCCAGATGGGTTTCTAAGCCAGGGCCTGCGAGTAGAAGTCAGGCTACGCGGTCATCACACACTCAAATGAAGTATCCGATGAAGCTGTAAAAGCCGAGAAGGCTAACAGCATTTACATCGCCGAAAATGGATAACACTCAAATGAGGTTCTTAAACGATATTCGTTCGTATAGAACAATTGTAGGAAGACCTGCCGGTACTGGGAAGCTCAGCGCCCAGTGACGTTACAATGTGGTGGCAGCACTGGCAAAATGCCAGGATCCTCTGGCTAGTTTTTACGCAACGTAGCTATCGAACATTCCGTAGCCTGAAATTTGAACTTTGAATGTTGTCACTAACATATGCTGAACAGAAAGCCCGCTTTTTTATGAATTAAAATTCCGATTCAAAAAATATTATCAATTCAATCCAATACGCTCTTATGATTAAGATTTGATTTAAATGAAACTAAGTTTACGGATTTTATCGCGTTTAATTTTTTAATATTTATAACCCGACGTTTCGAGTGCTTTACAGCACCCATGGTCACGGGAGGACTGAGGTGACAGATGTCCTGATGTCATAGTTAACCTGGGGCACCTTCAGCTTTTAATTGTTCAGACTTCCTAGCATCGTCGTTCTAGGAAGTCTGCAGTCTGTGACCATGTTCTGGATCATCCCAACCATTACATCAGATTTGGTAAACCACAGATCCTTGCAAAAGAACACCGATTCCTACCAAGGATGATTCGCGAGGCTATTGAAATCAAAAAACATCCTAATTTCAATAGAGAAGATGGTTGGGTATTACCACCAGCTTGGGATTCAATAATAAATAAATTAAAATTAAATCAAAAACCAAGCATACCACTGCAAGACTTTAAGACACAGTTAGCTCTTTCTGCATAGATCGGACCAAAAATAATAATTAAAAGCTGAAGGTACCCCAGGTTAACTATGACATCAGGACATCTGTCACCTCAGTCCTCCCAGTGACCATGGGTGCTGTAAAGCACTCGAAACGTCGGGTTATAAATAATAAAAAATTAAACGCGATAAAATCCGTAAACTTTTCGTTTCATTTAAATGTGTAGTGTTCGCGTAAATATAAGAAATCATTTTTAAGATTTGATGTTGCACTTACTATGATGTGTCCGGCAGAGTGGAGTAGCTACCTTTTTCGTACCGAGGTGTCGTAAGAGGCGACAAAGTTATTTTACGGACAACCTTTATTCTTGCAGAATAACATCAAAATATGCAGTGCTGTCACTAAACTGCTTTATAATATAAATATAAGTTGACCCGTACCAAAATGGCGGCGACGTGATTCGGCACCTGTCGCGTCTAGTTTCCCCGCCGGGTGTGGTCTCTGCCTGCCCCTTATATGAAAGAAGGCGTGAACATATGAAAAAAAAAGAGTTGCTTGGTCACCTGTAGTCGTCGCAGTCGGCGTCGACGGCGTAGGGGCCGAAGAGGTCGCCGAGCGCGGCGGCGTGCGGGCCGCGCTCGCAGAAGGCGCACAGCCAGGAGGCGTCGGGCGTGCTCGCGTCGTAGCGCAGCCCCAGCGTGCTGGCGTGCAGGCCGCGCGCGCGCAGCCCGTTGCGCCAGTCGCCGCCGCCCGCCTCCTCGCCCGCCACCGCGTTCACCACCGACACCGACACCGGCGACGCGCACGGTCCGACGATCTGCGATTGAACATACGTACGTACATAAGTTCACGACTGTATCCCATAAGGGGTAGTCTAGAGACTGGGCACTCATTGCCAAAATCCGTATCCGTAGCTCATACTGAGCGCAGACCTATTCATTGCGTCACACTGTAGTACAAAATCTGTGGCGTTAGTAAAAAAAAAATTTTAGGTTACAACTTTAGTGTGTTAAGACATTTTTTTTAAATCTGTTTCTTGGTATAATTTGATATTTGATATATTGTTCTAGTTTAGCTGTTTTTTTGGTTTTTTTTTGTTTTTTCTTTTTATTTTTTATTGTAATTCTTCACTGAATAAAGTATCTATCTATGGTGAGCCCATCGCCATCATGCGCTGTTGGGTGCACAGTGCAGTTTAATTCCTTACTCGCATTTTACGAGATCCATTGGATGAGATGGAGTGGTAGTATTCTTTTAACGAGCCGCCACCACACGGTGCAATTAAAGAAAGAAAAACTTTGATGTTCTCCTAGTCGATTTCGACCACGGCGACAACTTCCGACTACTGTCGAGAGCCATCAACTGCGCAGGAGATATTATAGTGCCGCAAGTGTGCGCGCATACACAGAGGCACTCACTCGTCCCAACCTACCCGCGCCCGATGTAACGCTGATGCGATAAGATCGGAGGTAGACTAGGATGCAGTGTCAGAAACACGGGGACAATCACTACACAACCAGACCCGAAAACCAACAATTTGTGTTTTAGCACAAATGTTGGCTCCGGCTGGGATTCGAATCCAGGACCCGCGGCTCAGAAGTCAGGTACTCTAACCACTGAGCCACGCGGTCGGAAAAACTTTATTCATTACTACAACACAACATACATTAAAAGTTAAAAAGATAAATAAACAATTAGATATGACGTATTACAATTACAAACGTACGTTGGGCTGTAGCAACGAAAGGGCGGTCGACTCAGCATAATGCTATGTCAGTGTTGCCACAGCGCTGTTATTCTGTCGATGACTCAGGTTTACCGAGCAGTTACCGGACGTATTATTAACGAAGAAGTAGCAATTACAAACTCTTCGTTATGACGCCGTTGATGTAAAAGTAAAGTTTCAGCCTATAAATGGGACAGCCGAGCACAGGCCTCCTCTTATTTGTGAGGGTTTTGGAGCTAGGAAGAATCCGCTACGCCGCTCCAATGCGGGTTGGCGGACTGCACACGTCTCCGAAATACTTTTTTTAATTTCTCAGACATGCAGGTTTCTTCACGATGTTTTCCTTCGCCGCCGAGCACGTGGTATATCAGGACTTAAAATTGCTAGTAACAATTTTAGCGGTGCCGGCACCGGGAATCGAGCCCATGTCACTCGCGTACTATGAAATTTAAAGCGAGCGCCTATTTTTCGCTGAGCTACCACGGCCGTTGACGATGACCTCATAAACCCTTTGAACGGTTTCGATCACGGAATTTGTCATTTGCGCAAGATCATCATCAATTCAGCCTAACACTAGTTTGCCACATAAGTTTGTAGCTATAATTTTGGGGGGATTTTGCCATTGTTGCCGCGCTTGGCAGGCGGGTTGGCAACCGCAGTTTATTTATTCAGATGTTCCCGAAAGATGCTGCCGCCTATCTTCTGGGTTTAATTTTCCCTCGGTCTACTTTTAGGACACCCACGGGATGAGATGGGGTGGAAGATTCTCCTAAGCCGCTACAACACGGCAAGATATATGCTTTGCGGAAATCCATGTTGTAAACGGTGTCATAACTATATCATTGAGATCCGTGGTAAATTCATTGGATAGGGCCCACTCTCGATGTAAAGAAACGCAACCAACGTTGTAGTTTCTTTTTAATAAATCGGTACGTACAATATGTATGTACAAAAGCTATTATAATTATTGTGCGAATTTTTCGTCGATTTTCTAGTAACTTTTAATTTATTTTAATAGTTTTATTTTTAGTTAAAATTTTAAGCTTTCGGGAAAAGTTTATGTTCATCAGTATATAGACTGTGTATTAAAAATCACTAAAGAAAACTGTAAATAATGAAATCTTATATATAATACTGTTATATTGGGTTCTATTTGAGACTGAATTCAGAAATGTGGACCTCAAATTATGAATAAAAGTTTATTACTTAAACTCACTTGTATATAAGGTCCTCGCGACCGACCAGAACTCGCATTGCTCCCCGAGTCATAAGCGTCTTTGACACTGGCTTCTTTAACTTTTTTCACCATCTCGACACCTTTTCTTCTCGGCGTCTTCCTCCTCGTCTCTTCGGTTGACGCTCGGCCAGCTCGTTTCGCCACTTTCCTGTCACCTTTAGTCGGTGCGGATTTTCGCCGCTTCTTCGCTTTCGCAGTTTGTGGTTTTTCACTAGTTTCCGGTGCGGTAGTGGGTGGGTCCTCCTCGAGGCCGGCGAACATCTTTTCCAACTGGTTCTCCACCTCCACGAAACTTGCAGCAGTTGGTTCTGCACTGCTCGCTTCCACTTCTGGCTCGGCAGGTTTTGCCTGAAAATTTACGATCCGAATAATTATTTTTTTATATAGACATTATGATCCGTGGTAGCTCGGGGTCCAGGCGATTCCCTTACATTTTATTATTCTGTTCTGCAATTTAAAGTGCTGATCTACCATGTGCTAATCGGTAAACGAAAACATCGTGATGAAACTTGAATGTCAAGGTAAAATAACCATACATCGTTGTGCAGTGGGAGATTTATAGATTACTTTAATCTTTTTAAAGTCATTAATTAGTTCACTGTAAACTATATTATATATTTATATTATATACTATTACTATATTTATATATATTGTCCGTAATCACCACGCTTGACAAGCGGATTGGCGATCGCAGTATTAGACACTTAGACGCTGCTGCCCGTCACTGGTCTGTGTATTTTGAAGCGCATTATTTTTTTCGTTATGGTTATTCCGCTACCGGAAACCAGAAAAAATTACTGACATTTCCTTTAGCCGACTATTACGTCACCCACAGGATTTTTTTTATTTCATAAAAGTGACGGAACGAGCAAAACGTTCACCTGATGGTAAGTGTAACGTCTGCCCATAACAAATGCTGTGTCACCCAGAAAATTACTGTGTGACACCACACTGCGCCCGTCACCCTGAGACATCAGTTCTCAAGTTTCATATGCCCAGTGATTACGCTAGCTCTCAGTGCCTTTCAAACAGAAACACAGTAATGTTTGCACACTACTGCTTCACGGCAGAATAAAACTAGAAGTGCGTTTAGCCAAAAAATATTAAGTATTTTTATTTTATAAAATGTCTCTATCTCCAGAACTGTCGAACTGAACGTCACTTTTTATTGAGATTTTAACACAAAAATACCATACAAATTTCCGATTATTCCGGTAAATTTTCTAATTTTTTTTTAAATGCAAACCTTGCCCTGGTAATTACGAACAAAACAAAAATTAGTCAAATCGGTCGAGCACTTCTAAAACAATGTACATTTTATTTATATAGAAGAGAGATACATAGATAATAATAGGATAATTAATATTAACAGTACCTCTGATGGTGATTCAACAGGTACATTAGTGGATTCAGAATTTGAAGTCCTGGCGCTGCGTCTACGTGGCGCTGCGGCCGCCTCGACTGGAGGTGTCTCAGGTTCCTTCTCCGGCTCTGACTTCGTTTCTGGCTCCGGGCTGGCCAGCACACTCTTAAGTTTATCCACTGAGACTGGGATCTCCGGGATTTCCGGAACGGGTGTGGGCTCCGGTGGGTCACGGGCGTCGGTGCTTGCGATCATGGCGGCGATATCGTCTATGGTTTCTGCGGAGCCGGAGCGAGTTTTTCTTCTCGTGTGCGGTAGATCCGGTTGTATTGGCGTGGGCGTGGGAGGGCGTGCAATCGGCCCATTGTGAGTGTACGCGTCGCCGTTTTCGAGCGGCACTGGGGTTTGACTCTGTGGGGAGACCCGTGCCGTGCGTGGGGAGACTCGTGCCGCTGTAGGTGAGCTCCGGGCCGCATGTGGGGAGATTCTTGTCGCATGTGGGGAGACTCGTGCCGCATGCGGGGAGACTCGTGCCGCATGCGGGGAGACTCGTGCCGCATGTGGGGAGATTCGTTCCGCTTGCACTGGGGTTTCCATAGGTTCGGGGGTGGGAGTCGGCGCTTGTCTAGGTTCAGCGGGCGGCGGCTGTACAGGCTGGCATGCGGATCGTGCGCTCCGGTTTCCTTTTTCGTTTGGAGCCGGGTGGTGCGCCGCAAGAATCCGCCGAATCCTTAAATATAAAATAATTTTCTGTTCAATATGCAATAGGACAAAAATACATTGAAATTTGCTAATGCTAACTTATACCGCTTCTTTAATCTAAAGGCTGTGTTTAAACGACTAGTATTAAAACTAAATTTACATAGTATGACGTAACCAATGAATTATTTTCTTAGCAACTAGTAACAATATAGAGATCGCTTCTTATGAGAACGCGTACACTAGTATTAATGAACGGCTGCATCGACCAGTGGTATCCCCGCCTGGGCCTCCGTCAAACCGAAACACAGTAATGTTTGCACACAACTGCTTCACGGCAGACTTATTTGCCCCGCTGTGGCGGCACAAGTGCACTGGAGCCCTACCACCAACGTTTGTTAGCAGCTAACCTCGTTGAAGGACGGATGAGAGGGCGGGTGCACGATGATGGTATGTTTGCACACTACTGCTAGAAGGAAGAATATCTGGCCGCGCGGTACGCCCGTACTAGACGGGTATACAGGAACCCTAATAGCAACGATTTTTACCAGCTTATCGTTGGAGGAAGTCGGCGAGGTCGTATGAGAAGGCGAGGGAGGGGCCGGGGGCGGGCCGCTCGAGCCCCGCGTAGTGTCCTTCACGCTAGAATAACTGACCCTGCAGTACCTACTTACGCCCGGTTCCTATATTCACAAAACGAGATTTCCTTACGAGATGTTTTCCTTACGATCCGTTAAATAAGCTACAAAAAGTGAGTCAGAACCGTTCCTATAACTAACGGACGTCAGTAGCTCATAGATGACTTGAAAACAGTTGTGAAGCGCCGCGTAACGCTCCGTTACTCGTAGCAGAGAAACGAATAGTAACTGTTACCAATAACTGTTCGTTGAATATAGGGACCGGGTATTACACGGATGCATAGGAACCCTATCAGCAACGTTAGTAAGCAGCTCACCTCGTTGGAGGAGGGCGGCGAGGGCGTGTGCGCGGCGCGCGGGTGCACGATGACGGAGTGCGGGGAGGCGGGCGCGAGGGTGGGGGCGGGGGCGGGGGCGGGGGCGGGGGCGAGCCGCTCGAGCAGCGCGTCGACGCGCGCCAGCGGGCCGCGGGCGTGCGCGTGTGGCGCGTGGGGCGCGAGGGGCGCGGCGCGCGCAATGAGGCTGTTGATGGTGGGCGCGTCGCGCACGGAGAGCGCGGGCGCGGGCGCGGGCGAGCCGTTGGCGCCGCGCGGCCCGCCCACCGTCAGGTCGACGCCGCCGCGCGCGTACGCCAGCAGCTCCTCGGCGCGCACCATTTTGTCTGACGGTCGTTAGAGTTGTTGAAATGAAACTGGTAACTCGTCGTTTTATATATATTTTTTTATGGAAGAGGGGGCAAACGAGCAAACGGCTCACCTGATGGTAAGTGATCAACGCCACCCATGAACATCTACAATACCAGAGGAATAGCAGATGCGTTGCCGGCCTTTGAGAAAGGAATAGGCTCTTTATATTTCTAAGTTTTTTGTTATTTTTGTTAAAAAAAAGCCCCCCCGGTAGGATTTCTCCTGTGTCGTGGGTACGTTTTACAGACATAAATTCCACATGCACAAACTACGCAGACCCGGAACAACTGTTTGTAGGCCATAAAAATATATGTCCCGTGCGGGAATCGAACCCGCGACCCGCGGCGCAGCCACTGTGCCAAACGATGACAGTCAAATTTCAGTTATTCAAGTGTTTCTCTTATTATCTTAATACGTGGTGTGTGGTGGTGACTTAAGAGAGTCCAGAATGCCATCTCATCCCCTGGGTCTCGTAAAAGTCGACAGAAAGTAAAACATCCCAATAAACAAACTGCGGTTTCCAACTCGCCTGCCAAGAGCGGCAAATATTCCAAAATCTCTCCAAAATGAAAGCTACAAACTTTTGTGGCAATCTATGGGGCCGGCTTATGTTCAGCAGTGGACTAGTGATAGGCTGAAAAGATGATGAATAATTAGTATTTCCTATTAGCGCGTTCAAATATACAAAGTCTCCAGTTTTATGTAAATAATAATATAATATATCTGAAACACGAGAACTCGTAGTTAATGAAAGACATTTCAATTTTAAATTTTACTTATTTGTCTGATAATATACATTTTGAACTATAGAATATAAAAATATATAAAATCTCACCTCGGCTTGGACCTAAATGTGGATATAGCTCAGCGGGAGGCAGTGTAGCAGTCGCTTTGACGTCGCCCGGAGACGGAGTGTGCCTAGAAATAAAATTACAAACTACAGGATTGTTTTAATGTCGGAATATGCCAGCGTCATTCATTATAAGGATAAAAGCTCCTTAGACATTGGTAAGTACTTTTTTTCTCATGACCGAGCTTCGACAACGGCTATAACTTACGAATACCGTCGGAAACTATCAACTGCGCAGGAGATATTATAGTGCCACAAGTGTACACGCAAAGATGTAACTCTCATGCGATAATATCGGAAGAAGACTAGGATGCAGTGTTAAAACAAGGGGATAATCACAACTATACAAGACTCGAAAATTAACTTTTTGTGTTTTTATAATAATATTGGCTCCGGCTGGGATTCGAACCAAGGACCGGCGGCATAGAAGTCAGTGACTCTGACCACTAGGCCACGCGGCTGTATGGAATGGCTTTAGAAAAGTTCTCCTAGTAGACTATAGTGTACCTTAACAAGTGTTTGTCGGGCGGTGTCGGCGTGTGTCTGTAGAGCTCGGGCGGTGTTGCCGTGTGTCGGAACACGGAGTTGCCGCCCGCACCTTTCATTGCCTGCAATTGAGAAAACATATTCGGCTATACACACGTACACTGTATAATGTATATAAACAACAAATATACCTTTGCATAAACTCGTTTGCAAAGAACGGGGTGTTTTCATTTTATTCAGTGGGCAAAAGACATCTGCATTCTCAAAGAAATAACAAAATACAGACATTCTTAAACGACGCCAACGATCGCTCCGAGAGTGAAGTGACGTATTTAGGATTGCCTCGTACGACGTAAGGTACTTTATTATAGAGTAGTGAATAAAAAAAATATTGCGTTATATTATCTTATCTGTCTCAAGAGATTGAAGAAAAGATTGATGAGGTGTCGAAAGAGTCGTCTAAGGAGTATATGACTGGAAAATACTATGGCTTCCGACAATTGGCGGATAACATCTTTAATATTACGAGTATTATAAGGTGACAATCCTAAACGAATTCCCCCAAGAGACGATAAAAAAGCGTTATCTAATGCATGCTATGAGAATACAATACAAATCTTGGCCAACGAATAGATACGTTACAATTTTTTTTTTAAAGTAAAGTAAAGTTTCAGCCTATAAATGTCTCACTACTGAGCACAGGCCTCCTCTCATTTCTGATGATGAGATCGCTTCAAGCATCTTATTAATTAAGAGTGGTCTAGAGAAGGTCTTTAAATTTTTGATGTAGATATTATGATGGCAGACGAAAGTAAAGTTAAAAGTTTCAGCCTATAAATGCTGAGCACAGGCCCCCCTCTCATTTCTGAGAGGGTTTTGGAGCTAGGAAGAATCCGCCAAGCTGCTCCAATGCGGGTTGGCGGACTTCACATGTCTTCGAAATATTTTTAATTTCACAGACATGCAGGTTTCCTCACGATGTTTTCCTTCACCGCCGAGCACGTGGTAAGTCAGCACTTAAAATTGCAATTAACAATTTTAGTGGTGCCGGCACTGGGAATCGAACCCAGGTCACTCGCGTACTATGACATTAAAAGCGAGCGCCTAGCCCCTGAGCTACCACGGCTCCCTTTTTAAGTTAACAAAAAATCCAAAGTGTTGACATGCATCGAAAAAATCAATATGTAATTTTTTTTCTCAAAATGAACTAACTGCTTATATTGCACACTGCGAAATAAAAGAAAAGATAATAACTAAACATGGGCTATAAGCTTATTCGCTTGGATGTCCGCTTTTTTTTGTAAAGGAATTAATAAAGTGACCACTAGTCCATTTCCTCACTTCAATAGTAAATAAAAAAGCACTTAAAGTAAGCAATTTCAATTGATTTCCTAAAGCTCGCATTTGTAATGGTTCGCCAAGTGGTCAAGCTTGGCGAATTGCGTTCAATATGTGAGAGGTGGTGTTCAACATGTGAGAGCGGCGTAGAATCTACCGCCACATCTTATCGCATGGGTGACGTAACAGTCGATAGAAGGTACAATAAAAGCCAGGGGAAGGACAGCAGCATGATTCTGGAACACCTGAATAAATAAACCGCGGTTGCCAACCCGTTTACCAACCGTGGCAACTATGGCAAAAACCCCCAAAATTTCGAGCAAGCAACTTATGTGGCTTTGTATTGGGGAGACCTATGTTCAGTAGTGAAATATTTGTGGGCTGAAATGATATGTGTGAGGGTGGATACGTCATGCATCCGTCCTCTCGTAGTGTTCACTCTCACGAAAGGAGGACTGCGCCATGTTCAGGGACGTGTGTAGGCTGAAACTATAAAAGTTTCTTACTTCTGTTTACTTTAACTGTATTTGAATATCTTTATGCCTTGTTGGTGAGGCATAAGAGAATCTAAAAATTGCAAGACCGGGGTCGGACAGCAGTGTCTAAATTGCGATACATCTACTGCTACGATGGCCTATCCGCCTGCGGAGCGTCCCACAAAACCTTTATTAAACAAAATGACGAGACGTTCACCTGATGATAAATGCAACGATTGTCCATAACATATGCTGTGTCACTCAGAACATTCCTGTCACACTGCGCTCGCCACCCTGAGACATCAGTTCTTAAGTATCATATGCCCAGACTAATTAACACTATCAGTGACCTTCAAATCGAAACAGAATAATGCTTGCACACAACTGCACCACGGCAGAATAAAACTGCAGTGGTACCGGACGGATTCCTGAAGAGCAATCCTATCAACAGTAACAGTTTATCTTAGGAGATACCTATGTCCAGCAGGAAAATTTTACATGCTAACAAAGAATGTACTTATGTGTACAGTGCTCGGTCTGCGAAACAAAACGGATGGAACGGACCAACCGTCCGTCTAGTTATGAATCATCTGCTAACAGAAGCGTTTAACACAACATCTTTCTTTTCTTTCCTTTTTAAAAAACGATGCCCAACAGTAGGATTTCTCCTGTGTCGTGGGTGCGTTTTACAGACATACTCGTAAATTCCTCATGCACAAACACCCAGACCCGGAACAACTATTTGTAGGCCATACAAATATTTGTCCCGTGCGGGAATCGAACCCGCGACCCGCGGCGCAGAAGCCAAGGGCTTAGCCACTGCGCCAACCGAGCCGACATCTAGTTAGAGTTGTTATATGAATTCTAGCTGGATAACCGTACAGCAGAAATATATACTTAAAGTACGATATCGGTAATTTTGCAATAGATTCTATAAAAAATTAATAAGCAAACACTACAAATAGATATAAATTGAATCACATCAAGCGGAAGACATCAGGCAATCAAAATCCTGCATGCGAATCGAGGAAGCGACGCCAGTGCAGATAAATGATTTTGTTAGTATTGTATTTTATATCTCGCTATAAGTCAAACACCGTATTTTTTTTAATAAAACTCAACTGCAAATACAATGTGGTGGCGGATTAAGAGAATCTACCACCCCATCTCATCCTGTGGAGGAAGTAAAAGTCGACGGAGGGAAAAATAAAACTAGAAGATGGGCATGATCCTGAAACATCTGAATAAATAAACTGCGGTTGCCAACCCACCTGCCAAGCGCGGCAACTATGGCAAAATCCCCCAAAATGAGAGCTACAAACTTTTGGGGCAATCTATGGCGAAGGCCTAGATTATATTTTTTATTTATATATATATAGGGTTTAGCAGTGGACTAGTGATGGGCTGAAATCATGATTATAATACTGCATAGTCAATATGCAGAGTTTCATAAATTACATAGTATGAATGCATTATACTTATATATTCGTCTTTTATTAGTTTACATTCTATTTTTAATGCTCATCTAAATGAATCTTTATTGGTAGGATTAATTCGCAGGAATCTCGTCTAGGTAGGCACCACCGCAGTGCCGGATACTCTGCCGACAAGCCACTGCTTGATGGCAGACCACTGTGTGTAAACATTACTGTGTTTGGGACTGAAGAGTCGGTGCGCTAGCTTTTTGCACACTGCGTTCGTCACCCGTGAGACAACAGTTCTTAGGTCTCATATGCCCAGTGATTACACTCAGTACCCTTCAGACCGAAACACAGTAATGTTTGCAAACAACTGATCCACAGCAGAATAACTGACCTGGGGTGGTACCTACCTAGACGGATTCCTGCATAGGATTCCTATCACCAGTAACATACCATCAACCATCGGGTGAAAGATTTACTCGTGTCGCATGATCTTTAATAAAAAAAATTATAAGTAGGTTGTCTATTTACGTGAGGTACTCCAGTTACGAAGAGCGCCGGCAACAGTTATAGTTAATTGAAGTTGTAAGTACAATGACAATGCAATGAAGGAAAACTTGAATTTTTAGCCATAGTCTCTCAAGAATATCACAGGGCTCTGTAGTATCGATTTGATGTCTTTCGAATAGGTTGCGATAGTCTAATGACCGAACATTCAAGTAAAAATCAGTCAAAACGCTCAAGTCAGGTCCTTACGTAAACGATATATAAGGAGAGAGGAAGTTATAATGTAGTGGTAACTGATTTTTTACGATTTTGTTTCTTAACTTAAGTTAAGTAATATATTCCTAGAAAACATTAGTCTAAGCGAAGCATATTTACTTGCTTATTGAAAGTCAGTATGATCAATTCATAATATATCGATCTGACTGAAGACAAGCGTCTGCTAAGTTCCGCAATCCTTAGTCCAGAAATGATTAATGTTTATCTGTTATTGTATTTAAACAATAGCGTTAACAATGTAATAATGTTCGAATCCTGAAAAGATCTTGGCACTCTTGTGACCATAAATATTATTTCTTTTATTTATTATCTTCTTTTTTTAAAGTTATTACTTTGTTTACTAGTACAGAGGATCACATTATAAAATGGCGGCAGGTGTTAAAAAGTTACATTTCACTTAAGAAATATGATTCCGTCTGAAAATTAAGAATATTTCTTCATTTCTTTTTAAAAAGACGGTAGACTGTAATAAGTAGATTGTGCCCAGACTTATTAGAAAAGCTAGTTGTATACCTCATGTATTACAATATAACGCTTAAAGTTTCAGCCTATAAATGTCCCACTGCTGAGCACAGGCAGTCCTCTCATTTCTGAGAGGGTTTATATATAACGCTTGCCCTTAATATATTTGTGTAGCGCACTATGTTCGTCACCATGAGATGAGACATTGGTTCTCATATTCTGATATGCCCTGTAAATACACTAGCTTCTGTGCTATTAAAGCCAAAACTGCTTGAACGTTAGAACAACTGACACTGCGTTGGTAGTACCTACCTAGATTGATTTACATGTAATATAACAATAATTCTAGCAATTCAATAGACATGGTGGCGCTTTTCCTTGGCTGCCTGACATTACTTTGTTATTTAACTAAGTGTGACCGAAGACGCAGTACACGTGATAGTAAGCTGTAACTGAGGCCAATAGACACGTATAGCACAATTATCATAAGTAAGCGGCTGTGTGCATTTAGCTGCGAGTGGGTGCGTCGGTTCATTCGAGAATGCGTAGTACCACTTCTTGCCACTTCTTTCAATCACCTCTGTGCACACCAATTTATTATATATATATATATATTACTACGGATGTATCTAGGCGATGATCACGACCGCTCACTTATCATAGTTCAATAATATATATCCATCTACAACGAAGAATGGAGATATAATTACGTTGTTAGCTGAGTATTTCAGAGATGCTAGTTGGCAGAAATTGGGTATTTGGTCCTAGTCAGCATACACACCAGTATTATGCTTTTTTTATTGTATAAAGTGACGAAACGAGCAAAACGTTCACCTGTTGGTAAGTGCAACGTCCGCCCACAACAAATGCCGTGTAACCCAGAATACCTCTGTGTGACACCACACTGCGCTCGTCACCCTGAGCCATCAGCTCTTAAGTCTCATATGCCCAGTGATTACGCTAGCTCACAGTGCCCTTCAAACCGAAACACAGTAATGCTTCCTTGGGCTATTGCTGCCCTGGGGTGGTACCTACCTAGACGAATTCCTGCATAGGAATACTACCACCAGAAGTAGAATGCTCCTACTGTTCCGTTGATATTCAGTAACCTCTACCACGTATCATTAAATCGAAGCGTTGCGGCTACGAACTAAGAGGACTACTGTACCTGCAGCGGGTCAGGGGGCGAAGGCGCCGGCACATGGTAAAGGTGCGGCGGGGGCGTGGGCGTGTGCCACGTGACGCCGCGCTCCGAAGCCATGTGGGCCTGAGGCGCTCGCGCCAGGAAGTTCGCCACCTGTAACTGATAAATCGATTATTGGACGGCGGTTCTCTGAATACTGTCGTCGAACAGTAAATTGTGTCATTATCGCAGAACATCGTTAATACACTGATGAACATAGGCTTTCAATAGATTGCCACAGTGTCCAATGAAAAATATCATAACATGCTTATCCAAGTAAGTCTGCCAGCACGACGGTGGCGGTGGAGCCCGTAGGGATGCTTTTTTTTAATTGGATAAAGTGATGAAAAGAGCAAAACGTTCACCTGATGCTAATTGCAACGTCTGCCCATAACAAATGCTGTGTCACCCAGAAAATTTCTGTGTGACACCACACTGTGCCCATCACCCTGAGACATACGTTCTTAAGTCTCATATGCCCAGTGATTACGCTAGCTCTATTAAATAGTCGGTCCAGGATCAATAGACAACCATGTTAGTGTAAATATATTTTAGGAAGGTAGAAATGCCTAGGGGCCTTTACATGATATAACCCGGTACTGCTAACAGGTGATGATTTCTATGCAAGAGATGCATGATTGATGACGAGTATAAATTGTATTAAAGTACATATTAAATATACGTAGGTCAGCGGAGTGTCGTATGGTAATAAAAATGATGTCTGTCGTAGAGTCTATAACACTTGATAATGCCTCGTTTTGAGGCGAAACTCGTGTCGTGGTCTCGACTTCAGTGAAATATTGCCTAGTGGTGGAGGGTATCTGATGTCGGTTCCTGGTGGCGGTGTTAGTTTGCTTGTGCACGCTACTGAGTGAGGGTGGATGGTGCTCTTCAAAACTATGTAGTAATATACACCATTACATATTTTGCATGCGGATCTTAGCAACTTAACTTCCTTTCCTTCATTTATAATTTCTTTATTCAATTTATTCCTATTTAAAGCTCTTATCAATGTTAAAATCTATTTCTACAGTAAGGATGGTGACCTGGCTCGTAGAAGTAACTTACTCAATATCTAAAAAATTGTGTGATTCTCGGCGGCTCTGTCGTATTGTCAATAACACTTGATAATACTCGTTTTCATCTAAAACACGTGTCACGGGTCTAGACTTCAGTGGTGTAAATTGCATGGTGTTAGTGTTGTAGTGGTGGAGCGTATCTCGGTGGTGGTGTTAGATTGCTTGTGAACAATATTGCGAGAGGGCTGGCAGTGCTCTTCAAAAACTAGGTAATTCCTATGCAGTAATCCGTTTAGGTAGGTACCACTCCAAGGCCAGTTCTGCCGTGAAACAGTACATTACTGTGTATCGCGGAAAGGACACTGAGAGCTAGTGTAAGCATACATTAAAAATACAACAATGAAATTTCTACTAAATTACCAGTCATTCTTATAACAAGTTGGTAAACTTAACTCAACTTATACAGTATCTTGAAAGTTTCAAATAAGAACTTGTGTTAAACTATAAGGGTCGATTTTTAGACCTCGTCGTACCCCAAAATTAGTTTTCGTTTATGTCGACCACTGGGAAACCGATTTCGACCGCAAGGGGTTCGATATCGACCACTTTGTGCATCCCTGCTCTAGTGTTTATACGCTTAATTACTAAAACTAACTTCAAGATAAAACCATTCACGGATATCCCATCGGACGTAACTCAGAAACAAAGGTAATAATAACTTAAAACATGTTTACATTTTTTGCATTTAAAGAAAATACACACAGTATGATAACTTTACTAAGACATTGGAATAATATGAAAAAAATTTAAGTCGCCTTTTTTAAAGTAGATCGTCTTTCTCTTTTTCACTTATTAAAACAGTTATAACGTGTTCGATTTACATCAAAACATTGGTCGCTTCTAATGATAATATTAAAAGATGACAACAAAAATAAAACAAACAATTGAAGGTGACATTAATTTTATGCAATAATTTATTAGTATTATAAATTTATAAACATAAAACCAGCAAATTAATGAAGCGTGCTTCTTCAAAAATAAATACAAAATATCACAGAATCTCGTGTTAGTTTGTATTTATTTTTGAAAAGAAACATGTAAATTAAACTAAATTAATAACGTTATATTTTTTGTAGGTTAGTCATGGCTGTATAATTGTAAACAGGTGACTTTTTATTATTACTTTAGGACCACATAATTTTTTGAACTTCTTTGCGCAGTTTATCGATTGTAGATTTTTTCCTTGTATTGTCTCTAAGGGTTCTGTATTTACATGAATTCAAAAGTCCATGCATGATGGGAAATTGGAGGGGCTATTTTTTTTTAAGTCCGCTTAGTTAATATCTATATAAAAAGCTTACATGGTCGTGTGAATATAACGTTCATACTACTTGTGGCGTGAAGTTTCTATTAGCAGTTCGAGGATACGTCATTGCTGCCTTTTTGAGCCAGTTTCCGCGACTTATCAACTATGTTCTGGAACGACCTTCCACCATTTCTCGTCTCTCGTCTCAACCTACCCGCGCCCAATGTAACGCTGATGCGATAAGATCGGAGGTAGGCTAGGATGCAGTGTCAGAAACACAGGGACAATCAAAACACAACCAGACCCGAAAACCAACAAATTGTGTTTTAGCACAAATGTTGGCTCTGGCTGGGATTCGAACCCAGGACCCGCGGCGTAGAAGTCAGGTACTCTGATCACTAGGTTGACAAAGATAAAAAGTAACTAATTAACTCAGTTCCACGTATATAAAATAGATCTGTCAGTGTGTCCATACTTGTATCCTGGTCCATATCGCACATAACCATAATTACGTTTCAGATTGCTTTATTATTGCGTATATCACAGTGTTCAACTTCATTTTAGATTAAAAATAATTATTATATATATGACATTTCTTTGAATAATTTGCATATCTTTGTAATACTTTAGTTAAATGTTAAGTGTCCGGCAACTGCTCGGTAAAACCACAGACATCGACAGAACAACAGCGCTGTGAATGAGGCAACACTGCTGCAGGATTATTATTTAGCCGGCTCGGTTGGCGCAGTGGCTAAGCCATTGGCTTCTGCGCCGCGGGTCGCGGGTTCGATTCTCGCACGGGACAAATATTTGTATGGCCTCCATATAGTTGCGGGTCTGGGTGTTAGTGCATGTGAAATTGATGTCTGTAAAATGCACCCACGACGCAGGAGAAGTCTTACTGTGGGGTATTGTTTTTTTAAAAAAAAGCTTTATGCTGAGTCGGTAGCCTTCCCGTTGATGCAACCCAATGTAAAAATACTATTATTTTTCATGTGTTTATATATGTGTGCTGTGTTGTAGTAGTGATAGTATTTCTAGATTTTTACGACACTCTCGGAATGAATGTGGTGTCGGTTCTCTAACGGCACCAACACACCGCATGTCTCCTTACTATCGATTTTGTTCACGTGGGCTTGAAATTTATCTTCTGGTAATACATACATACATACATAAGATCACGACTGTATCCCATAAGGGGTAGTCAGAGACTGGGCACTCACTGCAAATACAGATGACTGCCACAATCCACGTTTCACCTAAACAATATAATGCACTTGGTGTGATAGGTGGTGAGCCCATCGTCACCATGCGCTGTTGGGTGCACAGTGCAGTTGAATTCCTTACTCGCCTTTGACGAGATCCATTGGATGAGATGGAGTGGTAGTATTCTTTTAACGAGCCACCACCACACGGCTTGGTATATAACGGTAATACGTTCGTCAATCCGTCTGTTAGTCACGGCGATGTGTGTAATGACTTTATCGTGTTGTGTGACGTAAAAATAGTTCATGCAAAATCAAAACCACAGTTTATTCATTGAATCACGTTACGTTTAGAATGTCCTACATCGTCGTTTCAGCCTATCACAAGTCCACTGCTGAACATAGGCCTCCCCCATAGATAGCCACAAAAGTTTGTAGCTCTCATTTTGGGGGATCTTGCCATAGTTGCCACGCTTGGCAGGCGGATTGGCAACCGCAGTTTATTTATTCAGATGTTCCAGGAAGATGCTGCTGCCCATCTCCTGTTTTTCATTTTCCCTCTGTCGACTTTTACGACACCCACGAGATGAGATGGGGTGGTAGATTCTCTTACGCCGCTACCACACGGTACATGTTAATGTTTTATTAACTTTTGATAAACTTTTTTCATACGTAATCACCAACGTTAGATGATGACTTTAAACCATTTCCGTTATATAGTAAATATAGTCCGTTATAAACATTTAACAATTGCAAGTTAGAAACGTACGCGGTTCGTTCGTAGGAGCTTGATATAGAAACAAAGAAAGAAAAAGTTTATTTAGCAAAGACCGCTGACGTACAAAAGATACATTTACAAAACAACATTGACATAAAAGTAACCAGAAGAAGTAGAACCTTACCACTAATCTTATATCTAAGTTGTACGTTTGGCCATCTGTATGTAAGTCGCGGGTCATGCCAAATATCGTTGCCTCATTGTACTTATTTTCATTATAACGGGGAAATTTTTCATAATCATTTCAGCCTACAACTAGTCCTGTATAATATGCTGCTGCCCATCTCCTGGTTTTTATTTTAACTCTGTCGGCGTTTTTACGACACCGTGCAAATATTACTGTGCTTCAGTCAGAAGGGCACTGAAAGCTAGCGTAATCACTGGGCAATTTTTTTTATTGGATAAAGTGACGAAACGAGCAAAACGTTCACCTGATGTAAAGTGCAACGTCTACCCATGACAAATGCTGTGTCACCCAGAAAATTTCTGTGTGACACCACACTGTGCCCATCACCCTGAGACATAAGTTCTTAAGTCTCATATGCCCAGTGATTACGTTAGCTAACAGTGCCCTTCAAACCGTAACACAGTAATGTTTGCACACTACTGCTTCACGGCAGCATAACTGGCCCTGGGGTGGCACCTACCTAGACGGACTTCTGCTTAGGAATCCTACCACCTATCAAGATGTCTCAGGGTGATGGTCGCAGTGTGGTGTCACACAGAAATATTCTGGGTGACACTTCATTTGCTATGGGCGGACGTTGCACTTACAACCAGGTAAACGTTTAGCTCGTTTCGTCACTTTGTCAAATAAAAAATTTCGTTAAGATCGGTTCAGCGGTTGAACCGTGAAAAAGGTAACAAACAGACAGAGGGACAGAGTGAGTTACTTTCGCATTTATAATATTAGTATGGATGTTTTTGATGTATATGCAAAAAACATGTAAGTGTGTAGGTGTGCTTGTGTATATAATAACCGGACTGTCTCTTAAATTGGTTCTTGGCAAAATTTGTTTTAACTGTACAATTGTCAATAATTGCTCCTCTTCTCGTACCGTTACTGGAGTCAAAGGATGTTTTTCCATTATTAAATGTAGCACTAACACTCAATAATTTGCTGATAGCATATAGTTCTTCTGTAGGAAATCAATAAGGCTTACTGTACATCACCTTTATTAATGATCGCTGGCCACGTTCTAATTCTAACATTTCAATTTTTGTTGCCCCACCCCAAACTGGTGGGACACAGTATGTCAAAGCTGATTGAGCGAGAGCAATATAAATTTGATTTCAAATTTTAGTAGTTGCCACGTGTCGGAGTGTCTTAAAAATCCGAATCAGTATTCGTATTCTGCCCACGGTTACTTCAATATGTGTGTGCCAAGAGATTCTTTGATCTATAATGATTCCTAAGTATTGCAATCTACTTTTTCAATTTTAGGACAAGAGCAGATATCTTACATGTCACACTTATGTATTTTAATATTAAAATTTGTTGGTGCGCGTTTATTTATGCATAAACAAATGTAATTTGTTTTCGCCATATTAAGTGTTAGTACATTTAGTTTAAGCCAGTTAGTAATTATCGCCAAACCAGTTTCTGCAGCTTTATGTACTTCTTCCCACGATTTTTCTGAGCAAATAATGCAGTGTCGTCTGCATATGAATATATGTCCGTTATCAATTTTCATGTTACATAAATCATTGATATATATAAGGAATAAAGTAGGGCCCAAAACGCTACCTTGAATCACTGACATACTCTCCTATTTTTACTCTTTGAGTCTTAGGGCGGATTTCACCGTTGAAACTCAACGCGATCAGTTCAAGCTGAACGAAGTTTAAGCGTAAACGCTTACTGTAAACTGAGTCCAATGCTACCTACTGTTTGCATTTCACCAACATCAACTGAACGCGATTAAAGCTAAACGCGGTTCAAATTCTGAACGCCCAATTTTCGACGTTCACTCTTTAAACGCGTTTAGAGAGCTGTCATTGTCAATCGCACAACTATGTAAACACAATAAATGTTTTTAATACGTTTTGTTTATTGTTTGCATACCTATGTGTCTTATGCATAAAAACAGGCTGTTTGAAGTCGCAAAATAATAAATGCATCGAGTTTTTGTTTTAGATTGTGACGATATTTCGCGTAAACATCGTTTTTCTGAACGCGATCAAAATGGAGCCAGTGAAATCGGTTAGACGAAAACCGAGTTCAAATAATACATTTAAACTAAGTTCAGTAAAACGTGGTTTTATTAAACTTGGTTTCCAAAGCAATCGGTGAAATAGGGTCTTAACAGCTCCAATTTAGTCCCTAACTGACTCCCTAACTGACTCCCTAACAACTAACACCGATTATTTCTAGCTTCTGTAAAAGAATGGGTACAGAATCAATATCGAATGCCTTTTGAAGTCCAAAAAGACAGCTAAACATTTGTTTTTGGAATCAAGTTAGTCGACTATATTTGAAGTCTAAAATTGCGTCTTGGGTAGGTACATTGTTTTTGCCTAAATCCATAATGTGAGTCCGATAAAATGTTATATTTATTAAGATATTGTTTAAGTCTATTGTTGATTAATTTTTCCAATATTATTGAAATAGCTGGCAAAATAGAGATTGGTGTATAATTATTAACTTCGCTTCTGTCCCCATTCTTGTATATAAGGGTAATAACAGAGTGTTTCCAGAGAGAAGGGAAAACACCTGTAGAAACACAGAGATTAGCCAAATGACAAATTATTGGTATAACCATATTTTTGGATAGTTTTGGAAATTTGGTTGGAGGATAAGTATAATAAAGAAATTAAAACCAAATATTTATGTTTTCGCACAAACATTGCCCCGGTTGACCCAGAACCAGTCAGGTCGTCGTAATATTTTTTCAAGCTATGCTAGTTCGAACCAGCAGGAAGCCCAGTTGGAATTTTTTAATAATTTTGAAAAGTACAAATAATCATCTAATTAACATAAAGAAATTGCTTGATAGCGGATCACCAAATTCCCGGTTATTATAATCCATATATACTTTATATACTCTACATACTTTAATAAACCTTTTAGTAGTCTTATAAAGTCTAGCGTCTAGCCCCTTAGTTCCCAAAGTGGTCCAGGTGGACCCCCAGGAGTACACGGGAGGCTCGACGGGGGTCTACATTGGCGTGACAACAAAATGGGTTAGTTAGTTATAGTTTTGGGAATATCGTAGAGATGTAGCAGGGGTTCCACCGGAACCAGATAAATTTCGAAAGTGGTGTATGAGAAAAAAAGTATGGGAGCCTCTGGTCTAGCCGATAGGTGGTCCGGCGGATAGAATAGCACCTATCTCTTTCTTACCAAGGTGGTGTACGGACAGCCTGTATTCGTGCAGAATAACAACATAATAGGAGTAAGAATTTTTTGACTTTTACCAAAATGGCGGTTACGTGGTTCGCCACCCGTCACGTCCCGTTTCCCGCGAGGGCAAAAAGTGGTCCATACCCATAGTGGGCCATAGTGGCCTCTGCCTACCTTTGCCTTTTATTGAAGATAATGGTAAGTGCAACGTCTGACTATAACAAAAACTCTTTAACCCAGAAAATTTGTGTGAACACTACGCCGTCACCAGGGACGTCTGTTGTTAAGTCTAACATTACCCTTCAGACCGAAACATAGTAATATTTGCAACCTGCTGCTTCACGAAAGAATAACTGGCATTGCAGTGGTACCTAGACGGATTCCTGATTAGGAATTCCACCACGGGTATATTAGGCTATATTAAGCTGTATCGTATTTGATGAAAGTATGTTTTTGTCGATCCAGACAGCAGTACCGCCAATATATTTGTAGCGTAGCCGGACCGCGATATAAAGAGCAACATCTTGAGATAAGAAAAATATCAAGGACCATAACCTAATTAAATCTGATTGTAAGATTCTATAATAACAAGATAGCACCAATGATTTTAAGAACTGACAAGAAAACAGTTTCTTTAATTCTTTTTAATTTTTATACAATTCGCTAAAGTTTGCATATCCTATATTTTCAGACGTGGGTATATAATTAAGAAATATAATTCAAAGACAATTATAATTTGAATAATGTACGTATTTTTTTTATTATTGTAAAATACTTCCCTAACGTTCAATAATTATACTCATCATCATTATCATTTCAGCCTATCACTAGTCCACTGCTGAACATAGGCAGCCCCCAAAGATTGCCACAAAACACATAAGTATGCAGCTCTCATTTTTGGGGATTTTGCCATAGTTGCCACGCTTGGCAGGCGGGTTGGCAACCGCAGTTTTTTTATTTAGATGCTCCAGGAAGATGCTGCTGCTCATCTCCTGGTCATTATACACATGTGTATATAAAAATATATGTACGTTTTATAACTTACTGGCTTAAATTATTAATAACGCTAAATAATTAATTTTTTATAATAATTCATTAAAGACTTTGTGGTAAGTCACGCTTCGTATAATTTGGCGCCATTTGTTGTTGTAAAAATATTTCTAATGTTTTTATTTTATACAGAACAAATAAAAAAATAAAGGTTTTGATAAACTTAAGAAGAAATTATAATATCCTAGACAACTGGTGGTCGCATTAACATACAGCAGACCATCTGCAATGCTCAAAAGTGGTGGCTTTTCATAATGAGGCATTTAACACGTATCAAACTAAATCGTTATTCGAAGGCGTTTGGTAGAAGAGAAGTTGTTCAGAGCGCTAACAAGGAAGGTACTCCCAATGTTGAAATTGCACTTCGTGCTGCTATATATTTTTGTTAAAAGCTTCAAATGTTACAATAACAAATCCAACGATCCCAAACATGACGAAGCTATCTTCCGACTCCATCATCATACCAATTTCATGGTACCATATCATTGCATTGCCACAGAAGATACATAGGTTAGGAAAAATTTAGCTCAATCGAATTTCGGAAAGAAGGGCAAATTTTGCTAGCAATTTTTTTTTAAAGAACTGATATCTCAGGGTGACCGGCGCAGTGTGGTGCCACAAAGAAATATTCTGGGTGCAGACGTTGCACTTACCATCAGGTATGTATATTAAAGAAGTACGTAGGTATATATAACTTGTAAGCCCCTATGCAATACGATACATGTGTCACGGACGGAATTTGCGCGTATAACGTTTTCGACAACGTGGTTGTCGGTTGTTGTTTTCCTTCGATTACACACGCTCAAGGGCCATTTTAAATTTCACACTAAACGGCCAACAGTTCGAAACCCGATGACGGCATCACTATGAATTCATAATTGTTCATAAGTGTTGCAAATTTTTTACGTGCTCGGGCGTTGAAATACAACAACTACCACGTGGCCTTGTGGTCAGAGTGCCTGAGTTCCAAGCAGCAGGTCCAGGGTTCGAATACCAGCCGCAGTAAAAATTTGTGCGAGAATACAAATTGTTGCTTTTCGGATCTGGTTGTGCCGTGCGTTTGAAATTTATGTATGCAAAGTACATCCGCGATACAGGAGAAATCCTAGCGCGGGACGTCGTTTTTAGGCGGACTCACTTTGGATTAATTATCCTCTGTAAAGAGGACACACATGTACCGTAGAGAGACGTGTCGTATTCATAGAAAACATTGTTGCACATGCAGGAATCCGTCTAGGTGTACCACCCTCTCAGATCCAGTTATTTCTGTCGTGAAAGCAGAGGTGTGCAAACATTACTGTGTTTCGGTCTGAAGGACGCTGACATACATAAGATCACGACTGTATCCCATAAGGGGTAGTCAGAGACTGGGCACTCACAGCAAAAACAGATGACCGCCACAATCCACGTTTCACCAAAACAATATAATGCACTTGGTGTGATAGGTGGTGAGCCCATCACCACCATGCGCTGTTGGGTGCACAGTGCAGTTTTATTCCTTACTCGCCTTTTACGAGATCCATTGGATGAGATGGAGTGGTAGTATTCTTTTAACGAAACGCCACCACACGGCCCAAGGCGCTGAGAGCTAGCGTAATCACTGAGCATACGAGATTTAAGAATTATGTATCATGTGACGAGCGCAGTGAGGTGCCATATAGAAATGTTCTTGGCGACACAGCATTTGTTATGGGCAGACGTTGCACTTATCATCAGCTGAACGTTTTGCTCGTTTCATCACTTGATCCAATAAAAAAAAACTGGTTTTCGCATAAGTGTTATATTCGAGTAAGGATTGCTTAGAAGTTAAATCGAGTGAGAGCCTACGTATTTGCGCGTACACATTTGGCTCTACTCGTACACATACCTGCGCAGTTGATATCTTCCGACAGTATTCGGAAGTTGTCGTCGTTGTCTAAAATCGGCCAGGAGGTCATCATATTTGTAGAATTATGGTTTTTTAGTTAGTTTAACATACATCTAGTAATGATAATGTAAAGAAATGGTAAAATATAAAGAAGTGTCACAGTATCTAACTACTGCGCCTCGGATTCTGCAGTCCGGATTCAAGAAATTGTGCAAAAACGCAAATTGTTTATTTTTGGGTGTATTGTGATTGCCCCCGTGTTTCTGACACTGCTCCTTAGCCTACCTCCGATCGACAATCGTTACAACCGACGAGAGCAGGTTGGGTTGAGTCAGTGCGTCTGTGTTAGCGCTGGTGGCACTATAATATCTCCTGCGCAGTTGATAAACTCCGACAGTATTCATTAGTCGTGGTCGAAAATCGACAAGGTAGACATAATTAGAACGTAGCAATATGGCGATCATCCCTATGTGTAAACCATGTTCAGTCTTTAAGTAAGCTCTCATGATCGTATTAATTTTTTTATTGGAAATAGGACGACCTTTGATCAGGCTCCATGTCTAAAGTGCTCAAAAGCGAATACAAATTATGTGATTACCGCCAGGCTATACAGACGATTGCTCATACATTAATGCAAGAAAAAAAAATAGATCTTAACCTTCATGATAATTAGATTCCAATTCAATGATACTACTCATAAATACCTTATATACCTAGTCGTTAACCACACATACACACGCACACGCATACGCGCACTTACACAATTAGAGGAAAAATATGCACCTCAACAATACACATATCGCATAATGAAAAAGTAATGCTATAATTTTTAAATATATTTTAACTGTTCAGAGCATATAACACAGCTTAGTTCAAGAGGTAAGCAGTTTTAAATTTTATCTGAAAAAGAAGAACATTTTTTTAAGTCCAAACCGGCTTTTCAATGCCTTCAATTTTTATCTATTTTTTTTTGTTTTTAATTTGCTGTGGGGCAACTGGGAGTTCACGAGGTGTAAACGGGGCTTCCGTAATGCTGTGGGGCAACTGGGAGTTCACGAGGTGTAAACGGGGCTTCCGTAATGCTGTGGGGCAACTGGGAGTTCACGAGGTGTAAACGGGGCTTCTGTAATGCTAGTGGGGCAACTGGGAGTTCACGAAGTTTTGAAGGGCACTGTGAGCTAGCGTAATCACTGGGCATTTGAGACTTAAGAACTGATGTGGAAACAGGGTGACGGGCGCAGTGTGGTGTCACACAGAAATATTCTGGGTGACACAGCATTTGTTGTGGGCGGACGTTGCACTTACCATCAGGTGAACGTTTGGCTCTTTTCATCACTTTATAATACAAAAAAAAATCAGTTCTTAAGTCTCATATGACCAGTAAAGACACTAGCTGTCAGTGCCCTTCGGACCGAAACACAATGTTTGCACACTACTGCTCCGCGGCAGAATAACTGTCACTGCAGTGGTAGCTACTTAGACGGAATCTTACCACTTTTTTAATTTGTACATTAAGAGTGCAATAAAGTGAAGATATTAATTTGATTATAATCGCGACGACGACGAATCTTCCGTTCAACATCAAATGTCGCCTGCGTAAAATATCTTTATTTCTCAGTAATAATATTAATGTCAATGTTTGTTATTCAATTAAACTCAAACAGCTGAACGGATCCTTATGATATTTGACGCAGATGTAGATTATATCGTCATAGGTATAGAATAGTCAAAAATCAATGATGAATAAATTTTATTTTATGCTCAGCCAAGCCGGGGTACAGTGTGTTGCCAGTTATGACATACGGAACTGAGACGTGATTCTTCAATGCTGGCCACATGAGGAAGCTCAACGTTGCCATGCTCGGTATTTCTCTGCGAGAAATAATTCGTACAGACTCCGCCAAAAAACTAAAGTAACCGATATAGCCCGACAACAAGAACAAGGACAAGAAAGCTGAAGTGCCTATGGGCCGGCCATACAGCTCGAAGAACAGATAACCGTTGGAAAAGAGTCTGAGAGTCTAAAGAGTTGGAGCTGCAAGCAGAGCGGATTTCTATGCAGGCATCCGTCTAGGTAGGTTAGGTAGGTACCACTCCAGGGCCAGTTATTCTGCCGTGAAGCAGTAGTGTGATTTGACTGTTGGCAGGATTCCTGTGCAGGAGTCCGTCTAGGTAGGTACCACCCGAGGGCCTGTTATTCTGTCGTGAATCAGTACCGTTTCAGTTAGAAGAGCACTGAGAGGTAGTGGAATCACTGGGCATATGATACTTAAGAACTGTTGTCTCAGGGTGACGAGCGCAGTGTGGCGTCACACAGAAATGTTCTGGGTGACAAAGCATTTGTTATGTGGTCTCCTCGTGTAGGGAGACCCCTTACTAGTTATATTACAAAAACTTATATTCATATCTTCTGAATCCTTAAGAACCCCAAGATATCGAAATGGTACATAGACAAAAAATTTAGTTGAAATTCCTGTTGTAATTCTTAAAATGTTCATTGAAGCCCATTGAGCCGTTTCGTTGTCTGTTCGAGACAAACTTTCAGACAGACAGACAAAAATTCTAGAAAGAAATAGTGTAATCATTTATGATTTGGCACCGTGTTAATAGCGTTTTTCACTTAAATTTTATTTTGAAATCACAGACAGACACTTTAATTTTATTATTCGTATAGATTGATTTTTATTGAATTAGTAATAATTGTATATATAGGCTCAGTGTATCATCAATTATTAAAGAGATTATTATAATGTTGATTTATGTTATTTACGCAATTAATTTTGTTTTTTTGGGCTATTGAGGCTTTCCGTCAATATAACCAAAAATGATTATTACAAGTAAAATATTAGTTTTTTTAAAAAAACTTTTTGCAACAAAACTTTTAAAAACGGTTACGCAATGCATGTGCGCCATCTTGGTTTTAATTACCGCTAAGTAGTGTCCGACCGAAACTAGATTTTACGGCCGTGACCGAAACCGATACCGATTTTCGGCTTCAATCTCAGTTTTGGCCGAAACCGAAACTTCCATATAATGTTTTCGTGATAAAATAAGAAAAGTTTAACATTATCATAAACAGTTTATGTTTTTGACATCAATTATTCAGTCTCTGACATTTGAACTGATCATTAACTTGACGTCGACATCGGTAATAAATGGAACGGAAATTAATTATTTTGAATTTTTAACAAATATGTGCAGGTACACAAAACACAACAAAAGGTTTCTTTCATCTTAAGAACAAAATAATTTCTTATATACTTTGGACATTTTGTACGGCACTCTTATTAAATAACTATAATTAAAGAGTTTTCAATCAAACAAAAAAATACTTTTAATTGACTGATAGTTATCATTATTCGTAATTAAACAATCTATTACTAGAAGTGAAAAACAATAATTTACGAGTATCAACATTATCGAACCACCCCAGGGCCAGTTATTCTGCCGTGAAGCAGTAGTGTGCAAACATTACTGTGTTTCGGTTTGAAGGGCACTGAGAGCTAGTGTAATCACTGGGCATATGAGACTTAAGAACCTGTTTCAGGGTGATGGGCACAGTGTGGTGACACCCAGAAAATTTCACCCATCAGGTGACTACGTTTTGCTCGTTTCATCACTTTATCCAAAATGAAAAAGAAAAAAAGAAGTTCGCTGTAAATACTCGTCAGTGGAGCCGACAAGAATTTCAGTGCAACCTTTCTTAAAGACAGAAATGGACTAGAATTCCAGGAAGATTAAATATCCGCGTTACTTTGTAACCTTGGCTAAGTAATAAGTAAGCTTTAATATTTTGCTTAACTTGTGCTAACTGATCACTATCACCCTGACATGCATCTATAATGACACTTTGTCGCTCGCAGCTCCGTGCACCGAACTTATCCGATCACAGCGACCTCCTGAATGCAGTTTCGGTTTCGGCCGTAGTTTCTGCTGGATCGCAAACTAAGCCGAAACCCGGTTTTTTGCCGAAACCGAAAAAAGTTCGGTTGGACTTGATTAATGTAAAAAATATGTCCGTTATTGAACTTTCATTTTGTTTAATGATTTCTTATATTTACGCGAACACTACACATTTAAATGAAACTAATTTTACGGATTTTATCGCGTTTTATTTTATTATTTATAACCCGACGTTTCGAGTGCTGCTGTAAAGCACTCGAAACGTCGGGTTATAAAAGCCCAAGCTGGTGGTAATACCCAACCATCTTCTCTATTAAAATTAGGATGTTTTTTAATTTCAATAGCCTCGCGAATCATCCTTGGTAGGAATCGGTGTTCTTTTGCGAGGATTTGTGGTTTATCAAATCTGATGTAATGGTTGGGATGATCCAGAACATGGTCACAGACTGCAGACTTCCTAGAGCGACGATGCTTCACGTCAGCTATATGTTCTTTTACGCGGGTTTTAACTGATCTTTTTGTTTGCCCTATGTAAGAGAGACCACATTCACAATCCAGCTTGTATACTCCTGCATCTTGTAGAGGGTCAAGTGTAACATCCCAAGAGAAGATGGTTGGGTATTACCACCAGCTTGGGATCCTATAATTAATAAAATTAAATCAAAAACCAAGCATACCACTGCAAGACTTCAAGACACAGTAAGCTCTTTCTGCGTAGATCGGACAAGGAATAATAATTAAAAGCTGAAGGTACTCCGGGTTAACTATGACATCGGGACATCTGTCACCTCAGTCCGCCCGTGACCATGGGTGCTGTAAAGCACTCGAAACGTCGGGTTATAAATAATAAAATAAAACGCGATAAAATCCGTAAAATTAGTTTCATTTCATTTTGTTATTTTTGCAGCTTAAAGATGTTATTAAATAACTTTTAGAAACTATAACACATATTGATTCGCTAGCGCCCGGAATCAATAATGAAACAGAGAAGCGGAATAATTGGGTTACCTTTTCTGGTGGTTCATTACGTTTTTTTTTATTAATGTTATGTTATTAGCATTGCTAGAATGCTATTAACATAACGGCATTCATGTTTACCACTCCAAATATGCTTAAAGTCTTGTGATAGGAGGTGGTCCACGATAATAGTCGATTGACGGGAGCGATCCTGCGGACGTAAAGCTGCGCTGTCCGTACGTGAACGTAGTGTAATGAAACCTACGGCCCTTAAGCTTTTGATGCAGAAATCTGCCTAGGCAGGTACCACTGCAGTGCCAGTTATTCTTCAGTCAACTATACATTTTGACGGCCCGATAATTGATTGGTGGTAATCATGCAAATGATTTTTTGTATTTACGCAAATCCCACACCACGGCAGTACAGCCCCATGAGTGCTGCAAAGCGGTCGGAGCGTCGGTAATATAAATTTAATTAAACGCGATAAAATCCGTTAACAAACCAAACATTTGTACGTTTAATATTTATCTGCGTATGCATATTTATCATATCACCCAGTGCCCTAGAAACAGGGAGTCCTAGTTCGGGACTAGGTTACGAAAGATTGTGCAGTATTATACAATACTAGCTGTAATAACAGCCAATAACTGTCCCACTGCTGATCAGACGCCTCATCTCATTTCCGAGAGGGTTTTGGAGCTGGGTAGAATCCGCCACTCTGCTCCAATGCGGGTTGGCAGACTTCACGTATTCGATTTCTATTTATTTCACAGGAATGCAGGTTTCCTCGCGATGTTCTCCTTCACCGCCGAGCACGTGGTAAACATGCTCGGCGGTGAAGGAAAACATCTTTCATTCATTTCATCAACATCATCAGCACTTAAAATTGCAATTGAAAATCTTTGTGGTGCCGGTGCCGGGTGTCGATCCCTGGTCACTCGCGTACTATGAAATTTTTAAAGCGAGCGTCTAGCCCCTGAGCCACCACGACTCTACCGTACTCTGCGGTAGTACGTGTTGACCAAAAGATTGCGCACTACGGCATGGTACCTCGCTGAACATTCAGTTCGGTCCTTTTAGGTAATGTTACGAAAATTAACGAAACGGCGGTAGATTGTAAAGAAATGACGTTTGACTAACGAAATTTATATTTCTTACGTCGAAAATAAAGAATTATCAATTAATTTCATTTCAAGAGCCTTCCTCAATAATCGGGCATCTAATGCAACTACAATTGGTATTACCTGAGATTAAAGCGTTCAAACATACAAACTCTCCACATTTATTATAGTACTAAGATATTATAATGGGCAGTATTTAATTGGAACGACGATTTTAAGGTATCTTCTAGATCCATGCGGTCATCCTCAATTGTTTGCTGTACCCGTTACTGCTAACAACGTCTCAGTAATAGTTCCATAATATACTCGTATGTATGTCTGTTACGCGACCTCATCGCTGGGCGTAAGGTGTCCAGCCCGTTTACCGCTGGAGTAAATGTTCGTCGAATTTATTCTTATTTTTTTTTAATTTTAGGTCATTAATAAGTCATTAGAGTAGATCATTACCAGATTACCAGATTACCAGAGTAGGTCATTAGTAAGTGTAGTTTTTAATATATCGTGATGATTTCAGTGAGAACTTTGATTTACTTACACAAGTACTTGGTTACAAGTACAGTGCAATTTGGAGATTGATACAAATAATTATTAAGATTACTTTTTTCTATTTTTTATTGGATAAAGTGACGAGACAAACAAAACGTTCACCTGATGGTAAGTGCAACGTCTGCCCATAACAAATGCTGTCACCCAGAACAGCTCTGTGTGTCACAACACTGCGCCCGTCACCTTGAGACATCAGTTCTTAAGTCTCGTATGGACAGTGATTACGGTAGCTCTTAGTGCCCTTTACACTGAAACACAGGATTTGTCGGGTGGAAGGATTCCTATGCACGAATCCGTCTAGGTAGGGCCACCCCAGGGCCAGTTATTCTGCCGTGAAGCAGTAGTGTGCAAACATTACTGTGTTTCGGTTTGAAGGGCACTGTGAGCTAGCGTAATCACTAAGCATATGAGACTCAAGAACCTAAGTCTCAGGGTGATGGGCACAGTGTGGCACAACACAGAAATTTTCTGGCTGACAGCATTGGTTATGGGCAGACGTTGCACTTACCTCAGGGAGACGTTTGTCGTTTCATCTTTTATCATAAAAAACACAGTAATGTGCACAAACTGATTGATACATGTGGTACTACTAGATAGATTCCCTCCCTTAGTTTCATTTTAAATATATATGTGTGCAAGGTTGTGACCGTGAGGGAATCTATGGGGAGCTTGTCAACATGAGTAATAGGCGAGAAACAAAACGAATGGCCTGGTCAGAGTAATGCATGAAAGCTCGGGTCAAGGTTTTCGTTTCCAAGTCGGAGCAAACATTTGTCCAAAAGCACTACCACTAGGCCTAACATTTTTTTTTATTTGATAAAGTATCGAGACGAGCAAAACTTTCACCTGATGGTAAGTGCAACGTTTGCCATAACAGATGCTGATGTTACTCAGAATATTTCTGTGTACCACCACACTCCGCCCGACACCTAAGACAAGTTATTAAGTCTAATATGCCCAGTGATTACGCTAGCTCTCAGTGTCCTTCAAACCGAAAACACAGTAATGTTTGCACACTACTGCTTCACGGCAGAATAACTGGCCCTGGGGTGGTACCTACCTAGACGGATTCCTGCACAGGAATCCTACCACCAGTACCATCCAAGACCGAATGCTACACATTACGAGATGAGAATTAAGCCACGCGGCCGTGATGGATATATGCTCAGTGTCTGAGATATTAACATGAAACAAAGACTAAAGTAATGGCAAAATTAGTCACTGTGCATAATGTGTGCAAATTCCAAGTTAATAGATTCATGTAGTTTTTATATTAAATCATTTCGCATAGACAGAGATATTTTTTGTCTCATCAACTAAGCGTATATTCTACAGAATAACGTGTTTTAAACTCAATAATTCGAAAACCACAGGCATCTTCTATTATGATTAGACCTGACCGCAGCAAAACACAGACGTTTTAAATTTTTACAGATTAAAAATAGACATAAGAAGTTAGGTCCTATGCAAGAATGAAAAGATAATTTTGTTATATTTTATACTTCCGTCTATTTTTATGCGTACATAAAATTATTTAACAAAAAATTAAAAAAGACAATTACAGTTTTTCGGGTGTAGGTTGGCAGCACACATTTTAAATGACATTTGGAACTACTTATAACCCGACGTTTCGAGCGCTTTACAGCACCCATGGTCACGGGAGGACCGAGGTGACAGATGTCCTGATGTCATAGTTAGCCCGCGGTATGTGTAGCATTCGCGTAAATATAAGAAATCATTTAGTAACTACTTAGTAATTATTATATTATAGAATATATTACTATTATTATATTATATTATACACTTATGGATACAGCCGTAAACTATTTTCCAGTGTAAAGTAACATATCCATGCTATTATAAATGCGAAAGTAACCCTCACTGTCTGTTTGTTACCTTTTCACCGCCAACGAATCTTCACGAAATTTGGCACAGAGACAGCATGCATCCTGGAGACGGACATAGGTTACTTTTTATCCCGGAAAATCAAATAGTGCCCACGGGATATTTAAAAATCTTATACCCACGCGGACGAAGTCGCGGGCATCAGCTAGTTGGTAATAAAGCCGAAAAGTCTGCATGTTTGAACACGTTAATCTCGGGAAATACTTTTCCGATTTAAATTTTTTTTTTAATTTACATAGCCTGTTTATTAAGGTTCTAGGCTATAAAACACATGCTAAGGGCCTTACGGAGCCGTACGCTGAGAACCGAACATAACGGAGAAGGGCAGAACTGACAATACTTCGGTAAGCGTGGTACCCGGTGGTACGTGGTAAGCCTTGCCGCATAGTCATGTCACCTCTATGTACCTCCACTACCTAATAGCCTAGTGGTTAAAGTACCTAACTTCTACGCCGCAGGTCCTGGGTTCGAACTGCCGATGACAACATTTGTGCAAGTAAACAATTTGTTGGTTTTCGGCTCTGGTTGTGTTGTGTCTCTCTGTGTCCATACCCTTAAATCTTGTCCTGTGAGCGGTTCAAGACTGCCCCTGTGTTTGTGCGTACACCTGTTGCACTATAATATCTCCTGCGCCGTTGATAACTTCAGACAGTATCCGGTAGTTGTCGCAGTGATAGAAAATCGGCCATCGACCACCAGGACCCAATTTTAGGAATCTAACTCATTAACCCCGGAGGCAAGACTGGCCGAGTGGACGCTGCCGTTAGTTCCATACGCTAGGAAATTTCTAATGTTACTTGCACGCCTTTGATGCCCCGGCGATGAGACCTACATACCTAGTTTTTCACACATGATTTGCAAACGACAATACGTTTGTCGCACAGCCTCCGAGCGGTCGACCCAGTAACGTCGCGGCTCGCTTTGTGCGTCTCGCCCTTCATCGGTCGAGCCCGTTTTCTTTGTTTCTTATGGCAGGTGGGTTATCAAGGTGGGACATATCCAAGAGATCCGGAACCGTACTGGTTCATATGCCTTTTTAAATTTATGCGAATATTATACATTTAAGAAAAAAATAATTTTACAGATTTTGTCGCGTTTATTTCAATTATTAATTTCCCGATGACGATCGTTTCACAGCACACGTAAAGTGGTGAGGTAGGGACGTATTGATAACGTAGTTGATCCGGGCTGCCTTCAGCTTTTTAACTGTTTATGTAAAGCGAACCAAAGGAAATAAATAAATGCGGAAAAGAAGCCGAAATGAGCAACATTTTACTGGGCGTACGATTCCAAAGCAAGAATTTGTCTAGTTATAGTGCATACAAGCATTAGTGTGCAAACTTTACTGTGTTTCGATTCGAAGGGCTATGAGGACTAGCCAGTGTAATTACTGGGTATATGAGACTTAAGAACTCATGCCTCCGAGTTACGAGCGCAGTATGGCGCGGAACGCGGAAATGATCTGAGTGACACAGCATTTGTAATGGGCAGATATTGCACTTACCATCTGGTGAACGATTTGCGCGGCTTGTCACTGTCTTCCATAAATAAAAATAAAATAAACGGTATAAAATCTATAATAGCAATATGATCATGGAATCTAAGATGTATTTAAATATGTTAGACGAAATCTGAGCAGTTAGGCCATTTGGCCAACTACACTCTCAAATTATTTGTTAAAGGTAAAGAAACGAGCAAAACGTTCACGTGATGTTAAGTGCAAAGTCTGCCCATAAAAAATGCTGTGCCACCCAGAAAGAAATTTCGGTGTGACACCACAATCGGCCCGTCACTCAGAGACATCAGTTCTTAAGTCTCATATGCCCATGTGATTACGCTAGCTCTCAGTGCCCTTCAAACCGAAACACAGTTATGTTTGCACACTACTGCTTCACGGCAGAATAACTGACCCTGGGGTGGTACCTACCTAGACGGATTCCTGCATAGGAATCCTACCACATATCTATCTTTATATATAAAAGCGATATTGTCCGTATTAAAAAAAAAACTTAATGCGCTTATCGCGACAGTACATCGCAGCACTAAAGGAAGTTGTGCATTATTTGACGTTTTAGATTAAGTTGCCAGGGGAATCCTATTACCTACGAAAAAACTGTGCAATTTTATTATCTGTCTTGCTAATCTCAGAAAATACTAATCGGATTTCAAAAAATATTTTTGCTTTAGATAACCCGTATATTGAGGAAGGTTCAAAGCCAGCCATGCTCAACCTTTTTTTATAGAGACCATACATTTTTTTTAAGTTTTTTTATATTTAATGTTTAATTTATTTAAGGCCAACAGAAAGTGTTCAAAATTAATTTGGCTGAATGAAGTAATAAGAGATAGTACAGATGCAGGAATCCGTCCAGGTAGGTAGGCCCCTTGGGGAGGCCCAAGGCCAGTTATTCTGCCGTGAAGCAGTAGTTTGCAAACATTACTGTGTTTCCGTCTGAAGGGCACTGAGAGCTACTGTAATCACTGGGCATACGAGACTTAAGAACTGATATCTCAGGGTGATGGGCGCAGTGTAGTGTTACAATAGAAATGTTCTGGGTGACACAGCATTTGCTATGGGCAGACGTTGCACTTACCATCAGGTTAAGTTTTGCTCGTTTCTTCACTTGATCCAATAAAAAAGAGTACTTGTAGTGATGAGACAATAAAATTTCCGACAATCTTATCTTATTGTTGAACAATCTTTTGAACAACACATATAATCTTTAACTCATTACACTCTTTCGCCTTCAATCAGAACTCTGCTTACTCAAAAAAGATTAATTTCGTCTTATCTACATTAATTTTCATTCATTTGCTTTTTAGTGAACTATGCATAATATATACCATCGCCTGCAACTCCTCCTCCGATGATGCTAATATAACCTGATCATTAGCGTATAGTAGGCATTTCACGGCAAGATCATTCATTCTTAATTCGAACGCACTCTCAAATGTTTCAAGCAATTGTCTATGAATAGGTAAAACCCCGGCGATGCTACACTTCAATGTCATACCTTATTTTTAAATAATTTCACTTACACATTTTTTATCAAGCTGCCAGGATAGTATCAATCCATTATATCATGCAACTAATACTCGTATGTAGGGCCGCTCATAAAATCTTGGCGGGCCGCATGTTGAGTATATTTATTTGCAATCACATGAATCATATTAAATTTAATATTTCACTTCTTTTGTCTAATACTACCATAATTTCAACTATAATGCAAATGTCACTTAACTTACAATATGTCAGAGGAAATATTGGTATCAGGTCGACAATAACCGTGAAAATGTCAAATTTAGGAAGAATCGTATAAAAAATCATATACATTAACGTATAAATTATTTTATATCATTAAACATTTTCGGAGCGTGTTCTTAAGATATCGTTTAATGTTATGGCTGTTCTAGGCTACAAAAGTATACGGCCGCATGCTGGGAACAGAACATTAGCAAGATGAGCCAGACTGTGGTCAGGTCAGCGAGATAACATGCTGTACGGCGCCGATCATGTGGTCAACTTATTATAAGGGAGTGAAACCGCCGGGCAGAGCTAGTCATGGATAAAATAAATCTCCGTTTAGGCACATATACGTCAATAATAAGCCACCGAAACAGAAAACGGGGCTGCTTGTAAAATTATTAATATTTTTACTACATAATTTAATAATACTAAAATTATAAAAAAAAAACAAAGCCACAGCTCCTATGTATTACGAAACAAAAGACAAATTAGACAAAAGCTTCCAGTAAAAACGAAACGACGCACAATAACCGTTATTGTTTTTTTTTAACATACATTTGCGCACAAAGTGATGGGAAAGGGTTGGGGGGGGGGGGGGGGGGGAGAGGAAGAGGCAAATTTATTTTACCCGACAAATACTACACGAGCTTATGCACTAATGCTTAGTGCTTGTCACTTACAATAATACCTTGCGTGTAAACACGCTGATTAAGGGCTTAGTATTTGTGTAACTGCCAGGGCGATTGAATAGAAGCCGATTCTATTTACTAAGGGACATGGCGCCTATACCGACCACAATTTACTAAGCAATTATCGCTAGCAGAGCAAACAGTTAAGGAAAGTGTTTAGTGACAAAATGAAACGGGCAAGTGAAAAGTATTTTTGTTTATATGATATTAGTAAGGTGTGCGGCGGCACTAATACGATTCTCTAATAACAGCGTATAAACGGTTACTTATCACTTGTCACTAAGCAAGTTACCCAACAATACATAAACCGCAAAGTCAACGGTATGTTATCATTTTCGCAGTTTATCTATATGTGTCTATTTTCATCTGTTCTCTCTTATGCATCTTAAACTACTTATTTTGACAAATGAGGTGACACTCAGTTTTAATGTTCGACGTCTTAGGCTGTGACGTCACAATAAATTCAATATGGCGGATGATTAAAAGCAAAACTAACGCTACGACAAAAAATATACATACCTTTTGTTTCAGTTGCTTATATTTATAACTCGTGTATTATCTACGATTTTGTCGTATGGCGGAATGCGTGAAGCAGGAGCATAACGCTGCCTTCAGTGCGGTACGATAAACAGATAGAACCAGCGAGCCCATTCCTGGCAACGTTCACGTCCTCAAGTGGACAATAATCCCACTTCATGATTTGCAGTGAGGATAGAAGTTGAGAAAGCGCTTACTACTTATTTTGACAAAGAATTGACTAGCCCTATGCTGCTAGGGAGCATTTATCCCAATTCTGTGTACAGAAGATTTTGTTAATATTGGTTTTTTTGACTTTAAATAACACTACGATTTCACATAGTATCGAGGGTGCGTTTTACATACTCAAATTGCACCTTCTCAAACAAAAAGTTTGAAAAGCATAGCTGGAGTAACTTTGGACAAAGTAAGGAACAGCGTGATAAGGGAACGTTGCGGTGTGGTAGAAGATGTAGTCACAAAGGTAGAGAAAGGGATGCTTAGATGGTTTGGACACGTAGAGAGGATGGATGAAATAAGATTGACGAAACAGATTTATGAGGCGAGTGTGAATGGGAAGGCGGTAAGGGTCGACGTAGGCGAACGTATCACGATCAGATCGAAGTCGTTTTACGGAAAGGCCACGTCTAAAGTATCCGTAACCGACGAGCTTGTATGAAAACACGAATGTAATGTAAAAGAAGCGAAAGTTGTGTGTTAGGATCGTAGCAAGTGGAAAGATGTGGTCTCTGCCTACCCTGATGGGTAAGAGGCGTGACTTTATGTGTGTATGTAAATTGGACGTGCACAAACACCTAAACCAGGAACTTGTAGGCCATAAATATTTGTTCCGTGCGGGAATCGAGCCCGCGTCCCAAAGCTCGGAAGTCAATCGCTTAGCCATTACCTAGCCATTAAATAAAATATTGTGGAGACACTACAATGCCGTTTAAAATTTATAAATGCCTATGTACATATTATTTATATTTCATGTAATATCCCATGAAAGGACTTTCTGTATGTAGATGCATATCTACTACGTGCGAGTTTGCGATTAGGTCAACGACATGACGTCACGTATTTAAAGAGTGTATTTCGAATTGAGTGGTTACTGCCAGCATTTGAAATTAATTTACTACTAACAAATTACTTTAGGTGAGCATACAATAATATTAATGTGACGAAATACGCTAGCGCAAATTTGTATGTGCATTAGCTTGTACTGTGTACACTTACACCTCTCACACAAAAGCACGCAATCACATACACAATTGTATGAATTGATAATCTACATTCAGATACTTAAATGCCAAATAATGTTTGATTGGAACTTAGCAATGAATGTAATTTAGTGTGCTTGCTGTGTAAGAGAATCTCATCTCTTCCTGTGTCTTAAGACTCAACCTAGAGAAATACCAGAATAGTCTAGCCTTCCCCTACATTTCGAAATAACCATGTCAAATAATACTTATAATGATCTCAGGCCGCAACTTTCACTGTGAGAGGTATCTAATGCTGCCATCTACAATCAGTTAGTCATGACCTGACCAACACATCTATTATAGACACTCTATGATATAAAATAAACATGAATCCTGATATTGAAAACAATGCTGTAATATTTGATATGTCAGCTCATCACAAGTAAACTGCTAAACATAAGGTGTCCACAAAATAGTCCTGAGCCACCTGAATCTATCAACACAATACACAACCATTTACATTGTCACTCCCTTCAGTGGGAGATTGACCTACACTCTTTGCTGGTATGAGGTTGCAACTTGGGAACCTTTCTTCCCCCTCGCTTGTCTGTTCTATGAGCATTAAGGGCAGACATAGCACTTACCATCAGGTGATCATTTTGCTTGTTTTGTCACTAAATACAAAAAATATGACAAACCTGCTTATTTATGTATGTCAGTTAAAAAAAGTGGAAATCATTGTTTCTAGGATTTTATCTCACTAGAGAATCACAGCTTACCCCTTTCCATAGTTAACTGAATGAATGACTTTGATTTCTCATGAGGCCTGAAGTGAATGATCATGTTTTGGTTTCATAAATCAGCTGCCTGTGTGGTGGCGGCTCGATAAAAGAATACTACCACTCCATCTCATCCAATGGATCTCGTAAAAGGCGAGTAAGGAATTAAACTGCACTGTGCACCCTAACAATGCATGGTGGCGATGGGCTCACCACCTATCACACCTAATGCATTATATTGTTTTGGTGAAACATGGATTGTGGCAGTCATCTGTTTTTGCAGTGAGTGCCCAGTCTCTGACTACCCCTTATGGGATACAGTCGTGATCTTATGTATGTATGTAAATCACCCCTGGCATCACAGACTAATAAAGACTTTTGTTTTTAGGTCTTAAGGTATACTATATATATTCTCAATGATATAAGACATATTTAATGACAGTGTTTCCTCAAAGCAGATTACACCATTATGCGATTGAATCACTTCTATGACCTACATATCTCATACAAACGAGGCATTATTTACACACTATTTCCTTTTTTTTTATCGAGGCACTTGTCCACTGAAATAAGTAAACAGTATAATATGCTAAAGTTTGTTATTCATTTATGAATAAATCTGTTTGAATTTATTGTTATGGGCGATGTTTCGGTTGCCTTGAGACTATTCTTTGTAAATTTATATATCATGTTTAATGACTAAAAATAAATAAATAGATTATTATATATATTGTCACAAAACTTGAACCACCTGCATCCATCGACTTCTCGCAAAACTGTGCAGTTTGTCACACCATCTAGTGGGGGGCTGCCCTATATTGCCTTTGTTCCAGTTACCACTTCATCCCAACAGCTATATGTTCTACAAGCTATAAAGTCAACCCATTGCCGAATGGCAAACTTGCTAATCCTTGGGGTTCTGGGTGACACAGCATTTGTGATAGGTACCTACCAGTCAAGGGAAAGATTTGGTTGTCATATCACTTTTTTTGATTAAAAAAAATCAAGTAATTAATTTATATTTACATTAATAAAAGTTATGAAGTAAAAATTTTGTAAAGGCTTAGTTCATAAATGTATTCATATTTGTCTCCATTTTGTAATATGTTATTCATTGTCTCCATTTCTTTTATTAAAATGAAAAACATAACTAATAATGTTTTAATTTACCCTAACTACTAATGCAACTTAAAATATAAATTAAAATAGAATGTATCTAATATCATTAAAAAAATTAATGGATTTCCAGTCTAATTTTTATTTTTTTATGCATTGATAACTAAGTATAATATATACAAATAATATTAAGTCAAATAATGTAAACACTGAATTATACTTGGCAACACTAAATTTTTGCAGCATTGATAGCAAGCACAAGCACTGCTACAAGTAATACAAACAGCTGATCTGCTTACAATGTAATCAGCACACATGAATAATTTGTAGGTAACATTTCAATGAACATTCAGCATAGAGACGCAAACTGGTTTTGCCAATTTTGAAATAAACAAAAAATACTTTTACAGTGTTAAAGTTGAGCGACGATGTGTTTTTAAAAATTTTATAGTACGTGACTATGCGCAATCTACATAAGATTTTTTTTTAAATTGAGCATTGAGTAAGATATGAGTAAAGCAGTTATTCTATAAAGTTTTATGTAATGAGTAAACGTTATAGAAATCAGAAAAATAATCACCACCTGTAAGGGGCTCCAGCCGGGGCCCAATTGAGATTGTCGACCATTCGGGTTGTGTTGCGAGCCGCCTGACATTGTGCGCGGTGTCCTCGCGGCACTGTTTACAACACGTATACAACTCCGTCAGTATAACAACCACTGTTTTAGTCCACCATAATGATGCCGGCAACTAAAAGCTCTCACACGCGTAACTGCGCTGACCTACGACGTGTACAGAAATTTCTGAAACGTTTTCATGTGCTCACGATAAAATTTCAACTTTCCAACATGTCTATCATATATCCTGAAAGGACGACAACACTCTCCGAAAGTTTATACGACACTTATTTCAAAGAAAACCACATTTATTTCATGTGTGGTATGGTGTCCACAGTTCTGATGCTCACTTCGCGTGACATTTCAAACGCTTATAAGGTTTGAAAATAACCACTGTACACACAAACAACAACTTGATTATCGTTCGTAAGTTGTTAGTCACTATGTCTTACAGACAAATATCTTAATATTTGCCAGAAATTGTTAGAAAAAATGCAAATTAAATGAAACTATGCACAAGGATCGCCTCCAACAATGGTGGCCGATTTGGATTTTGAAAGCACCTATAGCGCCATCTTACGGCATCATTCAGTATGATGTCGGTAAAGCAGTAGAAAGGAAACCTATGTTATTTTGTCTTTGGATTTTTAACCGGTAAATGTTAAAATAATTTTAAATTTCGTTGAGAAAATTATATTTTGGATTTCCTTGCTATCGTTTTGTTGCTCTTTATCTTCATATACTAATATTCTTATATATGTATCGCTACTATATATATATTTAAAACCGTAAATTTACTAAGTTTTTGGACTGGTAATTCAGTTGCTATAGCAACGTTTGTTGTGTTATTTTATGTCAGAGATAATTCATGACGTCTTTCATTTATGTAACCTAATTGACCATATTTTGCACGATATTGTTATTATTGTAAGCCATATAAATGAAAGAAATTGATATAACAAAGTTCTTGGTATCTTTTAATGGACAAATAGAATATGTTTTTTTTCCTGGTGGTGTATTTGATGACCGAATATATCTACAGTACGATGTTGTGTGGGGCCCGGATTGGCACCCAATCACGGGATTAAACGCTGGTACCAGTCAGATGGCAATACCTGGCAGAGATCCGGAGCGAGTGGTTATTAATTTACCCTTAGAAATGGTATTTAGCAGCACTAATATTAATGGTTGTAAGTTTATGTTCCATGTTTTTGCCTATAAGTTGAAGGGGTGGGGGGGGGGGGAGAGGTGTAATAATAAAAATATATTGTTTATATAGTTCATATAGCGGTGGTCGTATTATTATTAAACCTTAACATTATAAAATTAACAAAAATAATATAAAACTCATATCCTGGCTTATAATAGAATAAGTTAAGTAATGGCTTAGAATGTATATTATATGCATGCATGCAAAATCTCTTTGATGGGAGTGGATTTTTTTCGAGGGGAACGTCGTTTGGTAGGTAGTCGGAGGTTCCCGTTTCGAGTCCTGGTTTTCTTGATGCTTTTTACTTCTTTAACCTTCAGATCCAGCGGCGTAAAGTATGCAAGGGCAATAGCAGCGAAAGTCGAGAACGTGCGAAATCCTTTAATGGCCTTAACTTAAACTTGGTGCCGTGAAGCAGTAGTGTGCAAACAATACTGTGTTTCGGTCTGAAGGGCACTGTGAGCTAGTGTAATCACTGGACATATGAGACTTAAGAACTGATGTCTCATGGAGATGGGCGCAGTGTAGTGGCACACAGAAATGTTCTGGTTGACACAGCATTTGCTATGGGCAGACATTGAACGTACCATCAGGTGAACGTTTTTCTCGTTTCATCACTTGATCCCATAAAAATAAAGAAATGGTTTTCGAATAAATGTTATATTCGAGTAAGGATTGATTAGAGGTTAAACAGAGTGAGAGCCTCCGTATTTGCGCGTACACGTTTGGCTCTACTCGTACACATACCTGCGCAGTTGATATCTACCGACAGTATTCGGCAGTTGTCGTCGTAGTCGAAAATCGGCCAGTAGGGCATCATATTTATGGTTTTTTAGTTAGTTTAACATACATCTAGTAATGACAATATGGGGTGAGTTGTAAACAAATAATTGTTATAACACAATATAAATAATCATGGCTAAATACGATTCAAACAGTAAGCCAATTTGTGCAAGACAACAGCTAACACTAGGAGAAAGTGACGACACGAGAGAAACGTACACCTGATGTTAAGTGCAATGTCTACCCATAACAAATGTTGCGTCACACGAAAACATTTCAGTGTGACACCACACTGCGCCCGTCCACCTGAGACATCGGTTCTTAAGTCTCGTATGCCCAGAAATTCACTAGCTCGCAGTGCTCTTCAGACCGAAACACAATGTTTGCACGGACTCGCTTCACGGCATAAGGAATCCACTGTATCAGGCGCGGATTTCCCTATACGCCGAGTAGGCCCATGCCTGGGGCGGCAAAATTTAAAGGGCTATTCATTGTTAATAACAAATAAAAATGACAAGCTTCAGTATCTAAAGACACTGATTGAGATAATTTTATCATTTACAGAATGTCATTGATTTTTACTTTAATGTTGAATTAAAGTAAAAATCAATGACATTCTGACTCTGACTCTCTCTTTCTTATACTTCATTCAATTTTAGTGCTTTGCAGGGAATAGGGGGCCGCTAACGAAATGTAGAATTCAGCCAACCAGGCACTCTCAAAAATATCAAAGGGGGAACAAGTGCCAAATTGACATTTGGGCTGAGTAAGACCAAAGACATTGCATTCACCACAAAAGCCAAATCAGCCAAAATCCGAATGAATGGACATGGCATTCAATTTGTACCCGATATAAAATATCTGGGATTACTATTCGGGCGACACGTGAATAGCATTATTAAAAAGGCAGTGCGAATATTCAATACGCCCTGCATTTACTCGAGGCCCACCTGGGTTGCGTATCCCAAAAACATCCGTACTATCTACCAGCAGGTGATTGAGCCGATCATCTCCTATACTGCGGAAATATGGGGGCATATAGCTCAGAAACAGTGCAACAGGAGGAGCCACGAAAGGATGCAGCGCGGATTTTTTTAATTATTTTATAAAGTGACGAAACGAGCAAAACGTTCACCTGATGGCAAGTGCAACGTCCGCCCACAACAAATGCTGTGTCACCCAGGATATTTCTGTGTGACACCACACTGCGCCCGTCACCCTGAGACAAGTTCTGAAGTCTCAAATGTCCAGTGATTACGCTAACTCACAGTGCCCTTCAAACCGAAACACAGTAATGCTTGCACACTACTGCTTCACGGCAGAATAACTGGCCTTGGGGTGGTACCTACCTATACGGATTCCTGCATAGGAATCCTACCACCAGTATATGTTGGCTTCGTCTGGGATTGGAAGCCAGGACTCGTAATAATCAGGTACATTGCCTTCTAGGTCATGCCATCGTCTTTAGATATATAAAAGAGTAAAGTTATATTATGTACCTTATGTCGTCTCTAATTTTTAAGGGCCTTGGAATCGGCAACCTACCGCCATGTTTCACGAATCCGGGTTGGCGGACCTTACGTCTTCGAAAATTGAAATAACAAGAAAAATTGCCAATACAATTTCTATGGTTCTGAGGATCAAACCAAGGTCACTCGCGTAATGTGAAATTTAACGCCAGGCCATTGGCCCTTGGTCTACCACGACACATACATATAGTCAATTTTTAACCGTATATGGCTAATCCTGATTTTAGTGTATGTATGTATGTTTGTAGAATAGTTACTCATGCATAATTCCAAAACTACTGATCATATTTTGTCAAATGAAGTATATTGAGTTGCGATATTGCTTAAAAGTACTCAAGAATATATTGATATGCAATGATATGTATGATAATAAATGAAAATATTCTTATCTTGTTATTCACATTCACACACCCATTTATATATATATATATATATAAATTTATATACATATAAATAAATATACATACGTTTTATCATTGATTCATCATGATTTCACCGAAACTAAAATACATATTGACATAAAATGTTTATACATCATTTCAGCCTATAGTCTGAAAATAGGTCTTATCATAGATTGCCACAAAACCTCTCATTTTGGGTTGATTTTTCCATAGTTGCCATGCTTGGCAGGCGGGTTGGCACACGTAGATTATTTATTCGACTGTTCCAGAAAGATGCTGCTCCCATCTCTTGGTTTCCATTTTTCCTCTGTCGACGTTTACGACACCCGTGGGATGAGATGGGCTGGTAAATAGGCCTTAGGCCGCCGCCACAAGTCTTCCTTACGACATAGGCAACAAAACCCCACTAAAAACGGGTCTACGAACATTTACTCATAAATGTGTAAATGGTTTGGTACTTTTATCTCTGATGATGATGATGATGATGTTCTCCTAGCCGATTTCGACCACGGCGACAACTGCCGACTACTGTCGAGAGCCATCAACTGCGCAGGAGATATTATAGTGCCACAAGTGTACGCGCAAACACAGAGGCACTCACTCGTCCCAACCTTCCCGCGCCCGATGTAACGTTGATGCGTTAAGATCGGAGGTAGGCTAGGATGCAGTGTCAGAAACACGGGGACAATCACAACACAACCAGACCCGAAAACCAACAGTTTATGTTTTAGCACAAATGTTGGCTTCGGCTGGGATTCGAACCCAGGACCCGCGGCTTAGAAGTCAGGTACTCTGACCACTAGGCCACGCGGTCGTCAACGCGGTTTTATCTCTATACAGACATTAACATAACAATAACTCCCGAGCGAAGCTGTTGAAGATGAAGGGACTTCATAACGCTGGTTGCTCGACTGAATAGACACGTTGACTGATGAATGGGGCAAACTATACGTTTTTATATCAAAATCCCATAAAGTGCGCAAGATCTTTCTATCCAAAAATTAAAAAAAAAATCCAAAAAAGACTTTAAAAAAGTTTCATTGTAATACAGCTAGTATTACAATGAAACTTTTTTAAAGTCTTGTTGTCTTGTTGTCTTTTTTACGCGTCGTCTTCGCTGGGCGTAATGTGTCCCGATTACCCAATTATGAGTAAATGTTCGTTAAATGCGTTCTTTGTAGGTGTCTATGACGGGAAAGGTGAAAGGTCTTGTAGTTTCGGAGATATTGCGATGAGTCAGTGGTAAACCGCTTTTATAGATGTATGTAGATAAAAGAAAACATGAATGATAATATGCTATGGGAATGAGGTGATCGCTGACAGGCGGTTTCTAAATATTAATCACTCATGTAATCATTTATTTTTATCACAACATTTCAATAATAAAAGGAACATTAAAAAAAATTACTAAAAAGAGGGTATCTGCAGAGTTTCTTAAGTCTGTCTCTTTTCCGGACATACGAATTTAAGGAAAATTAGAATGAAAAAAAAAATCTAATGAAAATTAGATCGCAAGAAAAGACATTTCACTAAGGAAATTTCTTACGTCAGTAAATAAATATTTCATTTAATTTCATATTAATGAGTGAGGAAATCACTTTCCAGGGCCACAGCTTATTGTTACTGTAAAAGCTCATAATACATTCACCGGAGACTCGCTACGGGGCTACGCCGTAGTTCTATTACCTCCTACCACCGGGAGGCGAGAAATAATAGCGCCAATAATAAGGCCTCGTGCATCAACAGTTCTTGGAGAGTGGCTAGCTTGGCTCACTGGTAGATATCCCGAGCTGGCCGACCCTAATATGCTGGCAACTGGGAAGGAGAACTATCGTAAGCTTTTTTAATTCTTTATTGATGCATGGCAGTGTAGGCAGCCTGCCAGTATGGCATATACTTCCTGGCCAAAAATATTGAATTTCGGATATGAATGTATTTATAATTTCCCGATATCGAGGGAGACTTATTATTCTTATTACAATAACATAAACTTATTCTTATTGTAATGACTGCTCGATAAGGGCTAAGTGATTGCTGAGGGTTGCGGATTCGATTCTCGCACAAGAAAAACGTTTGTGTGGCCTTGACCTACAGATAGTTGTTTCGGGTCTACAATTTATGCTTGCACTGGTAAAATCCATGATAATCCACAGTAATCGTTTAATTTTTAAATATTAAAGAACTCATCCATCGAATATAAACGTAAAGTTACAGTTTACAAATGTCCTACTGCTGAGCACAGGCCTCCCCTCTTTTCTGAGACGGTTTCGGAGGCGGGATAAGCCCGCCACGCTGCTCCATTGCGGGTTGGCGGACTTCACATGTCGTCGAAATGTTTTATTCCGCAGACATGCAGATTTGCTCATGATGTTTTCCTTTACGGCTGAGTACATGTTTTCCTTTACGGCTGTGTACATGTTTTTACCATATAATATAATTCCTTTTAAATTCTTCTTTCAGTATTAAGGACGGAGTCCTATGGAAGTGTAGTTCTGAATATTTCTATGGTGTCAAAGGACCTGCGTAAGCTCGGCTACGACAACCAGCCACCAGTCTGTAGAAGTAATTGTAATGCATTTAAAATGTAAATAAATAGTTTAAGAACAAGCAAGCATTTTCTTTTTTATTGCGCACAAATCGTGCTAATTTATCCATGAATTTTCACAATTATAATTAGGTACGTCAGAACATTTTAGACATAACTGTCCATCACTGTGTATCTTCGTTCTGGCATTTTTAGAATTCTGTCACCGGAAGTCAGCTGTCGGTAGCTATGAGATCTCCTTAGCATTTTCTTTTATCGACACTTACGTACGTGACGATAAAAGGAAATGCTATGCCATGAAATGGGATAAGAATTATTAGAAAAATATATTTTAATGTTACTTTTAATGATCAAACTTTTTATTTATTGTTAACATAACTCTCATAGACAAAAAGTGTAGATAAATCAGTGATTCCCCGAACTATAACCTCAATTTAGAGATGGCTTATTAGAAAAAATATTTAAATGTTACCTTCGGACAATAAGACGCACCCAAAATTTGAGTCCATTTTTCTTTGTAAAAAGGCGCGTCTTAAATAAAAATACGGTACATTGATAGTGTATTATGCAAGTGCTCGTGCTGCTGTTAACAGATTCAGCAAACGATTTTTCAATATTCGAATTATCACTAGTCCAGTCATTATAGTAAGTTCACCTAGGAATTCCGAGATTCTTACCTAATTTAAGCTTAAATGACTGGACTATAAAGTATATTAATATACTGAGCGACTTTTCTCATTTTCCTAGAACTCTATTGCAGCGCCACCTACCTATAATTCCAGACGTTTATTGGGAGTTCAGTGACAGTAGAATTATATATATAAAGATATGTTCTATCGTTTAAAACTTTGGAAGTATTGAGACATAATCAAATAAAACTGATTATAACTCATCTGAAAGTCTAACTTAAACAAAATAAAAATTTAAATACAATATGATATTAAATTAAATTTTAGCTTCATCGAATTATGGACACTTTTTTCTCTTATTATCTTCTCGCATATTTTAGGCTTTCTATTTATTTAACTTCTTAAAATTTTCTTCATCTTACTTGTTCCATTCGCCTTCTAATTGTTGGAAGAAATATGAACAGCTAGTAAAAGATCGATTATTCACCCTTCAACCGAGTTCATCCCAAACAATTTTTTTGGGAGAAATATGGGAGATTGAGATGGCCAAATCATAACTTTTTAAAATCTCATCATCTTTAATTTTTTGTCCAAAACTACGATTGCAGAGCTTCGATTAATTTATATGGTATATAATTGTCCTGTTGGTAAATGGATCCAGGTCCGATAAGAAATTTTGAATTTTGAAGTAACCTTCCTCATTTAAATGTTTCTTTCCATTTTGAAAAGATTTCCAGGTTATTGTTGCCGAAACACTCCTAAACCATAACATTACGACCACTGTGTTTGATAGTATAAACTGTATATGCTTTTAACCGGCGTACAAATACATTGGGCCCGAAAATCTGAAACTTGGTTCATCAGTCAAAAGGACGTTTTTCCACTGCTCCACTGTCCAGTTTTATGCGCCTTCGCCCACTGTCCGACAAATAGACTCGATTTGTCTTATGCCGGACTGTCAGGCTACGTTTTCTTAGCAGCAACACATCTTCTTAGGCTCGTAGACAGCAGAAGCCTTTTAACGGTTTAATGGAAATTGGTGGTTTTCGTGTTTCATTCAAAGTCTCGGTAATTTGGGGTGCAGTTAAAAGTTGATTCCGAACTCTAATAAAGTTAACCACCTGAGTTTTTGTGGCTTTGGGTCGATCAGATCGTTTTCTGTCTTAAATTTCTCCTGTTACTTGTTTTCTAGCAAGGGTAAAGAGCACGCCTTGGCAAGGAATTCCAAGCCTTTCTGCGATTTGACGCTAACTGTATTCTTATTCACGAAGTGTGCCAATAGCGCTTCGCTGTTCCAAGTGTTATTTGCTTACTTTCTCACTCGCTTCATCCCGTCATAAGTCCACTGCTGAACATAGGCCATTAGTTATTAGTTCATTATTTAACTGTTCCAGGAAGATGCTGCCCATCTCCTGCTTTTCATTTACCCTCTGTCGACTTTTACGACACCCACGGTACGAGATGGAGTGGTAGAGTCTCTTGGGCCGCCACCACACGGCCTTATTATTTACTTACTTTTTTGTTTACTTATTTGCTTAAGTTTCGCCATTTTCAGAAAGAAAAGCAATTTTTTTTTATTTTATTAAAAAAAAAAAACGAAAAATGTGTCGTGGGTAAGTTTTACAGACATAAATTCCACATGCACAAACCACCCAGACTCGGAACAACTATCTAGTAGGCCATACAAATATTTGTCCCGTGCGGGAATCAAACCCGCGACCCGCGGCGCAGAAGCCAAGGGCTTAGCCACTTCGCCAACCGAGCCGACGTACTAAACTGTTAGTCGAATTGTTTCGAATACACTCAATACTAAAATCACAACTTTCGCGTACAAATGAATGAATAGTTTGGATACTCGTAGAACCACAAAACTGAATATAGAAAGTTATGGGAAGGATTTTTTCAATAACACGTGCACCGTCAAAAACCATATAAATTAATCAGTAAGCCGTCTCTCCTATTAATCATGTATTGGTAAATTAGTTCTAAAAAATGTAACTATATATATATACTATGATAAAGGGCTTGAGCTCGCGCCTAACAAAAGGAATTTACGACGAGTGTCTGGCCCCTTTGTTACTCTAACGTGTGTAACTGTGACATTGGAACTTACAACGTTATCATTGACACCTAAGATAACGGGCCTCATGATTATAGTCATTGTCAATGATGTAGGGAGAAAGATGCCCCCATGCCGTTGTTTAATAGAGCGTGACTCTGTCTACCTGCTATTAACGCCGGTATTTACATACTTTGTACATGAAAAGGCGTGTCGCATTGTTTCTGCTGGCATATTTAGCGCTGTTGTAATTTATGAGTGATTTATTGACAAGTTTGACGGTCATGGCGCTTTAAATAGAAATACACACCTTCTTAAAATTGCAATTAACAATTTTAGTGGTGCCGGCACCGGGAATCGAACCCAGGTCACTCGCGTACTATGAAATTTAAAGCGACCGCCTAGCCCCTAAGCTACCACGTGCTCGGCGGTGAAGGAAAACATCGTGAGGAAACCTGCATGTCTGAGAAATAAAAAATAAAATAAAATTCGATGACATGTGTAGTCTGCCAACCCGCATTGGAGCAGCGTGGCGGATTCTTCCTAGCTCCAAAACCCTCTCAGAAATGAGAGTAGGCCTGTGCTCAGCAGTGGGACATTTATAGGCTGAAACTTCACTTACGAGCACTGAGTTGCAGGATTTTATTTTAATCCCAGATGAATTTTGCATTTATTAAAACACACACTTTTACTGGTGGTAGGATTCCTAATCAGGAATCCGTAGAGGTAGGTACCACCCCAGGGCCAGTTATTCTGCCGTGAAGCAGTAGTGAGCAAACATTACTGTGTTTCGGTTTGAAGGGCACTGAGAGCTAGCGTAACCACTGGGCATATGAGACTTAAGAACTTATGTCTCAGGGTGATGGGCACAGTGTGGCTCCCGCATTTGTTATGGGCAGACGTTGCACTTACCATCTGGTGAACGATTTGCTCGTTTCATCACTTTATCCAATAAAAAAAAAACATTTTATTGATTTTCAGGTCTTGGGTTATTGTCTCTCTGACACTGCATAGCTGTGTCCCGTGGCTTCACCCTAGTAAAGAAGCCGACCGCATTATTGCGCCGTACGGTATGGCCCCTCGCTGACCTTTTCGGTAATGTTTGATTTTCAGCGCGGGCCTGTTAAAGTCATGACATTAAGAATTAAAACTTAAAACTTTCCTCGGTCAACGGGCTATGTAATTTAGATATAATATTTCAACGCAGATTAGTATTTTCTAAGCGCGCATTCAAACATACAAAACTCTATACAGGGTCATTCGTAATGTCCTATAATCCCGGCAGGCTAGGCATAGGGACGATGTGTATATGCCCCAAAAAATAGAATGAGCCTCGTAGCGTGATACCCGTAGGAAATATGTCGACTTAAAGAATTTGCTTAAAACTCATAGGTGACTACCCTGTTATACAACTGATCGAGGCAATGAACTCATCAATTTAATTGGGCGTTTTTCCATTGAGCTGCCATCGAAAGAACTCGCAAGTACTAGGATAACATGAAGCTTAAAAAAATCTGTTGCGAAGTAAATCTCTTAGTATGACGCCGTAGTAGGGTAGCATAAATTAAACGTAAAGAAGAAAACGTATTTTGAATTTGTCTGGTTCGGGGCAATGACTTTCTGAGGTAAAGTTTTACAAAACATATAATTTAAAAGTTCTGTATGGACATTTTTAGTATTCAATTTTGTCATTACAGCTTCATCGTTGTGTTTATCAGATCAAAATAGCATGGGCAGGTGCCGGGTTGTTATACCAATTATGAATAACCTTGTATAAGTATAGTAAAATAAAGACGTAAAAAAATAGCTATGAAATTTCTCAACCACTTATTTAGATATTAAGAGGAATTTTGAAATTAAGAAAAAATATGAAAAATTATTATGACCAAAATACATATTAAAGCCGCACGTAACACGTTCATCCGCATTGTCTCTAAATAAGCAGTTTTTACATTAGAACCCTTAACGTTTCTAAAATAATGAGCTACCTAAAAAGTCGCCTAATCAAAATCTCGTCAAAATTAATTCAGCCGTCGGAGATTAGCCCGGCAAAATAAATACTAGTTACAATTTTTTTTAATTGCGTGTTTGAGTTTTGGTATCCTGCAAATAACCATATGAAAGCGAAGAAAAAAATCTTTATTGCGAATTCACAGACAGTCAATTCAATTTTATTTATTTGTATAGATCTTAATGAACAGTCATTCGGTTACATTTTAGTAGATACATATTTATTTATTTATTTATTTATTTGCATTCACATGAAATATGGTACATGAAGTGGTGGAAAATGATTCAAATAGTATCACATATTTCGCCATTATTGGCATGTAAGTGTTTATCAATTTTAATTATTAACATACATACATACATACAAACATTCACGCCTCTTTCCCATAGGGGTAGCCAATAACCACATCTTTCCTCTTACTTCGATCCTGACACACTTCTTTCGCTTCTTCTATTTTAATTAGTGTTTTTATAAAAGTTCGTCCGTTGCGGGTAATTTGTCGTGACTTTTCCTTGAGCCGATCTCGACATGATCGTCATACGTTCGCCTACGTCGACCCTTACCGGCTTGCCCATTGACACCCGCCTCATAAATTTGTTTCTTCAATCTTCTTTTATCCATCCTGTCTACGTGTCCAAAAAGCATCCCTTTTACTATCTTTGTCACTACATCTTCTACCGCCATGTTCCCTTAAGACGCTGTTCCTCACTCTGTCCATCAAAGTCACTCCAGCTATACTTCTCAAACTTTTCATTTCCACAGCCTTAATCTTATTTTCATGCTTCTTCTGCCATTTTAATAAGGGATAGATACTAAGAGTAGACTAACTAAGAGACTCTTGATCGAGCAAAGCAGGATTCAGGTGTTAATTCAACACGATTTCGTCTGTGTGTCTTTAAAATGCTTGGTCGTCGCAGTGACTAAGTGATTGATTTCTGCGCTACTAGTCCTGGGTTCGAATGAGTTTTTTCTTTCTGTCAATTTCTAATAACTAAAAATACCGATATTGATCATAGTAATTTCATTCGTTTATTGTCACATTTACCTCTGTAAATGTGACAATAAAAATGAGATACTCTTATCTCATTTCATTGGGGTTATATGTTATGCAAAGAAAGTCTTTGCATAAAATATCACCCGATGCCGACGAGGAGGCGTCCACTCTTATAGCTATAATTCGTCTAGTTTCCCGATCTTTTTTGCATCTTACATGCGCATTATCATTTAATCCTATCACTACACACAGACGATAGCTTCCGACAGCAACAGTCAAACCTAAAATCTAAAATTGAATATTGACGTGAATCATTATGGCAATCGACGTGTAAAATAAACTTATTTTTTGTGTGAATCATTGACAAAACTAATTAATGTAACAAAATATCTTTACTAAATATAGACGAAGTGCGAGCGTTTATTCTGCAGAAGTGACTAAAGAATTCATGATTTTCTATTATAGGGGCAACGTTTTATAAAAAATCAAAAGTAAATTGTTTGTTGCCCCAGTTGCGATCGTACGCGTCATTACATATATAATGAATTACATTCAAGGAACACATATCAGGCTAAGCGCCTTGAGTGAAGCTCATTCCGTGGGTGGCGTAAAAGTCGCAAATGGAACAAATTGAGAGCTACAAACTTTTGTGGCAATCTATGGGAGAGGCCTATGTTCAGCTGCGGAGTGATAGGCTGAAATGAATGCGCATACAGGTAGCAGATAGAAGATTAAAAAAGGTAAAAGTAGTATAGTAGTAGTATAGCCAGGACACTTGCACTCGAAAGCACTAGTCTTCCCGGCCCCGGCGGCGGATGTGGTCTGTGGCTCCGCCGCCAACCACATTACGGCCGTGGAGGATAGGGAGAGAGGCAACGATACACCAACACTCCTCTTTCCCCGCGGCCCCACCACCGCCGCATCTACGGTGCTGCCCCGCCAAAGTCGTGGGGGACAGAGAGAGGCAACGCAACACCTACGCTCCTCTTCCCCCGCGACTCCATCTCGGCTGCGGAGGACAGAGCGAGCGGCTCCAACACACCGCCACTCCTGTCCCCAGCAGTCCACCATAACCGCATCGACGGTGGAGCCCCGCCAAAGTCGCGGAGGATAGGGAGAGAGGCAACGATACACCTACACTCCTCTTCCCCCGCGACTCCACCTCGGCTGCGGAGGGCAGCGTACTGCTTCCCCCAGCAGTCCCCCTGTTCGCATCCAGAGTGGGCTTGCGTAGCCCATTCGGAGCGACTTCCTCGGGCCAGCCTGACGTCACAGGCCGAGCATGTGCGCTACCAGCTTTACATATTACACTAGCGTTTACCGACGGTTTGGGCGCACCTGCGAATAAAAAAGGAAAAAAACTGCAATTCATTTTTTTATTGATTTTGATGTATTTGTAACAAACAATATACTCGTATATCAATTTTAGTTTTCTACACTCCGTATCCATATAACTATGCCAAATTTCTCACCACTCTGTGCGCACAAAAGGGTTACAAAGTTTTCTCTTCCCGTACACCTGAAAGTTCTGTTTAGCATCGCTCTGCGCTCGTACCCTATTATTGGTTTTTATTTGATAAAGTGACGAGACGAGCAAACGTTCACCTGGTGGTAAGTGCAACGTCTGCCCATAACAGATGCTGTATTACTCAGAATATTTCTGTATAGCACCACACTGCACCCGTCACCTAGAGATATAAGTTCTTAAGTCTCGTTATGCCCAGTGATTACAGTAGCTCTCAGTGCCCTTCAGACGGGAACACAGTAATGTTTGCACACTGATTCAAGGTAGAATTACTGGCCCTGAGGTGGTACCTACCTAAACGGATTCCTGCATAGAAAGCCCATCACTAAAGTTTGTGTTACACAAACTTAACTATAACTTAGCTTTTTTTTTATTGTATTAAGTGACGAAACGAGCAAAACGTTCACCTGATGGTAAGTGCAACGTCCGCCCACAACAAATGCTGTGTCACCCAGAATATTTCTGTGTGACACCACACTGCGCCCGTCACCCTGAGATATCACTTATTAAGTCTCAAATGCCCAGTTATTACGCTAGCTCACAGTGACCTTTAAACCGAAACACAGTAATGCTTACACACTACTGCTTCACGGCAGAATAACTGGCTCTGGGGTGGTACCTACCTAGACGGATTCCTGCATAGGAATCCTACCACCAGTAAAAGTTAATATTACTTTGTTTTAACATTTTATTTAAGAAATATACACTTCTTCCAACTTCTTGCAATTAAATTATATGGAATTATACGATTATAAAATACTAGTGACTCTGCCCGGGTTTGCTCTGGTCAAATTATGTTTTTACTATAGATATCACTACACAAATAAATAAAATTTAAGTGTCTGCCTCTCTTAATCTCATATGATAGTTTGCAGGATACCAAAACTCAAAATGTTTGTCTATCAATCTGTTTGATTGTCCGGGCCCGAAACGGCTGAATCGATTTTGACGGGACTTTCACTGGCAGGAAGGACTTTCGGAGAGTAATCTTTTTATTTCAAAAATATAGCTTTAGAAAAATTTATAGTTTATTTTTATTGTGTGTTTGATGATGCCCGCTTATTAAGAACGGTTCTAGGCTAGGCTATAAAACTATGCTGAGAACAGAACGTGCCTAGAAGGGTCGAACTGTAAATGCTCCAGGTCAGCAAGATACCATGCCGTACGGTGCAACCATGTGTTCGGCTTATGAAACCGCGGGGTACAGCTAGTGTTTAATATAATGAATTGGGAAAGGAAAATCACAATATTTGATAGTATCGGAAAAGTTTTTCCCGACTTGATTCACTAATAATACCGTTTTTGCTTAACTCCTGTAAGATCTAGGGCAATATTGGGCAAAGCAGTGAAAACGGGTTGCAAATTCGGTCTCTCGAGATTAGCGCGGTCATACAGAAGTACAGACGCTCGGAGAGTTTAGAAGAGTTTAGGACTAATGTTCACTGTTAGTCCGAAGGCTTTCACAGCTTGGCCGGATTGAAAGATTGCCGGGGGCTGAGGGCGCTTAGCCGAGACCTTAATAATGGGTAACTAGGGCAAGGCCCCCGAGAGGACATCACGGCTTGGGCTGTTAAGTGAGTCATGCGCGCGTAAGTAAGCTAACACGAGGGCGCCCGTGAGAGCCTACGAACGCTCGCAAGGGGCTTCCTTTTACACTAATACTAGCTTATGCCTGTAACTTCGTCCGCGTGGATATAGGTTTTTTAAATATCTTGTCGGGAACTAATTTATTTTCCGGGATTAAAAGTATCCAATGTCCGTCTCCAAGACGCAAGCTATCTCTGTGCCAAATTTCGTCAAGATCGGATTAGCGGTTGAACTGTGAAAAGGTAACAAACAGACAGAGGGACAGAGAGAGTCACTGTCGCATTTGTAATATTAGTGTAGGTTTTATTTTGTTTAAACGACATCGGAGTGCAACGGGGGTTGACTCTGAAAAGCAGGGTTGCAACGGTATTGGCTTCTTAGGATTTGTGTCACCTCGGTGCATCTGTGGCTTTCCCGCTCACCATTCTTCGCCAGGGAAGTTGAGTGTGGCGTATCGTAATACACACATACTTAAGATAATACACAAAAAGCTGTTGCGGCTCCCTATATCATTATATTAATACAAAATTTTACAACAAACTATGTGATCTCGGCTCTACTAACGGCTGTTTTTGCACAGTGGCAAGGCGATTGGCTTTTGCGCCACGGGTAGCGGGTTTCATATCTGCGCGGATCGAATATATTTATAACCCAGTATAGTCTCCAGTTCATTTTATGTATATGCAATTTATATGTGTCAACGCACCTATCATGCAGGAGAAAATCTAATGTGAGGCGACGGTTTTTTAAGTTTGGTAAGGTTATATAGGTCTTGAAAAATTATAATAAAGCTTCAAAATGTCTATTTTATTTAAGCCAATAGTCGGCGAGATATGCGCTTCTGCCCCTTTAATTTTTTTAACAATTATGCGGTGGAAATTTCAGAGTTTTTTTGAGGTGGTGGTTGAGGTGTTGGACATTTTCGACGACATTCCTCTACGGAACTCTTCACTGTGCGTGGTCCGACACGCACTTTACCGGCTTTTATAAAAAACGTACAAACAAACAGAACTAAAGGTAGTAATTTTTATAATCGAATGAGTAAGAGAAACGCTGCCTTCGTACACTGTGTCCTTCCCCCTTTTTATCCTAATCTCATATAGCCTTAGCACCTTATCATAGAGCCTAATTAAATGCGCGAGCGCAACTCGAATTGATAGATTAGTCGCTGTAGATGCTGCACAAGCAGTCGCCATACAGCCTTTGTTGACGACGGGCGTTCCACTCACAACTTTAGTATCGTAAAAACGATGTCGACGCGATAAGCCGATATCAATCGCGATCATAGATAATATATATTTTGAATTAGGAACAAGTGTCGGAGTTTAAAAAAAATTGGCGTCCGCTTTTCGACTTCACGGTAAGTGGTTCTGAATATTCAAATCGTAGTTTAAATTATACTTCGTTCAACACTGGTTATATAAAAAAAAAAATTAAAAAAGAACTGACGTCGGTTGAATAAATAAAATTCATTTCTATATTTTGTGCGTGTTATAACATTAATTGCAGTCGTTAATTTACACACGTTTTTTAACTTTTAATATATCTTTTGTTGTGGTTTTATCGAAGACCCTAAATTACATCAGTTTATAAAGATTTAGAGAAAATTGTGAAGAAAGTATTTTTTTTTTGACAAAAAAAAAAGATTTCTCCTGCATATTGCAACTTGTACATTTTAGAGACATATATTTCACATGTACAACATAACCATACCCGAAAACCAACAATTTGTTATTCAGTTTTGCGAAATTACTGAACGGTCTCTGGTTTAATGCAAGGCTTAAATGATTATAAAATTAGGTTTAAAAAATGGCCATGGGCGCGTAATTAGCAGATATTATAGTTTAATAATAGTAAGAAGTAAAGGTAATATTAAGTTGAATGTTATATTTAAACCGAAAATATTCAGTAAGAGTAGGTTTTTCAGACTTTCTCCACAATTTTTGTGGTATTATTACTTAAAAAGTTAAATAGGGATAGGGGGAGGGGCGGAGGGACCGACCTAAGGTAGTAAGGTTTATTTATTATAATATTGTTACCAAGTTTAAAAATTATTTTACATTTTATTCTACATATTACGAGTACATTACATATTATATAGAATCCAAGTTATCAATTTCAACAAACGACACGAGGAGCTTATGGTAACTAAAGTATGAAATAACCTCTTTAGTTTGGATTACATTAATATATCTTTGAAATATATATAGCATTTACGAAGTAATCGAAGATTTGGACGAATTCAAAAATATAAATATAATAGGAAACATACTGTATTCTATCTCATTCTATCGCAAGCTAAATCCTATAGATGTATCTGTTTGTTTCTTTTTTGTTTCATCAAGTTTCAAATCACAACGAATCTAATAAAGTTATTACATCAAAAATTTTTTGATGATGGTCACACATCATTACCATTAGGGTCACCGCTTCAATTCCTGCAGTATGGCCAGATAGTTTGGCGGACTTCGCATGTTGTCTTAATATTTTTTATTTCTCAAACATGCAAATTTGCTTACAATATTTTCCTTAACTGCTGATCACGTGCTAAATCAGCACTTTAAATTGCAATTAACAATTTTAGCGATAATAAGGAAAGAAAGTTAATTTGCTAAGATCTGATTGCAAAATATAAAATGATCTAGGTATTACTTAGTTTTTGAAGAGCCCGCACTCCAACAATAACGTGCACGAGCAAACTAATACCACCACCGGCAACATCCAGATACACTTCACCACTAACGACACTACCACTAGGCAATATACACCACCGAAGTCGAAACCACGACGGGTTTCATCCCCAAAACGAAGCATTATGAAGTGATATGAACTCTCCGAGACTCGGCGGCTGTCTTTCGTAGTATCTGGAGGGCGGGCGGTGTTAAAAACTATAAGCAAATTAACTTCTTTCATTATTACAATAGATTTACACAATGTATCACCTGATTTTATTGACTACAATTTTATTGGTGCCGAACCGTGATCACTTACACTAAAATTTAAGACCTTGCCTATGAGCTACCTCAGTTGTACTGGAATGTAATAAAATAATTCTTCATGCCGCTAGCACACTTGTGAATAACAGGAAAGCAATGCTCACAACAAAAAAAAAAATCATCAAAATCCAATAAAAAACGTATCCAGTAGTGTGCAAGCATTGCTGTGTGTCGGTCTAATGGGCACTGAGAGCTAGTGTAATCATTGGGAATATAAGACTTAAGAACTGATGTCTCAGGAGGACCACATAGAAATGTTCTGGCTGACATATGGGCGTTGCGACGATGGGCGGGTGACACGTTTAACCTACCATCAGGTGAACGTTTTTCTCTTTCTTCCACTTATCACTTTCTTCCATAAAAGAAAAATATTTTATGTATAATATGGTGATGATGATGATGCCCTCCTGGCCGATGTTCGACCACGGCGACCACGGCTACCGGTTCCGAACTCTGTTGGAAGCTATCAACTGCGTAGGAGATATTATAGTGCCACAAGTGTACGCGCTTGCGTAGGCACTCACTCGTCCTCAACTTAACGCTTAATGCGATAAGATTGGAGGTAGGCTAGTATGTTTCATGTCAACAGTCCAATGCTGGGCGCAGACCGGCTCTCACTTTTTGAATTGGCTCTGTTTTTGAAGAGAAGAGTCCGCCTCGCTGCTCTAATGCGGTTTGGCGGACTTGAAATTTCCTAGAAATATTTATATTCTTTAGACATGAAAGTTTCCTCACGAGATTTACTTTTACCGGCGAGCACGTGCTTAATCAACACCTAAAATGTAATCAACAATATTATACGTGGCGGTACCGGGAATCAAACCGAGGCCACGCTCGTTCGTGCTAATAGGTTGGGGAAAAGTTTCTTCGCATTCTTTATTTTACAGTATATTTATGCCATTATGTGCGATGACTTTTTGCCACCTTGACGGTAGTGACATGATTCCATTGCTGTAGAAATCTTGGGACTTCTGAGCAACAAGTAGTTTTGGCAGTCCTCTCTTGATGTTAACCTGACACTACCTAATGAATTCTGAAGCGACTGAAACAGGCCATAATCTGAAGGTCAGTGCTAAATGGTGGATACATAAACACATCCCAGCCAAACTCTCTTAATTTTTGCTGAGTGGCTAAAAATGTGTGTGGTCTAGCGTTGTCGTGATGAAAGACCACACCCTTTATATTGTTCAATTCCGGCCGCTTTCTCTCAACTTCTTGATTTATTTTCATCAGTTGTTGGCAGTAGAGATCTGAACCGATGGATCTTCCGGGCGGTAAAAGATCATAATGAGCAACGCCCTTCCTATCCTACCATACACAAAGCAGCCTTATTGCGTGTTAACCCGGATTTTGGTAACCCAAATTTTTTGTGCTCTTTTAAAATTGTTTTGTGATCAATTCCCAGTTCTTCAGCGATGTCGTAACTTCGTCGGCGTCCATTTTATCCGTAACAGGGCGACCAGAGAGTGGTGCATCTTTGACATCAAAGTTCCCGGATTGAAAACGCTTAAACCAACTCTGTGTTACACTTACTGACTCTGCATTAGGTCCATAAAAGTCACAATTTTTTTTCGCGGCTTTAGTTGCATTTTTTCCTTTCTTGTAATGAAATTTAAAAATGTATCGAATTTCACTAATTTGTTTCTTTTTTTGAAACGTAACCTTTTTCATGACATCAAAACCAGCCAGATACAAATACAGCCAAAGAGATTTGATTTCAAGTTTATACATAGTATATGCGAAAATACTTTTTCCCCGATCTTATATACATTTACGGCAAGCGCTATGTATGTATACGTATATAGCCGATTCCGATTCGTATTTTTCCTTACGTGTTTTCGAACTAGTACCGCTGGTCAGAGTATCCGAGAACTACGTCGCCGGTCCTAGGTTTGATTCAGGGCCGAAGCCGTGAATTTTTGGGCAAATACACGAATTCTTGGTTTTCGGGTCCGATTGTCTTTTAACTGTCCTTGTGTTTATTGTACTTGCGTTAAAATGAGCGCGAATGACTTGTGGACATAACATTTTTTTTCTACACTTACTTTTATATAAAAATGTGTGAAACAATATCTTCATCTCTATTATTTAAAATGTGTAAGCCACTTTAATACAAGTATTTTAAATTAACAATATGATTTCACGAAAAAAAAAGGAAGTAAATAACAATACAGTAACTATATTTTTTAATTTATTATCACATATAATAGCATTGTTTCTACGATACGTGACTGAATAAATTTCGCACGTCTGATGCAAAATCATTTTAATTGTTGACCGTGAATCGACGTATTTTCTGTCTGTGATTGCGCTTATTTTTAAAAATCATATATATTTAAACCTTCATATCGGGTTAGAGAAAAGATTTTGATACTGGCAGAATGCTAGCGACTTTTGCCAAAAATACAAAAGAAGTTGTGTTGTAATATGTTTCATGATGCGGGACATTTAATATCTTTCACTATTTCATAAGTTTTGGCATCATTCGAACTCTATTACCCACGATTTAGAAAAATATATTGAATGTATTGACCACTGAGTAACGTCGTCGTTATAAGAAAAAAAAAACTTTAGTTAACATGTGCTTATCGCAAACTATAAAATTAAAAACATAATTGTTTCTTAATTAACAAAGATAAGTATTCTAGACATTAGTTATTAGAGTTGCGTATCTTAATAACGGAAAATAAACGTTTATAAATTTATTTTTATATTTTTCATTGGCATCAATATAATTTAAAAATAAAGTTTTGGATATCTGTGTCGCCGCCTCTCAAAACGCCAAAGTAAACAAAGGTGACTTATATTTCTTTACTCTTCTTATCGTTTAAGGGTATATAGAAACCTAGCTTAATTAAACCAGTTTTTGTATACAAATTTGGAATGTGAAGGTATTCAAAATTAGTATACTTATAAAAACAAATTAGGACGGCCAAAACACGGACGGTGGTTAAGTGTTTATTGTAAACAGCATATTAAGCAAATTCGTGTATAGTTTTAATAACCATTTTTGATTATAACGTATTCCTGGCCGATTTCGTCAATAGAGATACCTTTTGTTTTTACTGCCAAAAAGTTATCTGCGGAAAATATGTCCTCTAATTTTCTAAGAGGCTTAAGTCGAGGTTAGTACACCACGAGTTCCTATTCGGATCGGCCAACATGTTCCAGATTTATTATTTTTCAAACGTTTTCCTTTGTCGCCAAGGGCGTCGTAAATCTGCACTTCTAGACCAAATTAATTAAAATACTATTAAATGCGCATTTTTGACCATTACTAGCATTTTTTTTTAATTAATGTACTCTATGTTATACTTAAAAAACGCGAAGTGCGATGATTTTCTTCCTTTAAGTTTTAAAACAACTAAGGTTTATGTTTCTAAAGTTAAATATTATTAATATAATGTTTTTTTCATAAAATTATGCTACTAATGGCGGGAAACTCCAATTATATAAAAAAAATCATTAATATTTAGCTGCATAACCTAGTTTCCTAGTTAAATTTAAGATGGACCTTACTAAAACATAATGGTTCGAATTTAATTTAGTAATTAAGTATAGAAGATTTAGAATTTAGAAGTTAATTATGGAATCCTTCTGTCTACTGACTATGTACGGCACTAAATGCGTCGAGTTTACTGAGAGTCAAAGGAAAATCGTCCGTAATAACTTTTTCAAACAAGGGAGAAATTCTTACTTCAAATAAGCTCAGACTTTGTTAGTAGGTAAGGCTCATTGTCCTAACAAAGACAACGTAATTCTGCGCATAATTCACCTTTAGTCGTATTCAGTAGTCAAACATTGAAGTCGTAACAAAATAATTGTTGTGTTTTGTCCTACCTAAAATTTACCGATGCCTATTAACTGGCTATCTAAATGAAACGCTCCATGATATAAACAATTAAAGGCTGTTAACATAATCCTATGGTAATTGATCTAATCTTAATGATAATCTAACCATTTATTATAGAAACAAGCTCAGATATCGAAGAATTAGAGGAATACAGTGCTTTCATTTCTCTTATCAAGTGTTTTTTTTTATTTTATAAAGCGACGAAACGAGCAAAACGTTCACCTGATGCTACGAGTAAGTGCAACGTCTGCCCATAACAAATGCTGTGTCACCCAGAACATTTCTGTGTGAGACATGAGTTCTTAAGTCTAATATGCCCAGTGATTACGCTAGCTCTCAGTGCCCTTCAAACCGAAACACAGAAATGTTTGCACAATACTGCTTAACGGCAGAATAACTGGCCTTGGGGTGGTACCTACCTGAGACGGATTCCTGCATAGGAATCCTACCACCAGTGTGCAATACAATCTTGAACAGTACACTATTATGTCATGAATTTTTATATAAAAGTACTGGTATAACATAACTAAGGATGTAGTAATACTTAAAAATATTATACTTTAACATTCGAATTTCGAAACTGTGAGAATTACGCAACTATTATATTTTTGCGGCAAGTATTATTAACTATGTTCGACATGTATCTTTTTAGATATGTTTTTGCTATTTATTGGTAAGTTTTTTTGGTACAAACTTGTTGAACAAGAAACAAGTTCTGCTCAGCAGTTTGAAAACTAGTATTATTATGTCATAAACTTGTTAGATATATTTATTGTTATCTAATGAAATAGATTTGAAACAAGTTGAAAAAACGAGACTTCGTTTAAAGAATGCGGATCACCGAGGGATAACGTATGAGTCTCTCATCAATTCTGCCATTGTGGTTTGATTTGACAAGCTATTTGTCCCTAGGGTAACCTGTAGGCATAGTTTTTATTATAACGATTTCTTATATTCATGCAAATATTACACATATAAATAAAATTTTACGGATGTTATCGCGTTTAAATTTTACGGATTAATTAATTATAATAGTTTGCGGCTGTTTCCATAAGTATATATTTGATATATACTTTACTGGTGGTAGGATTACTATGCAGGAGTCCGTCTAGGTAGGTACCACCCCAGGGCCAGTTATTCGGCCGTGAAGCAGTAGTGTGCAAAAATTACTATAATTCGGTTTGAAGGGCTAGCGTAATGACAAGGCATATGAGGCTTATGAACTGATGTCTCAGGGTGATGGGCACAGTGTAGTGTCACACAGAAATGTTCTGAGTGACACAGCATTTGTTATGGGCAGACGTTGCACTTACCATCAGTTGAACGTTTTGCTCGTTTCATCACTTTATACAATAAAAAAAAACTAAGTAGTTACTAAATGATTTCTTATATTTACGCGAATGTTACACATACCCCGGGCTCACTATGACATCATGACATCTGTCACCTCAGTCCCACCCTGACCATGGGTGCTGTACAGCGATCGAAACGTCCGTTTATAAATAGTTAAAAATTAAGTTGTGTTTATTTTTTTATATTTTTTAAAGGTTTCGTTAACGAACGGCATCTTATTTTATGAAGAAAGTGACGAGACGAGAAAATTGTTCACCCGATGATAAGTGTACCATATGCCCATAACAAATGCAGTGTCGCCTAGAACATTTTGGTTTTGCACCACGCTGCGTTTGTCACCTTGGGACACGAGTTCTTAAGTATCATATATCCAGTAATTACACTAGCCAACAAATCCCTTCAAACGGAAACGCAGTAATGTTTGCACACTACGGACAGCAGAATTAAGAAAGGAGTGCAAATTAATTAAAAAAAAAACTATTAAATGCTTATGAACTTTGTCACCAGTAAATGCCCATGTTTAAAATTGCAATTAAATTCTTAAAAAAATATTTCACGAGGTTATAGGCTTAAACATATTGATGAAATTTTTTTTAGTCTAATTCACACAAAATATCAGGAGGAAACTACATAAGCATTCATTATTTAGCACCTATTTCCTAGCGAGGTGTCGTAAGAGGCGACTAAGGTATTCTACGGACAGCATTTATTCGCGCACAATAACACCCTAATATGCAATGCTGAAAATATTTCGAAGACATGTGCAGTCCGCCAACCCGCATCGGAGGTGTGTGGCGGATTCTTCCTAGCTCCAAAAACCCTCTCAGAAATGAGAAGAGGCCTGTGCTCAGCAATGGGACATTTATAGGCTGAAACTTTACTTTACTTTTTTTATACAATGCTGTCACTATTCTACTACTCGTGGGCATGGCACTAAAATGGCGGCGACGTGGTTCGCCACCCGTTACGTCTCGTTTCCCGCTAGGACGAAAAGCAGACTACGTGGGTGGCTTCTGCCTACCCCTTATATGGGGAAAAGGCGTAGGTTGTATGTTAATATTTATATTCACTAAGATACGATTATTAAAAATATTTAGGCCGTCGATTTTTACTTTTACACTGCATGTTTATATTTTGCTAGTGTAGTTCATCTTTGCACAACGATCTCCTTTAACCTTTCCCACGTTTGAAGGTCTTCTTGCTCGACTGTTGATATTTGTGTCTAACATGAAATCGTTCATTTGAAATGACTGTAGACGATAGATTATAATTTATTAATGTGATAATTAGTCGTGGTAACTCAGAGGCTGAGCGCTCGCCTTAAATTTCATTGGACACGAGTGATCTGGGTTCGATTCTGGGTGCCGACACCGCTGGAATTATTAATTTTAGTTTCAAGTGTTGATTGACCACGTGCTCTGCGAAGGAAATCATCGTGCGGAAACTTGCGTGAACTAGAAATAAAAAAGAATCCACTGGAAACTCTTATCGAGACTCTTATCGCTTCCAAAATCCTCGCAAAATGGGAGGTCTGTGCCCAGCAATGGGACATTTACAGGTTGCTAATATTTTGCGGCGTAAGAGAATCTTACACACCGTGAGAGTCGTAAAAGTCGACAGAGGGAAACAGCGGCGGGGCAGCAGCGTCTTCCTGGAACAGCCAAACAAATAAACTGCGGTCGTCAACTACCTGCCAAGCGTGGCAAAAATTTCCCAATAATATATGGGCGATGCCAATTTTCAGCTGGCGTAACAAACTAGATAAGAGGACGGCCTAAAACTCACGGCTGGATATCGACAAATGGTAGCGACAGACAGAACCTAGTGGAAAATGTTGGAGGAGGCCTATGCTAAGAGGCATTCTGAATTACGGGATATTTTATAATCATACCAAAACACACTTAACATGCAATTTTAAATTTGAGAATAAAGTGCTTAATTATTATTAAGCTCAGCTGTGGACTAGTGATAAGCTGAAATGATGATGATGATGATAAATATTTGATGTAAATCTGCGAAGGATTTCTAGATAAAAACATAAAAATGAGAAGTTAAAAAAAGGAAAACGACTCTTCTTGTGAATATAGGAACCGGGCGTTAGCCATGCTGTCAATTAGTCTTTAAGCAGTTAGATAACAATGATCATGTAACCAATCACACGTCATTTCGGTTCAAAAACCTTTCACTTAATACAGATATTTTTTTTAATCGTAATATTATGTTTGGCATCTCTAAATCAGAGCCTGGATCCGTTACGAAAGTAATGAAATAAAATAGCTAATCCCTCGTACACTGTCCAAATTAAAATTAAAAGCGTTTTAGAATATAAAACCAATGTGACAAAATGGTGACGATAAAATATCGGCATCGTAAACAAATAACTTTACAATCATTTTTTTGTCTTTTTTTTTTAAACAATGCCCCACTGGGATTTCTCCTGCATGGTGGGTGCGTTTTACAGGCCTGCACTTCGCATGCACAACACGACCAGAACCGAAAACCAACAATTTGTGTTTTACACAAATGTTGACTCCGGCGCTGGGATTCGAACCCAGGACCCGCGACGTAGAAGGTAACCTACTACACCACGCGGTCGTTGACTTTCCAATATTTTCTTACATAACAACAAGCAAATATAAACAGAAACAAATTATTAACATCAAAGGCGTATTTTTTATTTGCATGTATTTATTGATTTATCTAAAATCGTCGATTCCATAGGAAGTTCATGTAATAAGGAAGTATATTATATTTAATTATTCTAATGCTATTATTACCTATACAAACATATCATTAATTCTACATCAAGATTACGTCAGCTCCACCACATTTAACTTAGCCTTCTTAAAGTTAAGAAAAACTGCAGCTATTTTTATCTTAAACTTTTCAAAGAACTTTTGGCGCCAACTCGAAAAGTGGCAGAAGTGTTTTTATTTAATTTTGTAATTTCTGTGTATATTTGGAGTTTTGAAGTTTAATATTGATAGTTTATTATGCAGCAAGTGCTCCCGAAAGTGTACAGTGATTGTAAAATTCAATTCAAGAACAAAATTGTGCTTTTCGTTTTGTTTTCATCAGTCCAGCATATTTTCAGTAAAAGTCAACTATCATTTTACTATCGATCGAAATTTTAAAGTGTTGTTGCTTGAAGATTGTTTACTTGGATATGTTACTTGACACTGGAAAATAGTTTATGATTGTTTCCATTAATAAATAAATTAATAATAAAACTTTTCAAATTCAACGCAAAGTCCCGAATGCGTAGAACCTAATTAAATTCCAGGACTATTCAAATATCACAATAAACAAAGTAACTTAGATTGTTCTCGGGGTAGAATACGCAAAGAGAAAAAGTATAGGAAATAAACAATTTACTAAGATCCGCAAGAAATTAAAAAAATTGAGTGTATTACCTAGTGATTTGAAGAGCACTGTCCTCCCATAACAGCATGCACAAGCAAATGAATGCGGCCATTATATGCCCTTCAACACTACAACACTACCACTAGGCAATACACACCCTCTGAAATCCTCACGACTCTTGTTTCATCTCACCTCAGGAAGCATTGCCAAGTGATATCTCTCTGACTCTCAAACGGCATCTCGTCGCATGACTCTGGGAATAACACCTCAGAAGGTTCTTAATTAACATTAATAACAAAGTCTCCGAGCGAAAATCTTTACAAATGTATTCTGTGTGGATGTTTCAAATAAATATCTCTTTCTTTCTTAAAAGTTGTGGAGACAGACATTTAATAACCGACTGGTGGTAGGATTCCTATGCAGGAATCCGTTTAGGTAGGTACCATCCCAGAGCCATTTGTTCTGCCGTTAAGCAGTAGTGTGCAAATATTACTGTGTTTCGGTTTGATGGGCACTGAGAGCTAGCGTAATCAATGGGCATATGAGATTTATGAACCGATGTCTCAGGGTGACGTTCGTAGCGTGGTGTCACACAGAAATGTTCTGGGTGTTTGTTATGGACAAACGACTTTAAAATATTAAAATGACTCGTCATTTTATCCAATAAAAAAAAAAATTAAATACTTTTAAATGTTTCAAAACCGCTTCCTATTCTAACTTGCATCAAATCGGAAGCAATTAGTACGTCGTATTTGATGCTAACGTGATCATACAGCGTCAACGTTCTAGTTATACAATTCTTAATGCCCGCTTGTTTTAAATGTTTTGATTTAAAATTATATAGCAAGTAAATGAAGACATCTTTGCATAATATGTTATTTAACGCTTAAAAAAAATATGTAACGGCAAGAATATTGTCTCTACCTTATAAACTAATAAAAGCTTTTACGTTTTCGATAATCGTTAGCGATGTTATGTAAATTTATTTATGTAAGTAAAGTGTCAGCTTATAAATGTCCCACCTGCTGAGCACAGGCCTCCTCTCATTTCTGAGAGGGTTTTGGAGCTAGGAAGAATCCGCCACGCTGCTCCAATGCGAGTTGGCGGACTTCACATGTCTTTGAAATATTTTTATTTCTCAGACATGCAGGTTTCCTCACGATGTTTTCCTTCACCGCTGAGCACGTCTTAAATCAGCACTCAAAATTGCAATTAACAATTTTAATGGCGCCGGCACCGGGAATCGAAACCAGTACACTCGCGTACTATGAAATTTAAAGCGAGCGCCTAGTTTTTGTACTAAAATGTTATACTAATTATTATACTAATTTACTTTAATGTCCATTGGGGTTTTTATGCGTCGTCTAGAAGTTAAGTATATTTATTTACAATTTTTAGACCATTCATGTTACAAATTACATAAGAAAATTTAACGATACAAACAATCAATCTTGTGATCGCAATCCTGTTTTATATTGAGAAAGTCCGAAATTTTGTTTATCTGTGTTACGTTATTCACAAATACTTTGTGGAGAGTTGAGGTCGGACGCGATGAAGCCTAGTGGTCAGTGTACATGACTACCGCGCCGCGGATCATGCGCTCAAATCCATGCATATGCCAACATTTGTGCAAAAACATAAATGTGGGTCTAGTTGGGTTTTGATTGCCCCTGTGTCTCTAACACTGAGTCGTAGTCCACTCCCGACCTAGTGGGTCTTGACGCGGGAGGGTTAGGACGAGTGAGTGCCTGCGTAAATTTGTGGCACGATAACATTTCTTACGCAGTTGATATTAGCTTCCGACAGTATTCGGAAGTTGGCGCCGTGTTCGAAAATCGGCCATGAGGTCATCATCAATACGTAAAAGAGCAAAACCATTGCACTTTATTTAGTTATACAAATTTATACATAGAGGCTACAGTTTGCGAAATCCGAGAGCCGGTTTTTAATTAACAACACTTCATGCGACGAGCCGTGGTAGCTTAGGGGCTAGCCGCTCGCTTTAAGTTTCATAGTACTCGAGTGACCTGGGTTGGATTTCCGGTGCCGCCAACATTAAAATTGTGAATTGCAATTTTCAATGCTGATTGCACGTCAAAATGAAAACATCGTGAGGAAACCTGCATGTATGGGAAACAAAAAAATACATTTCGAGGATACGTGAAGTCCGCCAACCCTCATTGGAGTAGCGTGGCGGACTCCGTCCGGCTCCAAAATCCTCTCAGAAATGAGTGATTTGTGCTCAGCAGTGGGATATTTATAGGCTGTTACTTTACTTTTTTACTTTTACGTACATACATAGTCACGCCTTTTTCCTTTGTAAGGATGAAGCCACACGCGTAGCCCACTTTTCGCCTCTGTTCGAGTCAAAAAATTCTTACAGCATTGCATATTATGGTGTTATTCTGCGAGAATAAAGGCTGTCCATACAATACCTAATTGCCTCTTACGATACCTTAGTAGGAAAGTGGTAGGTGCTACGCTACTCTGCCGGATATCTATCGGCTTTACTTTTACACGTCATCGTTATAAAAGTCATTATCGGCTTTCACACATCACTGCGAAGGCCTCGTCCGAGTCGGGAGGATTTGCCATAAACGCCACGCTCGGTTGCGGGTTGGCGATTGTAACACCAGACACCTCGCATCTTAAACGCTGCTGCCAGAATCCGTCTAGGTAGGTACCACCCAAGGGCCAGTTATTCTGCCGTGAAGCAGTAGTGTGCAAACATTAGTGTATTTCGGTTTGAAGGGCTAGCGTAATCACAAGGCATATGAGGCTTATGAACTGATCTCTGAGGGTGATGGGCAGGCACAGTGAGGTGTCACACCGAAATGTTCTGGGTGACACTGCATTTGTTATGGGCAGACGTTGCACTTATCATCAGGTGAACGTTTTGCTCGTTTCATCACTTTATACAATAAAAAAAAAGTCACCGATCTGTGTAATATTTGTTCATGGGCGGCGTGATCACTTACTATCACCTTAATGATGGAGCGGCATGCATGCCGTCATCACGCCGGTCGATCGACTATTGTCGTCAACAAGCTTTTTTGCTTAGTTTGAGTGGTTAATAGGATATAGGATTTTTTTTATTCATTTGAGACAACAAACAATTACATAATTAAGCTTAAACTATTAATTATATTTGTAAAAAAGCTTAAGTAATTATGTAACCAGCACCGTTATCTACAAAATAATATTACATTTTTTATAATGAGACAGAATGTTAACAAGCAAACTAAATTGTGCGAATAACTTATGCTATCTGCGGTTGCTATATCAATTTGCACATCCTGCTTGTCCCAAATACGTTTATCAAAACACGTTACTCTCTACTGTTCGTATAAAGTATAGGTATCTCCTAAACTAAGTTTTTTTTAGTTTAGGAGATACCTATGAAGGACTCTTACAGTTTTAGTCTTCATAACAAGGTACGAAATGCTTCTTTTGCAGAAGCAAAGTAAACTCGCTCTTATCGCGCTAACCGATTAGCTCTCACTGTTTATTATTAATTAAATATCGCTAGACGGTATTTTACATTATAATCTGTAATATTCATAAGCAGATAGCGTGCGAACACCTCGAGTTGCATGCAAAAAATATTTACGAAGACTAGAGGTTCGAAGAATTTTAAATTTGGAATTTAAATTTTATTTTTTGCAAAATTATTTTTTCTCTGTGGGTGTGTGCATTGAAAGCTAACGAGGGTTTTTTGAAATGAGGACATTGATACAAAAATAACGGGTCGGTTTTTATTTCCCAGAACTGCAGGAGACCTCATAATATCAGTCACCGCTGAGCACGTGTTAAAATTATAAGACAATAAATGTTTAGTCGTGCTGGAACCGCATTTAACCTAGGTCATTCCGGTACAATTTTTTTTATGGAAGAAAAAGACGAGACGAGCCTTTACCCGATTGCAAGTGCATTCATGGGCGTCGGTAGCGGGCGGGGTAGCAGGGAGGGGGGAGGGCAGCTATTTCAGTGATTAGCCCGGACAAACAAAAAGTCCCAAAGAAAAATGACCTTAAGTGCCATAATGTAATAACAATTTTTATAGAAGCGGAGCAGAAATAAGTGACTTAATACTTTATATTAAACAACTTAATAGCTAAAATTTAAACAATAATGCTGAGATGACTTAATTACTAAATTAACTAGGTTTTATATTCATACTTCTTACAATTAATGTATCTAACTATACTAATAGGTATTATAATATACTAATACTTAATTTATCTTACTATCTAATAGGTATTTAACAACTAGTTTTTTAAACAATGTGAGGGAGTTGGAGAAAATGTCGATATGTAACAAAGATTTATTGTAAAATGTTCATGAACGTCGAAGGAATGTATTTTTTGCGTATTTGTACGACAATGAGGAACATAGAAAGTATCCTTGGAACGAGAAGAGGGTCGAGGTAATCATACGAGTATTTAAAAAAGCGCGAACTAATTTTAAATAGTTGATAGCAAAATTCGAATTGCGGATGTCAATTTTACGAAAATTTCAAGTACCTAATAAAAAGTATTTAAAATCGAAACGATAAAAACTATAAATTGTTTTCATTTTACCTACAATTAATATACTCTATCTACCGTCTTTAAAAAAAGACGACGGAGTAGACTAGTGATTAGAGTACCTGACTACCACACCGCGGGACCTGGGTTTGAATGCCAGCCAACACAAATTGTTAGTTTTTGACACTGCCTCCTAGCCTTCCTCCTAGCATATCTTATCGCATGACGCCTACCACCTTCCTACCGAGGTGTCGTTAGAGACGTCTACGTTATTATAAGGACAGTCTTTGTTCGTGCAGAATAACACCATAATACGCAATGCTGTCACTATACTGCTCGTGGAAACGCAATGGAGAGTAAGATTTTTTTGACTCTTACCAAAAAGCCACCCGTCACGTCTCGTTTCCCGCAGGGGCGAAAAGTGAGCTACGTGTGTGGCCTTTACCTACCCTTTATATCGAAAAATTGCGTGACTATATGCATGAATGTCATAAATCCTGCGCCATTGATGACTTTCAACATTAATTGGTAGTTGTCGCCATAGTCGAAAACATATCAAGACGACATCATCTTTTGTTTGCCCCACCGTTTTTGCATTATAATTGCACTAGCTAAGAGTGCCCTTCACACCGAAACACAGTAATGGTTGAAAACTACTGGCCCTGCGCTTATATTACGAGTACCTAGACATATTTCTAGGAATCTCATAGGAATCCGACCACCAGCAACGGAAATTTAAGGAAAGCGCCCGGACCCTGAGTTGCCACAGCTTTTTATTTTAGTTAGTTTGTTATCCTTATATATACTCGTATATATATTTATATCAAAATGTGTGAAACAATCTTATGTCTATTATCAAAAACTTACAAATCTCTTTGACATAGGTGTCATTAATACAGATCCTAGATCAAAATGTCGCCATATTATTTCCAAAACATTGCGACACAACAACTTATTAAGTTGAAAATTTTTTTAAATAATCGCGTGAAGAATAAACAAAGATGGCGGTTGTTATGGTTTATTATTTACAAGAATCACGTCATCCAAACTATTTAAAAAAAGAACAATTTAATTATAGTAAAAAAGTGATTTACTAAGAACTGCTTCAAGATCGTCTCTGTTAGACGTTAGTGTTAGATTCAATAGTTATCAACTTAAATACACGGGAGTAGCTAACTAAGAACTAACAGAATCGCCAAATTACGACTACGAAGTACTAATTTAGTTTATTAAATACTAGATGATGCCCATGACCGCGTCCGCGTATATATAGGTTTTTTTAAATATACCGGAACTATTTGATTTTCCGGTATAAGAGTGCAAACTATCTTTGTGCCAAATTTCGTCAAGGTCGGTTCAACTGTTGAACCGTCTAAAGGTAACACACAGACAGAGGGATAGAGAAAGTTACCTTCGCATTTATAATATTAGTATGGATTAAAAGAAGCTGAATCGGTGAGGAAACAATGTTTGAACCTTGATTCTTTTTAACGACCACGTGGCCTCAAAACATTTGTCCAAAATCTTAAATCGATAATATTCGTTCTGGTTGTGTGGTCCATAGTGATGAATTTATGTCTGTAAAACGAACTCGCGGTCTTTATTTTTTTTTTAATATCTCTGAAAATTATATAAGCAGTCAGTTGTAATCATTACATACTTTTTTAAATTGGGAAAATAAAATATAAAATGAAACCGTCGACCGGGAAAATGTTTGAGCTGTCGCATGAGTGTAAAAATTATTTCGTAAAGAATTACGAATGCGCTCGCTGTGAGATTTAAATTGCATCTTTCCTCCTTTCGCTGTCGGGGCTTGGGGAAATATTACTTGTGTAACTTTGAAACATGCCAAAACAGTGTGAACAGATTAAATAAAGCCATAATAAAATATATTTATACAAAAAAAAATAAAAAAAAAAACAGTTTAAAAACATTTTACTTAAATATTAAATACTTTTATTATAATTAAGTATATTATTTTGAAAACGTAGAAGTACTTCTGTTTTTTTTTTTAATTGAAGTTAGTGACGAGACGATCAAATTGTGCACCTGATGGTAAATGCTAAGTTTGCCAATAACAAATACTGTGTCACCGGGAACATATATCTGTGTGGCACCACAATGCGATCGTCACCTGGGTCGTCATATGAGACCCATGCCTATGGAGGAATGATTTCTTAAGTCTTTTATGCCCAGTAATTACACTAGCTAACAGTGCGCTGTGCTAAAATCACTGTGTATCGGTCTTGCTTCACGGCAGAATAACTGGCATCGCGGTGGTATTTACCTAGACGGATTTTTACCACCAGTAACAACTTTATTTTTCTACTTCTCTAACCAGCCTTTTCAAGCTATCATGGAAGTTTTACATTTACTTACCACACGGGTAGGCGGACTAGTGACTGCAGCCGATATCCTCGCACTAATGACACTACTTCCCATCACTACTTGGTATATAATTTGAATCCGGCAAATTTGGGTGGATTTTCCGGGATCAGTCAGTCACCTACGCCTCAACCGGCAGGGCCAAAACAAACATTTCATTATAAAATTGTACTTTGTTTCGGGCGTTTAAGGGGAATATTATCATCATCATCATTTCAGCCCATCACTAGTCCACTGTTGAACAAGGGCCGCCCCTATAGATTGCCACAAGTCTGTAGCACTAATTTTGAACGATTTTGCCATACTTGCCACGCTTGGCAGGCGGGTTGGCAACCGCAGTTTATTTATTCAGATGTTCCAGGAAGATGCTGCTGCCCATCTTCTGGTTTAAATTTTCCCTTCTGTCGTCTTTTACGGCACCCACGGGATGAGATGGGGTTGTAGATTCTCTTAAGCCCCTACCACACGGCGCTACTATACATCTCTGTTAAAATATTAACGAAAAAATTATAAAACAATAAAATTGCAATTTAAATGATTTCAAATGTGTACTGAATATTTGAATGTAGGATACCTACGAAATCAAAAGAATCAAAAGACATTCCATTGTTGAAGCGTAACTTCTTTGGGCGCGATGGAGTAAAATTAAAGTCGAATTTGAGTGCAGCGTTTTAGTGCAACGCTTTTTTTATTGTTAATTAATATTAATCAATTAATTAACCATTATTTTATACAGAAGAGGTATTTTACAGTAAATAATGTTTTTGTCAATTTATTTTTATTTTAGTCTAATTTTTTATACTTGTTTCACTTCTGTCACGTGTACTCTTGCGCTCTTTTTTATCTGTAGTCTGTATTTACCGCATTCAAGATCATTATAACTTTAATACTAAGCCGCAGCCACAGCTATTTAATTATCTTTACAAGTTTTCCTTCTACACTTATTGCGTGCTGATTAAAAGAAAGTAAAATGAATAAGTGTTTACATAGCAAAGTATTTGAGAGGAGAAAATTATATCGTAAGATATTCGGAATCTATATATAGTACCTAAAAAGATATTTCCATTCTTTCACAAAAAAACAGCTAATTTTTTTTTATTGGATAAAGTGATGAAACGAGCAAAACGTTCACCGATGGTGAGTGAAACGTCTGCCCATAACAAATGCTGTGGCACCCAGAATATTTCTGTGTGACACCACACTGTGCCCTTCACCCTGAGACATAAGTTCTTAAGTCTCATTTGCCTTCAGCCCGAAACACAGTAATGTTTGCACCCTACTGCTTCACGGCAGAATAACTGGCCCTGATGTGGTACTTACCTAGACGGATTCCTGCATAGGAATCCTACCAAATTTAATATTTAAAATTTCACATTATACATATACATTATGTATATGTATAATGTGAAATTATACATATACATTACATATTTAAAATTTCACATTATACATATACATATATATTATACATATACATTATGTATATATTATGTAGATAGACAGATACTCAGTTTTCATCAAAGATAATTTGAATCTGTAATTCAAAAATATTTATAGATTAATATATTTAAATGCAGGTGTGTACCACTCAGTGGCGGCAGGCATAGGCTTCATAGTTGACGACCGCCTGGCGTAGTGGCGAATATACCTGACGTCTAAGCCGCGAGTTCAGGGTTAGCGATTCAGTCGAAACTAAAAGCCGGTTTTGGGTAAAACACACATTGTTGATCTTCGGCTATGGTTGTGTTGTGGTTGTCCCCGTGTCTCCGACACTGATACCTAGCCTACCTCCGATCTTATCGTGTGACCATCGATTGCGGGTAGGATAGACGAGTAAGCTTTTGTGTTTGCGCGTACACTTGTGGCACTATAACATTATATGCGCAGTTGATAATTTCCGAATGTTGTCGACGTGGTCGAAAAGCCGCCATGAGGACATCAGTTGAAACAGTCTCGTTGTCCTGGTCAAAATTGATCGAGATGTCGTTTTTGTTACAGCTTGTCTGTTTTCGGGTAGGTACTAATTATTAAGCCTATGAGCTCAAGGGCTGAGCCTGCGCCTTTTTTTAAGTACGCGAGTGACCTGAGTTCGAACCCCGGTTCCGGCACTTCTGCAATTGTTCTGCAATTTTAAGTGCTGATTTACCACGTGCTCAACGGTGAAGGAAAACATCGTGAGGAAACCTGCATGTCTGAGGAATTAAAATATTTCGAGGACATGTGAAGACCGCTGACCCGCATTGGAGCAGCGTGGGGGGGCTTTTTCCGGCTCCAAAACCCTCTCAAAAAGGAGAGGAGGCTGTGCTCAGCAGTGGTTCATTTATAGGCTATTACTTTAAACAGTTCAATGTTGGTCGAAAGCGAGAGGATTTTACGGAGCACATTCACACAGGAGTAGCAGGGCCTCCTACCAGACACTGCTATACTAGACTAGCAGCCTACATGGGTTCACTTAGTTAATTTCGAAAATAATACCGCCCTGCACGTTTCTTCGTTTGCCACGCAACGCCGAGAAGTCGGTCGCAGTATAGATGTTTGCACATAAAGTTCCCACACATCCTCTGTAGGTTATGTGTTTTATGTTGTTATTCGTCCTGCCGATGCTCGGGTGTCCGGGAGAGTAGAATAACACCTACGTCTTTGCTACCGAGGTGTCGTAAGAGGTGACTTATGTAAAGACAGCCTTTATTGTGCAGAATAATAGTCGTTGTTCGCTGTTATGTTTCCATTTCTAAAAAGTCTATGTTTCAGTGTCGCGGACGTGTTTAGTATATTTATGTATTTATTTCCATTTTTCCCCTTTATACTAACTTCTTACAACACCTACCTCATTCTGTCTCTGCATGACCCTTTGGTAGACTGGTAGAGAATGGAGTGTATATGAAGTTAAATAAATAAATAATACTATAATATGGAATGCTGTCACTATATTACTCGTGGAAACGCAATAGGCAGTAAGAAATTTTTGACTCGTACCAAAATGGCCACGACATGGCCCGCTACTCGTCACGGCTCGTTTCCCGCGGGGGCCAACAGCGGGCTACGGGTGTGGTCTCTGCCTACCCCTTATATAGAAAAAAGGTGTGACTGTATGCTAGTAGGTCTTTTTCATACGCTGTCATAATACTGCGGTTCATTTTAAAGCTATAACTAAACTTAAACAGTTAAAGAACAATATATAAGTAACGTACATTTTCAATGGTAAATTACCTTTTCACTTATCAATGTAATCTTATCTTTACGTATAGCAAACCATATCTGGCATTGTGCTTCATATTACGCCATTCAATAGGAACTGCTAAGCAAAACAATCAGGTTTTCTAGAAAAATGCTCACTTTAAATCTTACATTCATCATCACCAAGGTCGGGGATGATGAATTTAAGATTAAATAATGGCGGCGTTGTAAGAAAATGTCAATCAATACCACTTTGTGGCACCGGAAGTTCCTGGAAAATCTCATGGCGTCCGAATGATCCGCCTGAGATATATATCTTTGGTTGCGCAAAATGTGAAATAAAAAAAACAAAAATAATTTTCTAAGATCCACTTGAAACAAATAAATAATGTAAAGTGTGAACCATACTATCACTGTCATCGTCCTCATTCCATCCTATCGCCACTGTCCACTACTGAACATAGACCTCCGCCATAGATATCCACAGAACATTTTGAATGAGATTTTGCCATAGTTGCAACGCTTGGCAACTGCAGTTTATTTATTAGGATGTTCCAGGAAGATGCTGCTGTCCATCTCCTGGTTATTTTCTACTCTCTCTCGACTTTTACGACACCCACAGGATGAGATGGGATGGTAGTACTTTCTTTCCAAATACTCAGACTGTGGCACTAGAAACTAAAATATATTCGTTTAATTGGTTTAAACAAAGGAATAACTTAATTTAAAATTTAACTAATTAATCTCCAGAGTACCTACGTAATGCCCATCAAGATCTTATGCGTATGCTTAACTATTCCTGCAACCCAATGATGCACTTTGATTTCTATATTTAAAAAAAAAATTTGTTCGTTTCTAAAACGTCTATTCTTAATAGTATAGTATACTGGTATCTTGCGTCCACTTACCCTTAACTTATACATCGAATGCGAGCCGGAACCAGAATTAGTGCAGTGTTCGCTTTCAGGTATACTTCTGACAGCATTCTGTCCTGCCTCCTATACACTTGTGGGACTATATCTCCTGCGCAGTTGATAGCTTTCGAAAGCATTCGGTAGTTGTCGCCGTGGTCGAAAATTACCCAGGAGGAGGACATCATTACACTCGTATCTATGAATGTCCAGTTACATTAAAGAAAATTTTTAACTGGTGGTAGGTACCACCCCAGAGCCAGTTATTCTGCCGTGAAGCAGTAGTGTGCAAACATTACTGTGTTTCGGTCTGAAGGGCACTGAGAGCTAGTGTAATCACCGGGCATATGAGACTTAATAACTTATGTCTCAGGGCGACGGGCGCAGTGTGGTGCTACACAGAAATATTATGAGTAACACAGCATCTGTTATGGGAAAACGTTGCACTTACCATCAGGTGAACCTTTTGCTCGTCTCTACACTTTATCAAACAAAAAAAAATCAATCACTTACACGTGTTTGGGTAATAAGCGGCAGGTAACCTATGGAATGCAATCTAAGATAATATAATCACTGCGTTATATGCAACGGTTTTGTTAAATTGCGTAGTAATCAATTTGGGCTAGAGTCAAGTGTGAATAATCCTTCAAGATAACGCCTATTTTTTATAATTATTATTTGCCGCTCCATTCATGGGTATCGTTATATTCCATTAAGAGAAAGGCCTGGAAAATCCCTATGGCTTATGGCAACAGAAAAATAATTTCTCAAAAAAAAAACTCGAAAAATAATATAGATCTCCGTGCGCGAATTGAACTCGCAACCCTTAATCTAAAAATTAATCACTTAGCCACTGCGTCAAACGAGCTGATAGATATACAAAAATAATCATTTGTAGAACTGACTTAATACTACATTTTTAAACGCAAATTAAAAATTTTATATGGATACTAGGAAAGAAAATTTAATCCCAGTGTTTAAATATTTATTTAAAGAAAGAAAGAAAGAAAGAAAAACTTTACTCAATACTGCAACACAACATACATTAAAAATTCAAAAGATAAATAAACAATTAGATATGACGTATTATAATTACAAACGTACGTTGGGTTGTAGCAACGACAAGGCTGTCGACTCAGCATAATGCTATGGCAGTGTTGCCACAGCGCTGTTATTCTGTCGGTGCCTCAGGTTTACCGATTTTATTTACATACATTTTTAATGCATTATTTAAGTTGAATAATAAATAAAAAGAAAACTTGTCCCATTATTTCCGATTTCAAAAACCTACAAATCTTTAGAAATTTCACTACCATAACATGCAAATAGCGCAAACGATTAATTATCTGAGTCTTTACGTTTTTGTCGTCGTGAAATGTTTCTACTTTTTTCTGGATTAATCAATAATTATTACCTAAATCATATACAATGATTTTGTTACTTAAGAATAAATATGACTTTGCCCATTCAAGCAGTTAATGAACTGGAAATTACCGCCACTGGTTTACTTAATACCAAAAAACTAAAGACAGAGGTACAACATTTTACAGGCGGTAGGACTGCTCGGAGTGATTACTATGTGAGTCAAGGTGAGTACTACCGCAGTGTCAATAATTCTGCCGTCAAACAGTAGTGTCTAGCACACTACTGTTTCATAATGAGTGGCAATGTCAGCTAGGATAATTACTGCGCATATATATGAGACTTAAGAACTTAGGTTGGCGAGAGCAACTGCTCCTACCTACCTAACATAACTAGGTTGGAACACCACATGGAAATGTTTCGTGTGACACAGGATCTGCACTTACCATCACGATTGACTTGTCTCGTTATCTACTTCAGTTAAAGTTTGAAGATAAAGAAAACAGAAACCTTTCATCTTTCTCAGTGATGAAGGAGGATTACACGATTCATTAATGGCGGAATATCATTCGGAATTTGCCAGACCCAAATCTCACAGATCGGTAGTTACAGACCAAGTTACTTCAGTTCTTTGTGCTAGTAACTCTTCGTCTACCTCGAGTCTCGAGGGCAAGATATGCATACCAGAGTATGTCAGGGCTTTCTTGATATGATTATTTGTAGTAGTTAATTTAAATACGCTGCTGATAATGGTAAAGTTGGTAGCACTAAGTTTTTTTTTGTCTGTACATTGTCAACATGCGATAACCAGAGTTCAGGTTTGCTTCAATACGTTTGAACTGAACAGATTCACACATAAAATAGTCCACAGCCTTCATGTAACGCAACATACGAAGGTCGCACCGTTCGTAACCAAATAAACAATTAAGCCTCACGACAATGGAACCGTTTTAACATTTTTAATTATGTTAAGGCTCTAAAATGATGGCAGTAAAATACAAATGTCGACTTTACATGAAGTAGCCGAATTATTTAACTATCTTAAATCTATAAGAACTTCTTATGTACATATCAAAGCTAACACTTAAAGATTGACGCTGCCTAATGGATACCTCCACGCTATTTCATATATAGCTGAGTTCGAGAGATTGTCCGCAATTATTAGGCGAGGTAAAATTTCGAATACCACCTAAAATACACGATCCAATTTTTTTTTCATATATCGACAGTCAGAACCGCCATAAGCAAACGCGCACCAGTGCCTTCACAGAATATGCGTTTTCCACCATAAATGACTCAACGACTTAGATATGTTTTCATGCAAACGCGCTGCGTATAAAAGACGTGTTAAGAAAAAAATAGTGTATATATTAGTTAAATTTCATCGCCCTCATCTCCGAAACAGCAACACCGATTTTGACGGGACTTTCACTGACAGGTAGCTAATATTATTGCGGGTAATTTAGGCTACTTCATTTTTTTTTATTTAGTATTATATATAATATTTAGTATTTCGCGCAAAAAAATTAAAACCCCAAAATCCGATTCAAATACAAATTGCACTAATAACATGACGTTGTTTATTTACACGCATTACATTTGACACATTTCATATTGCACCATGAATATTGTTTATACATATAAAGTTCATATTTAACATCCATTAGAGATGTTATTTCCCAGATATACTACTTTCGATGGGCAACAATGTCATGGTACGGAATCAGGAATAAAAAGTTTACACACTGACCCTTTACTTACCAAATGATAATGCCAAGGAAAATAGTAGCTACTCGATCGGGTGGACTGTTATGGAGACTTATGTCTTATCTAGACAGTAAGTAGTAGTAGTCTTGTAGGTATATAGTTGAGTTAGAAACTTTAATAGCGCGATGCAGGACGTATTAGAAATTTCTTCAGCTTCTCATATTACATATATGTATATATCCGATTGGGGTCAGCTTTTTTACGCTTTAGAAACTTCGGGGCACAGCTAGTAATTTATAAAATGCTAGTAATTTATAAGTGAACTATCTCACTGAGAACATACATATTGTACGGTGTGAGTATGCATATACAAGAATTGTATGTTCTCAGTGAGATAGTTCTAAGGAAACAAATGTAATGTCACAATGTTTCTTACCTTTTGTTTCTATTTATCTCCAATACAGTAAATAAATAAACATATATTATGATATGATACATATACAATTGATGTTTTGAAAAAAAAAAAACTAAAATCAAGGCTATTTACAATAAACTCAAAACCGAAAATATTTTACATAATTAATAAATTCTGACAAGTGTCCGTCGTTTTAATCGGCTTTCACGGATACATACGAGTAGATATTATTTAGAACCCAATAATCGCTGGCTCTTGGGCGAACTTTTTGAAAGCTGAGCAATGTCCTCATAGATATTCCTTTTCCGACGTAAACACTTGCTAAAAAAGAATTTGGTGCGTACGGAATGGTGCTGTTTTTTTCAACACAGACTTTAATATAATAACTTCCATGTGAAGGCCGGCCGTGAGGTCGCGGCCTAAGAGAATCTACTACTCCATCTCATCCTGTGGGTGTCGTAAAAGTCGACAGATGGGAAATAAAAATCAGGAGATGGGCAGCAGCATCTTCCTGGAACATCTGAATAAATAAACTGCGGTTGCTATCCAGCCTGTCAAGCGTGGCAACTATGGCAAAATCCCTACAAAATGAGAGCTATAAACTTTTGTGGCTATCTATTAAGGAACCCTACGTTCAGGAGTGGATTTGTGATAGGCTGATACGAACGAACGAACGAACGAACGAACGATCGAAGACGGGGGCGTCAGCTAGTATTATATAAAAGCGACTTACCACTGACTCATCACGATAACTCCGAAACTATAAGACCTACTGACCTTGTTGTTTTTCTCGACATAGACACTCGCTAAGAACGGATTTTACGATATTTGGCTCCTAGACGATTAACATAACAATAACTTTCGTGCGACACAGGGACAGGTCAGCTAGTAAGCTCATATTTGCCGAATAAGTCTGCAAAAATTCTGGTAAGTGAGTTGATTGAGTTGGAAACTATGTTATTTTGTCATTAATACAATATCAATATAATTATTAATAAATGTTGACCGTGTCTTTTACTGTTCGGAAATTTTCGTTACTCATTAATTATTAATGTTAATTATTAACGTTTGACAAAATTGATCAGATATTGAAAATGAAAAACGCAAATTTAGAATGTATTTTTATTATGAATATTCAAGACGATAGATTAGTTAAACCCTAGCGTTCATGTAAATTAACATAACAATTATCCATGTAAAATATGAAACTTAATAATACGAATGAAATTATTCTGTATTTTAATAAAATATAATAGAAATTAAACCAAAAATAAACGCCTCATAGCAGTGACGAAGTCCGGAGGAGATTTACCTGTGAAATGAGCACTTATCAGGATTATTTCTACGATCAACATCACAGCCAATCACAGAACAAGTTACCATTGTTGAAGACATATATATTATACAAGAAATTTAAAAACTCTGGGAAGCTAATTCCTCGCGTGCCAACTTGTGCTAACCTGTAATTCAAAACGGGTTACAGTGTCATTAAATTCGCTTTCTTTTTTATCTTGCTTTCTTGACGTACATAATTTTCTTTCCCTTCTCGCGCGCTATGGCCGTGTGTGAAGTGAGATGGTTAAGGTGCTGAAAGTTATTTAAAGATCTAATGTAAATTAAAAAAAATACATAATTATGTCTCTTTTATTTTCTCTGAATTATAATAATTACAAATATTTTAGAATTTAACGATATAATTTGAAGTGTACATTTACGTCACGGCACTAGAGTCGGTCCCCAAGACGTGCCAATAGATGTTTCACATCAAAAGGGTATGCCCGATCTACGACGCAATATGTCTCGTATTGCGATCGCCAATATGCCTGCCAAGTGTGGTAATTATGTCAAATTATTCCTTCTTGGAAGAGGCATATTTTCAGCAGTGGGAGCTGATGATAAAGTTAGTTCAATCATGGAAAAAATCAACACAGGGATCTTAATTAAAAAGCTATATATATATATATATATATATATATATACCTTTGATTACTTTCAACACTTTATAAGTGTACGTTCCATAATTTATATTTATGCTAAATATGATTTTACGTTACTTTTTCCGCTTCCCTTTTGCTTTTGACATGCGACCCATATTTTTTTTTTTATTGTACTAGAACTAAAATGAAATAACGCTTGCACGTTTAACATTTTAAATTAAGAGAAAACGTCGCAATAATTACAAAACGTGCTGCAACGAATGCAATATAATGAAGCAATACAAAAAGCTATATTTCATATTCTTGTGTTCTAACCGCATCGAATTAGATATTTGTTGAAATAATATTATTTTTTAAAACTCTTGCTTGTTTATTTATGTACTAAAATAAAGTAAAGTTTAAATGAAACATTAGATATACGTCACTGACTGAGACTGGCCATGTTGTAACGGGGTAAGATAAGTACAGTAAGTATTCAGAGTCGATTAAGAGAGAAATGTCCCCAAAATATTGTTGTTGGTAAGAGGTAAACCATAAAAAATCCTAGACCGAAAGGTCTGTTTTTTATTTGATTAAGTGACGAAACGAGCAAACTCTTCACCTGATGGTAAGAACAATTCTGTGTGACACCACACTGCGCTCGTCACCCTGACACCAGTTCTTAAATCTCATATGCCCAGTGATTACACTAGCTCACAGTGCCCTTCCGACCGAAACACAGTAATGTTCGCAAACTACTGCTTCACGGCAAAATAACTGGCCCTGGGGTGATACCTACCTAAACGGATTCCTGCATAGGAATCCTACCACCAGTACAATATTACTGCAATTTGCAAAGCGAGATATTTATATAAATTGCCTGTAACAAATGCTGGGTCCAGGACATTTCTGTACACCATAATGCGCTTATCACCCTGAGACATCAGTTTTTAAGTCTCATATGCCAAGTAATTATAACTTAAATTATCCCTACATTTTTATATGCCATAATATTCTCAGAACCCTGACGGTCAGTATCGTCAGTATAGTCTCAAGGTGCGATTACTGCAAATCCTTCCAACTTCAAATACGCCTTATGAGATGTCCTTTGGCAGGCGACGGCGACTTCCTGTAGTATAGACTGAGGTATAGGTTAAGACTTTCTATGAGACATGTGAAGCTGAGTGCGTGGTCACGAGTGGGTTGCGTGAGTTTTATATTCGTGTCTGTATCGCGTGGACTATGGCCATATAAGAGACTACAATAACTTGGAAGTTTTGGTGCCAACTTAACCCGCCTGCCAAGCGGGGCAACTATGGCAAAATCCCCCCAAAATGAAAGCTACAATCTTTTGTGGCATTTTATGGGGGAGGCCTTTGTTCACTAGTGAAAGGCTGAAATGATGAAATGATAAAGATATATATATATAGCAGTATAGCCGAGTGTCGTAAGAGGCGACTAAGGTATTGTTTTGACAGCCTTTGATCGTGCAGAATAATGCAAATGTATGCAATGCTGTCAATATACTGCTCATGGGAACGCAACGGGAATTTTTTGACACGTACTAAAATGGTGGCGACGTGGCTCGCCACCCGTCATCTCTCGTTTCCCGCGGGGGCCAATAGTAGTAACTCGTGTGGTCTCTGCCTACCCCTTATGGGAAAAATGCGTGATTGTATGTATTTAATATGCTATTTTGGGTCTACCAGAACGCATACGACTGTTGTTATATATAAAAAATTAATAAATGTAAATATATTAAAAATTATTAATTTGTAATGGTCACGGCATCTATTAACAAATCGATTTTGATACTGTCACATCATTTTTATATATCTTTTGATAAAGTTACGAGACGAGCAACGTCTGCCCATAGTAGATGTTGTGTTACTCAGAATATTTCTGTGTAGCACCACACTGCGCCCGTCACCTTGAGACATAAGTTCTTCAGTCTCACATGTTCAGTGATTATGCTAGCTCTCAGTGCCCTTCACACCGAAACACAGTGATGTTTGCACACTACTGTAAATTCAGTAATATTGCAAAATTCTAATTTTTATTTTAGTTTTAGTAAGATACAATATTATTGCACTATCTGTATTACACTCAATTAGTTGACTAATTCATAGATTTGTTGAAGTCAGTTCGCTCAAGTGAAAGTATTAAATAAAAAAAGAATTACTTTTTTGCTTATTTGCTACTAATCTAGGTAGTTTATGTATTATTGTCTTTATTTGGAAAGTTATTTTGTTGCTTTTCTGTAGATGCTCGTGGGAAATTGAGAGATTACAAAGAGAGTGCCTTTGAATTAAGACAGATTGATCTGACCCGCAAATGCCTCCTATACACCGATCATCAGAATCACCGATAATCAGGTTACATTAGCATCATCAAAGGATAAGTTGCAGGCGATGGTTGATAAAACGAATGAAAATTAATGTAGATAAGACAAAAGTAATTGTTTTGAAAGAGAAGAAAGTATGACGGATTGCAGATATTCTGATTGAAGGAGAAAGAGTGGAACAAGTGAAAGAGTTTGTATACTTGGGTTCAAAATTTACGAGAGACGGAAAGTGCGACGGTGATATTGAGCGAAGTTGGCACCCTGCATAACTTTATGTGTAGCCAGTGATGTTAGTTACGTACGTTACGTACGGTAGTGAATGTTGGGTCTGTCAGAAGAAGCATGAAAATAAGATTAATGCTGTGGAAATGAAAAGTTTGAGAAGTGTAGCTGGAGTGACTTTCATCGACAAAGTGAGGAACAGCGTGATAAGGAAACGTTGCGGTGTGGTAAAAGATATAGTGACAAAGAAAAGATAAGGGTCGACCTAGGCGAATGCATGACGACATCATGTTAAGGAAAGGCCACGTCGAAAGTGCCCTCTACCGACGAGCTTGTGTGAAAACACTAATTAAAGTAGAAGAAACGAAAGATGTGTGTCAGGATCGAAGCAAGTGAAAATATGTGGTCTCTGCCTACCCCAATGGGAAAGAGGCGTGACTCTATGTAGGTATAAAAATGTTTATGCCTGACTGATGCCACTTTGACACTTGCAGAAAGTTTACGAGTGTTGCAATAAATGAGTAAAAACACTAGCGCGTTAACAACTATTTGTAATAACTTTCTAAAGTTACGAAATCAGGTAGAACATCTCGTTGTTCGCTGCATCATTTTGGAGTGTTATTTTTAATCTGTTAAAATTAAATCTATTGAAGTTGATTCTGACTAAAACCAGATGACATCAACCCAATTAATAATTCACTCCTGTCGCCGTGCGGTCAGCGTGAGTTACGAGGAAAAACACTGGTAGCGACCTTTATATCACCAGATTTTGAAGGTTGATGCAAATACGTCACGTGTGAGACCATTTGGGTACATGAATTATAAGTAGGTCTGTTAGATATTTCCTCGACTGATTACGCGTACCGTTTCAAAGAACCAGTAAGAAAAGGAAAGGATGGCGTTAGAGAAACGACCGTGAGGGCTAGTGGTTAGAGTACCTGTCTCTACGCCGCAGGTCCTTGGTTCGAATTACAGCCGAAGCCAATATTTGTACAAAAACGCAATTTGTTGATTTTCGGGTCTGACTGTGGCGTGCATGTGAAATTTATGCATGTAAAGCGCAATAATGATTCAGGAGAAATCCAAGTGTCATCATGGTTTTGAAGCAAAAATTAAGCTTATAATTAGTTCTGTCCCGTCTGTCCGTATGTTAAAGTCATTTTACTTGGATGCTATTGACAATATTTAGATAACATTTTGAAGGAAGGCAACCAAAAAAAATCGGCCAGAATATCACTATTTACCAAATAACTTGTATCTACTGTCTTTTGTAGTATGACTTACTTAATAATTCGCGAAAAGTGTTCATTAAACAAAACTAAAATTAATATTGAATTCTATTTTTTTTTGCGTGACCATAGGGGTTGTCTAGCGCTCGTACAGGATAGTAATAAAAATATAGTCACCCCTTTTTCCATTATAAGAGGTAGGCAGAACCACGCCCGCAGCCCAGAAATCTATACACATAAATAAAATTGAAGTGTCTGTGTGTATAACAAAATAACAGCTTTTTACTCAATGCTTATGAAAGTATAAACGGTACTTATAAGAAAAAAACAATTTTTAAAAATTTTGTATGTCTTTCTGTCTGTCTGTTTGTTCCGGCTCAATCTCCGACACAGCTGTACCTGGATTTTCACTGAAAGATAGCTGATATTATAGCGGGTAACTTAGGCTACTTTAATTTTAGAAAAAAAAAATAATCGAACCCCACAATTCGATTTCAATTGGGAAGTTTAGATGTTTCATCGATCGGCGTCGGCTTTTTTACGCGGGTAAAACTGCGGGCACAGCTAGTAATAAAAATAAAACGCGATAAAATCAGTAGGGCAGACCGGGGTTGGTTGAGGACTAGGTTAGGTAGACTAGATGCTCCTAACTTCTTGCAGATTTGAGTGAGAGAATCAACGTTGCACTCAAAGAAAGCCCGCTGCTTGACCGATCATTCGCACAGAACGCGAGAGACATGGAAATGTCTCACTGTCAGTTACAGCGCGTAAGTGCATCGTCGGCCCATTACAGATGCCGTGTCACCAAGAATATTTCTGTGAATTTTTTATTACACATTAAATTTTGTCATCCCGTAATTCAAGCAAACCTGCAATAGTTGAGTAGTCTACCTACCCCGGCATTGGGGCAGGTTGACCACCTCGGGGAGGTTTCCTAAAACTGAACAAATCCGGATTTTATTTAATAATATCCACCTAGAACCTTTTTTTTTTATAATTGACTATGAAATTTGGCACAGCTTACAATATTTCTCATTAACACCACGACAATAGTTTTATTTTTTAAATAATAACCAAAAACGTGGTCAACCGTCCCCGGTCTGCCCTAAATTTTAATTTAGATTACATGTAAATTATATATTGAATAATTGCAAATTAAATTAATGTATAATCCACTACGTTATTCACAAGTTATATAGGATGGTCAAAAAAATCTGATGATAATTTATTCAACGTAAGAAAAACGTAATGCAAATCATTTTTAAAAATAACATCGTCGAGATATACCCCGTCTCGTTGTTGGCAGTCCAGCAGACTACGCAAATAAAAATAGGGACGGCAGTATAACGAAAAAAGTAAACAATTGCTAAACTAAAAACTAAATTCCTGAATAGGAATCCCACCACCAGTACCACTGCTGAACAAAGGCCATATCCCCCATACATTACCACAAAAGTTTTAAGCTCTTATTTCGAGGAGATTATGCCACGCTTGGCAGGCGAAGATAGTCTAGGAAGATGCTGCTGCCTGCTGCCTCTGTCGACACCCGCTGTGTCTTTCACATGTTACGAGTTGCATGCCCTCTTTTTTATTATTTCAATGACTACACTAGACACTAGCTAGGCACTAGCTTTCTTTTGGGCAGTGCTAAATTTTCTATTAAACATAGTTTACAGTGAAACAAGTGTACGTAGTAACCATGCCGAATTTTACTGATTAGAATCGTTCGATGCGGATAATACAGTTACAATTTTATTCTTACCCTAACGACCGTGACCTGTTGCGGATTTACCAGCGGTTTCTTTTAAATTAAAATTACCTTAAGCCTGTTCCACTCTTACCTCCATGGTCAAAATTAACCAACTAAAAAATACCGTAACTAATTTCTTCCTTCTTATTCAAAATCAAGGCAATTTTTTCTAGATTCTATACATACTTGGTTACAAATGTTTGAAGACAAATTTTTATTATATCATATTAATATTTTGACATAACTTCTACTTCATCATCCCCCTAAATAAAGTCCGCTGCTGGACTTAGGCCTTTCCAAAGTTTAGCCTAAGGAGAACTGACCGTAATCACCATGCTTTGCAGGCTAATTTTCGATCGCTCATTGTCGTTCCGGAGATTATTTTATTGGAAAAGGTGACCGGACGAGCAAAACGTTCACCTAATGGTAACTGCAACGTCTAAAAAGAAAGAAGTAAAGTTTCAGCCTATAAATGTCCCACTGCTGAGCACAGGCCTCCTTTCATTTCTGAGAAGGTTTTGGAACTAGGAAGAATCCTCCATGCTGCTCCAATGTGGGTTGGCGGACTGCACATGTCTTCGAAATATTTTTTTTATTTCTCAGACATGCAGGTTTCCTCTCGATGTTTTCATTCACCGCCAAGCACGTGGTAAATTAGCACTTAAAATTGCAATTAACAATTTTAGTGGCGCCGGCACCGGGAATCGAACCCAGGTCACTCGGGTACTATGAAATTTAAAGCAAGCGCCTAGCCCCTGAGCTACCAACTGCAACTGCAACGTCTGCCACTAATTAATGTTGTGACACCGAGAATATTTCTGCGTGGCACCACAAAGCGCACGTCAGCCGGAGACATCAGTTCTTAAGTTTAATATTCCCAGTAATTACACTAGCTAACAGTGCCCTTCAAACCGAAACACAGTAATGTTTGCACACAGCTGCTCAACTGGCACTGCCACCATGGGATGAGATGTCATAGCAGATTTCTATCGCCGCTGCCATATTGCTTATTTTGTGTGTGTCGGAACGTAACTTAAAAAAAAACGAAACCAATGACGTCAATGTTAGTTCAGTGACAACATTATTTAAATAACGTACAATACATTTAAAAGAGAATTTATGTGAAGCATTACAATATGAATAAATAAAACGATGAGTTAATTCTTACTGATGTATGCGAATACGAGTATAAGTTTTAACGACTTGATACAAGAAGGATTTTATGTTGTAGTCGCAGTCTATTGAAAAGTACAAATTTAAATACTAGAACTAATTGCAAGTTTTTAGGCAACAATAGCGAACCAGTAAACAGCTTGAAAATATATTTTGTCAATGACAAAGTTACACTCTTTTAGTTAACTACATAAATAATATCATTTTTTTTATTGGAAAAAGTAATGAAACGAGCAAAACTTTCATCTTATGGTAAGTGCAGAGTCTGCCTATAGCAAATGCTGTGTCACCCAAAACACTTCTGTGTGACACTACACTGCGTCCGTCACCTTGAGAAGTCTCATATGCTTAGTGATTACGCTAGCACTCAGTGCCCGCACACTACTGCTTCACGGCAGAATAACAGGCCCTCGGGTGGTACCTCATCATCATAATTATCATTTCAGCCTATCACTAGTCCACTGCTGAACGTAGGCCTCCCCCATAGATTGCCACAAGTTAGTAGCTCTCATTTTGGAGGGATTAGTAGGATTTCTAAGTAGGAATCCGTCTAGGTAAGTACCACCCCAGGGCCAGTTATTCTGCCGTGAAGCAGTAATGTGCAAACATTACTGTGTTTCGGTTTGAAGGACACTGAGAGCGAGTGTAATCACTGGGCATATGAGACTTAAGAACTGATGTCTCAGGGTGCGGATGCAGAGTGTTGTCACACATTAATTATCTGGATGACACAGCATTTGTTATGGGCAGACGTTGCACTTACCAGCAGCACTTAGAAAAATTAAACTTTTTTTAGGAAAGCTGATCGCACCCCCATTCCCTAGTGCTGTTGTGCTTAAGAATTTATTCGCTGCAAACTAACATACTGTGGTAACTTAAAGCTTAGCTCTAACTTGAGCGACGGGATAGATTCCTACGCGGAACACTTTCCATCATAAACTCGGCTCCGCTGAACGCACCTGCCACTCCAGTCGCGAATCGACCTGTCGAGGAGAACGACTCAGGGTTAGTCTACCGCTTCGCCGCCGTCTTCAATGGCGATGATGTTTCCGCACTCGCAAAGGCACTCAGGGATACCAATGGCAAGCCCGAGGACAGGATCGCTGCAGCTATGCGGTATAAACACGTAGTCTCAGCTATAGTTAACTTCTAAGCATAATAGCCCTACTGGTTGCAAGTGCTATCACTTCAATTTATCGCGAATCTCACTCACTCAACACACACACATACAAGATTATTATTAGCATACATAATAATAGTTCAAGCTGGTTTTCTTTATCTTAATTATGACTAGAAGCGGAGTTTCTTGCGCCATTTCTTTTCTAGCTTCTACGCATTCAGAATTAGTGGTAAATATAGATGTTTAAAAAGTCCTCCCGATTGAAGTTACTGACCGAGCCTTGATTCAGCCCTGTCGGGCTTCCTTGAGTCAGTCATACTTACGCGTACAGGGTAACAGTCCAAGCGGAAGTCCCCTCTTGCGGCTCTTCAGGTAGTTACCCATAATAAAGGTTTCGGCTAGGCGCTCTCAGCGCTCGGCCACCTTTCAATTCGGGGAAGCTGTGAAAGCCTTCGGGCTAACAGTGACCATCAGTTCTAAAAAAACTCTCAAAAAGATCTTCGTTCCTGGTCTCAGTGTTTGTTCATGTGTAATTTATGTCTTTAAAATGCGCCCACGACACAGGAAAAATTCTAGTGCAAGGCTTTTTAAATTAAAAAAATTAACCAAAATAAATTGAAAAAAAAAAAATTGAAAATTTAAGTAACGATTTACAAAAAAAATTTTATGTCGCTTTGATGGTTGTCATTGGTTACACAATTTGTGTTTTGACACAAATGTTGGCTTCGGACCCAGGACCCGCGGCGTTGAAGTCAATTACTCAGACTACTAGGCCACGCGGTCATCACTATTTACAGGCTGATGATTAATATGGGGTTGAATATATGATTGCGTTATTAAAAATATTGTAAAGTTTCTCAACTCTTATCTGCCATTCGATAGTTAATATTATCAAAGTATGCCCTCAAGTTATACAAATTAATGTTATCAGTGAATAGTGGGGATTAACGAATTGGTTCAAATTGTGTGTTGCGGCATTTTTTTATTGAACGATAATAAAAAATTATGACTATTTTGAAGCTCGTAATGACTGAACAAATATGCAATTAGTAATTTATTAAGTGTAATAAAAATATTGTATTGCAGTTCTCATTTTGTAATCTTCATGTATAGGATAGAAAAAATGGTTCGAGTAGAAGACTACTGCTGGTAGGATTTTTTATGCTGGAATCCGTCTAGGTAGGAGGTACCACCGTAGGGCTAGTTATTCTGCCGTGAAGATTTATCTTCTTGTTATTAGTATAAAAAGATTATGTATGTAACATAACGTTTTTATACTAATAATACATACTTAATAAAGTTATTTAACGTACTTTTTTGGTCTTATAAAGTAACCCTAAATTAACGTGCAAAATTCTTATTATAAAGTACGGGTGGCCCACGACTCCACGGGATGAGACGAAATGACTAATGAATTTCTTGCACGGCTAAAGTAGGGTTCATTGTAAAAAAAATATTATAGCGGCAATATACAATAATCGTCTTTTTTATTGGATGAAGTAACGAGACGAACAAAACGTTCACCTGATGGTAAGTGCGATGTTCTTCTAGCCGATTTCGACCACGGCGACAACTTCCGAATACTGTCGAGAGCCATCAACTGCGCAGGAGATATTATAGTGCCACAAGTGTACGCGCAAACACAGAGGCACCCACTCGTCCCAACCTTCCCGCACCCGATGTAACGCTGATGTGATAAGATCGGAGGTAGGCTAGATGGTAAGTGCAACGTCTGCCCATAACGGATACTGTGTTACTCAGAATATGTCTGTGTCTCCCGAGACATAAGTTTTTAAGTCTCATATGCCCAATGATTACACTAAGATAAGCCAAGCTCTGAGATTTTTGAGTCGACCAAGGAAGAGTGCCAACATTTTTGTGGTTTCCGAGTGGTCGGATTATATATCCCAAAAGATGTAGACCGAAAATAAACGAACCGGTGAAGGATAGCAGGTAGGTCTGGTACTACGACTCATCGTGCCAAGCTAAGCGATTTTGATAAAATCTCCCTTTGGTAGAGAGACCTATTTTGCTGTGTAGTTCTGATTGGGATATATATAGAAATTTAATATAGATAGATAAATAATCTACAATTGGTTACGTAAGCAGTGATTCAAAACGTAATGGAACTCACAATGGGTGCTTATTGTATTGTGCGACATATTTGACAGTTTTTATGTCCAGTCGCAATAGTGAGGTTATAATTTTTCGAGACATAATGTTAAGGAAGATTTGTAGGCGAATGAAACACTCGTATTAACGCCGTCAGAGGAAATGATTCTTTACGTCAAAACAATGTAAGGTAGGGATATTAGTGTTCATGTCCATGTCGTATAATTTACAATTCTGAATGTGCTTACAACTTCACAAGCTCACCATCATTATCATCGACACTTAAGCCCATTACAACTTCTCTGCTGAACATAGGCCTTCCCATATATTGCTATAAAACAGGGTCTTGAGCCACCTGCTTCCATCGACTTCCCGTAAAATTGTGCAGGTGGTCGCTCCATACAGTGGGGGTACGCCCTGCGCTGCGTTTTCCGGTACGAAGCTACCATTCTAGAACCTTTCTTCCCCAACGGCGATCCTTACGGCTATCGCTGCTCTGCGATTAATATTATCTTTACGGATTCTATATCGCAGAGAAACACCGAGTCTCCTCTTTCCATAGCTCGCTGAGGGATTTTGAGCTACCTCATGCGACCTGCAGTGAATGTATTAACGCGAAAAAGCTTCAGCTTCTGATAAATTGTGAGACTGTATTCAGCTTTTATATAGCGCTATGACTTTATTTTCGGACAGAACATTTTTTTATTGTAAAGTGTATTACTAATGTCACACTCATCGGAATCGCAGTGATTCGCGCTAAACCTCGCCCTCGTTCGATAATGTGACAAGTACTTAGTGGGTGCTACGAGTAAGTATGACGATTATTTTGATAAGAAAAGATAGTAATTGCAGTACAATGAGCATATAAGCTAAGTGTAACGCACTTGAGAGTATAAGATCATTGGAAATTCATTGTAATTTTGAGTAACGTAACCTACATAAGTCTGGGTCATTCAAAATTGTGCTGGTTCGTAACTTATTTTACATTCATATGAAGTGTCAGGTGTGTAATGGGACTGGGTAGGACCTGACTGTCGCATGTCGGATCATCTGTAAGTCATTTTGTAGTGATCGATGGGTCCCACGTAGAAAACGGCATTGCGGAAAGGCCAAGAACAAGAAGGCGAGGTAATAGAGACAAATGGAAAGAGGGTAGAAAAGCCTTTGCTTTTAATTTTTTAATGGAAGTGACGAAACGAGCAAAACGTTCACCCGATGGCAAGTGCAACGTCCGCCCATAACGAACTCTGTGTCAACTAGAACACTTCTGTGTGTCACTACACTGCGCCCGTCACCCTGAGACATGAGTTCCCTAAGTCTCATATGCCCAGTGATTATGTTAGCTCTCATTGCCCTTCAAACCGAAACACAGTAATATTCGTACACTGCTGCTTCACGGCAGAATAACTGGCATTGGGGTGGTACCTACCTAGACGGATTCCTGCATAAGAATCCTACCACCAGTAAGTAAGTTGCTCTGCATATAAGGCGTTAAAAAGTCCACCACCAGGTTAACCAAAAATAGCAAGTTTTTTGTGACTTTTACTTAAATAAAAACCCATTAATACCTTTGATCATTCTATTTCTTTGCACAGACAAATTATACGAAACGAATACTTTTTATAATTTTGAGGACGTAAATTAATTGTGGTAACTGCCTGTATCTAAAAAATACGTTAAGCAATAAACGGTCTTAAGAGGCAAAGGTTTTTTGTTCTTGAATATTTTTGATGGAATAATTTAAATTATTTTAAAACTTGACCGCGCTTAACATGGACAAAAAATAGTTATTATTCATTAAATTTTGGGATGTGTTTTTTTAATAATAAGCAAAACTCGGATGAAAAAATACGACATGGTATTCTTTTTTATAGCATAATAAACCTCGTTGCCTTTTAAAATATTAATTGATCAGGTTTCTTCGCAGGATTAATGATTTGTTTGTGGACTGGTAAATAAAAAAAAAAAACATGTTTATAATATATTTTTATATATTACTTTAACCTATTAGATATAAAGTTATTAAAAAAAAAACTAATTAGCGATGTTAATGAGCAATTTTGGCTTAACATTAATGAACTCTCCTAAAGTATGGAATATTTAAAAAAAACGAGCGATGTCGCGGGGCACCCGGTTGGGGCGAAATTCCTTTTTTATATATTATGTATCAAGTTACAGGCACAATGTAATAAATTAACAAATTTTGAGAGAAAAGATGAAAAATAAGGAACTGTAATAAAATTGTAATTATTCAACAACGTTGCACTTATCATCAAATGAACAGTTTGCTCGTCTCGTCACTTTCAGCGATCAACAAAACTTGGAAGAGAAGAGACCTGTGTCCATTATAAGGATAATAAATAGAATAATAGGAGGTTGATAACGATTATGATAATTTTATTCTAAGCGCGAGAGAAACGATAGCTATTAAAATTGCCTAATCCAAGCACAGACGAACTAAACATCACCAAACTTTCATGAAATATATGAGAACATCCTGTGCTGTTAAAAAGCCATGATCACCACGCTTGGCTGGAAGATGAGCAATTGTAATATCACACACCTTAGATACTGCAGCAGTTCCCAGTCTTTGTATTTTTAGAGTTTTTTAAGAATGAGACTTTTTATATATTCACGACTTCCATAGGATAAGACAATTCGAATTTTTTTGCCGTTCATGGCAAGTTAAAGTATTGGAAATAATATTACCAAAAACCAGTTAGAAGGTATTATTTGGAACCAGGATAACCGTAATAAATATCTTTGATTAAGTATAATCCATGGTTAAAACATTATTCTGTTTTGTTTCCACAAAAAAAAAAATATAAGAAGATAGCGCCCTGCAATACTACGTTTATTAGGCTTTACTCAAAGAGTTGAAATGAAACTAATTTTACGGATTTTATAGCGTTTAATTTTGTAACCGAAACGTCGGGTTATAAATAACAAAATTTCAAGTTTCATTTAAATGTGTAGTGTTCGCGTAAATATAAGAAATCATTATATTTACTCAAAGAGAATAACTACTACGATTGTAGTTTTTTTTTATGTTAGAGGAGGCAAACGAGCAAGCGGCTCACCTGATGGTAAGTGATCACCGCCGCCCATGAACATCTACAATACCAGAGGAATAGCAGATGCGTTGCCGGCCTTTGAGGAAGGAATAGGCTCTTTTCTTTTTTCAGTTAATAGAATCATTAATAATCTCTCTTTTCTTCATAACTACGTTTGTTGTTAGGTCGGTTAGCAGTAGTTGCAGGTTTTTTTTAATCGAAAAACATAACAAGATATAGAAACTTCTTATTTTTATTTCGGAATAACAGTTTTTATTCGTAAAGCAAGCATTGGCGGCCATGAACTGTTGTTTAGCAATCGTATTAATATAACATTTTTAGCGAGCGTCCAAATCGCGGATTGTTTCGCGGCTTCTATTGCAAACCTTGACCTCTTTACTATTAGGTACATCACTATTAATATCACTATTATGGAAAGGTCGGGTGCGTCGGCGTGGTAAAACAATGGAATATGTACATATGTTTTGTTACATTGTTTTAAATACCGCTATTCACGGTCCAGAAGTGCCAAAAACATCGTGTACCTCCGACAGAACAACTTACCTCAGATAATATGCTAGATATAAAATACCCTGACATGCACGGGGAATCATAGCTAATCGTACAACAGTGGCCCGCTGAGAGACTAGATAGAATAAATGATGATGATTATGGACGGCGGCGGTAGTGGTAGTCATTATTATGGAATATCGCAGACATAGCATGCATGCATGTTTTATGTAAATGTATACATACACTGTTGTAGTGTCGTGCACTTGCGCGTCATACGTTAACAGTGATCAATAGAATGCTATCATACTCGACGCTTCAAGAACTTTACAGCACCTATAGTCACGGGAGGACTGAGATTAAAATTGACACATAACATTTGTTTTATTCAATGCATTCGCGTATATATAAGAAATATCAAAATATTTCACAAAAACACAAAAATATGCATTCAGTTTAAACGAAAAAATGTTTTTTTTGACAATTAGCCTAATAGTGGTATCGTGAACTAATCGACATACATTTTAAGATATGTATTAAATATTTCTTATGATAACTACAAGAAAAAATACACTGTGTTTCAATCTAAAGGGCACTCAGAGCTAGTGTAATCACTGGGCATATGCGACTTAAGAACTTGTGTCTCTGGGTGACGGGCGCAGTGTGGTGCTACACAGAAATATTCTGAGTAACACAGCATCTGTTATGGGCAGACGTTGCACTTATCATCAGGTGAACATTTTAGTCGTCTCGTCACTTTATCAAATTTAAAAATTCGTCCGCCTCGTAATGGTACACTGCTGAACATATGCCTCTCCCAAGGGAAGAATTACGTCATCATCACGCTTATACCCCCATACGAAAAATAATGAAAGGACGAAAGTACGGACGACGTAAGACGGTTATTAAAAAGGAAACAGTATGATGGATTGCAAAGTTCCGATAGAACCAGGAAGAGTGGAAAAAGTGAAAGAGTTTCTATGTTTGCGTTCAAAGTTTACGGGAGAACGAAAGTATGACGGTGATATTGAGCGAAGAGTATTGGCAGGAAATCAAGTACCTATGTGAGCCTCTGCATAACTTTATATGTAGTCAGCACGTATCTAAAAAGGCACGTCTTCTTGTACATTGAGGAGTACTGGTTCCCACATGAATGTAATGGTAGTGAATGTGTGGGTCTGGCAGAAGAAGCAGTGAAAGTAAGACAAGTACTGTGAAAATGAAAAGTTTAAGAAGTATAGCTGGAGTGACTTTGTTCGACAAAGTGAGGAACAGCGTGATAAGGGAACGTTGCAGTGTGGTATAAGATATAGGGACAAAGATAGAGAAAGCGATGCGAAGACGATTGACGAAACCGATTATATATATATGAGGCGAGTGTGAATGGGCTAGCCGGTGACGGTCAACGATCGACGTAGGCGGACTCCGATCCCTTTGAGAGTAGCCAAAAAAGGAATAAGATCATTTCAAAAATCATAGTGAAATTTTATGCTCAACATGAACTTTTTTCTATACCTTACTTTTATCGAATTGTTTAAAAAAATAACTTTTTTCTGGCCATTTTCGGGGACGTTGTTTTTATTGACAAATATATAGTTTGTAGATGCCTCAACTTATTTATATTAAAACGTAGCTCTTCTACCCAAAATTTAGATTTAAATGCCTGTTTGAATGTACTACTGATAGTTCCTTTTTAATAAAGATTTGTTGGACTAATAGAGACGAAACGAAAAGCACGGTCTCCGGTTTTAGAAAAGACTTTTCTGATCACGGTAGTCATTATCAGGCACCTTTAGGTAAAAAACTATTAATATTAAATACCCAACACAAAATATACCGAAATAACAAAATACATAAAAAAATTGTTTCGAATGTTGGCGCCCAAAGTCCTTTTTTAATCTTTTCTATTCTAATGATGTCTTTCTGGTCAGTTTTCGACCAGGGAATGCGGACGGAATACTTTCGGAAGTTATCAACTGCGTAGGAGATATTATAGTGCCACAAATTTGATTGATTTGACGACCGCGTGGTGTTTTGGAGTCGGCTGGATTCAACCTGGGACCGCGTTTGTCTTACTAGTAATCCACCTATGCGATGATGAGTCTCCTAGGATTTCGAACCGGGACAACTCCGAATACCGAGACCATCAACCGCAGGCGATATTAAGTGCCACAAGTGTACGCGTAAACCAGAGCACTCACTCGTCCCTCGCGCTCGAGTAGGCAGGATGCAGTAGGCAGGAACGTGACAGAAACACTGGGACAACCAACACAACCAGTCGAAAACAACAATTTGTTTTTGAAGTGTTGGTCCGTTTGCTGGATCGAACCCAGATACGTGGCTTAGAAGTAGTGTACTTGATATAGTGTCAGCACTCGCACAAACAGCGAGCCGTAAGTATATGACGAGCACGCTTATACAAGACAAGCACTGGGCCATTAGCATAGTTGGTATTTTAAGATCAGCGCAATGTGTTGTCGCAAATGTTTAACCAAAAACTTTTGAAGGTATTAAACATAAATCAATAGACGATATGAAGAGTTATAAAAACAATAAGGGCGTTGAAAATATGTGTATGTAAATACAGCAGTAACAAAAGTATTAAAAGTAAAGTACCAGCCTATAAAAGTAACATTGCTGAGGCCTCCTCTAATTTCGGAGAGGGTGTTGGAAAAAGGAAGGGCGCGCAGCTCCAATGCGGGTCGTCGAACTCCACATGTCCTCCAAATCCTCGTCTGAGGATTTCATGTATGTCTATGCAGTTTTCCTGACGATATTTACCTTCACCGCAGAGCACGTGGAAAATCAGCACTTAAAATTGCAATTTTAGTGGTCACTCGCGTACCATGGAATTTAATATTAATAATAACTCATTTATTGCTATCTTCTAAACAAACAAAACAGGGTATAGATTACTTAAGCACTATACAGAGGCTTAAGATTAACATCTATTTACAACACAAGAAATACAAAACTAGATAGAAGGAGGTAGGCTCAGCGCGTACTGTCATCAAAACAGTGCTGACTGCCAGATTTTAAAAACCACTATCACACAGCTGAAATTATTTTAAAGTTTATTTCTTTGTTTTCAGATGTTATCAGCAATAATTCTCGCACTGGTTACTGGTATCATTCAAGCAGTGGAACTGCAGCCTTCATGCAGAAGACCAGTATACTGTAACAGTGAGCTGTTACACTATGTTCAGATGTCAAGGATCTTTCCCGACTCCAAGACCTTCGTCGACATGCACCTCCGAAACGACGAGAACGCAACACTTAACGCCTTCGACGAACTACTAAATCAAACGAACCGTAATCCGACTAAAGACCAAATTCAAACGTTCGTTAATCAAAATTTTGATTCCGGTAACGAACTTGAATTTTGGAAGCCCACCGACCACAGCGATAATCCTAAATTCCTAGCAGAGATTAGTGACGTCACCTTAAGAAAGTTTGCAAAAGACATCAATGCTATTTGGCCGACCCTCGGAAGGAAAGTAAAACCAATAGTCTTTGAAAAACCTGAGCTGTACAGTTTTATCGCGATTTCGAACGGTTTCATAATACCGGGGGGTCGGTTCACTGAAATATACTACTGGGATACTTACTGGATTATAGAGGGGCTACTGATATGCGGAATGGAGGATACAGCGCGGGGCATGATTGAGAACCTTATTCAGTTGTTGATCACACTCGGTCATGTGCCTAATGGAAGTAGATGGTACTATGAACAGCGTAGTCAACCTCCACTTTTATCAGCTATGGTGGCACTTTACATTAAAAAAACTAAAGATCTCAAGTTCCTAAAAGATAACATCAAAGCATTAGAAAATGAATTAAATTATTGGCTTGAAACCCAAACAGTGACATTCGACAGAAATAACAAATCCTACACTCTGCTGCGATACTATGCTCCTAGTGCGGGTCCTCGGCCGGAGTCATATTACGAAGACTATACGATGGCTCAACAGTTCACAGATAAAGACCGCCAGGAAGAATTTTATGTTGATATTAAAAGCGCGGCCGAGAGTGGCTGGGATTTCTCTTCCCGCTGGTTTATCGGACTTAATGGAGAAAACACTGGCAATTTAAGCACTGTTCACACGAGAGATATCGTCCCTGTCGACCTAAATTCGATTTTCGCCAACTCTCTAGAGAATATGGCCCATTTTCATCGTTTATTGCTAAATGTACGACAAAGTTTTCGTTGGGCTAATCTGGCAAACCAATGGCGCAAATCAATTGAAGAGGTATTATGGGACAATGAGGATGGCGTATGGTACGACTATAATTTGGAAAATGGAGAGCATCGCAAATACTTCTACCCGAGTAACGTCGCACCACTTTGGATGGGAGCGATAGAAAGCAATGTGTTAAGAGAACACGCTCCCCGCGTAGTAAACTATTTGCAAGTTTCGCAAGGTCTTGAATTCCCAGGCGGTGTTCCAACCTCCTTAATTAAAAGTGGGGAACAATGGGATTTCCCCAATGCATGGCCGCCACTAGTCAGCATAGTTATAAACGCTCTAGAGGCGCTAGGAACACAAGAATCCAAGGAGATGGCTTTTCACGTTGCTCAAACTTGGGTTCGAGCTTGTCTGAAAGGGTTCACCGAAAACAAGCAGATGTTTGAGAAATACGACGTCGAGCAGCCAGGCAAAATAGGAGGCGGTGGCGAATACGTCGTGCAAACTGGTTTCGGTTGGTCGAACGGCGTTGTTTTGGAGATGATCAAAAAGTATCGCTACCAACTGACAGCGGCAGAACCCCGGGACGCAGAGGTTTCAGTCGAGTCTGTGGAAATAAATTAATATTATATAAAGTTTAAGTCCACGTCTAAACATTAACTATTTATTAAAATCTTTAACTGAATGTTCAGAGCTGTGATAGTCACAGAAAACGCTGTGTAACTTTGCATTTGCATATATAATATAATTTGAACTTATGATAATTTAAAACCGATGTCTCACGTAGACGAGCGCAGTGCGGTGCTACACATAATTTTCAGGCGCTTACCATCAAGTGTACGACTTGCTAGTCTCGGCACTAACTTTCATAAAAAAATATGAGTACAATTTTAATAAAAGTTCATGTATTATCATTATGTAATATACATTTTAATTTGCAACAAAATATGATGAAAAATATTTTATCCAAGGGTAAATATTCGCATTTTTATTGTTTAAGAAAACAATTTACTGTGCCATGAAGAAACAGCATATATTTTTTAATCTTATACTGCAATGTGTAAAAAATCGTTACTGTCTGTCAAATCAGCTGGACTGTAAACATACCATTTTTACAGTCCGGCTTACTTACTTACTACTTTGTACTTAGTACTTTTTTGTATAATTTTAATTATTACTCGTATGACAAAAGTTGGTAATTGATCGAAAAAGAAATAGATATTATAATTCTGTTATTAACCACAATTCCAATTATCTTTGATATTTTATTAAAATTATTTCACAATCTTTTGTTATCAATAAATACCGTGCAATTTGTTAAATAATAGTTATTTTACATTCATTTTATAATATAACGTTAGTTAAAATTTGTGAAACTGGCAGTACCTACATACATACAAATAGTCACGTCTCTTTCCCATTGAGGAAGGTAGAGACCACATCTTTCTACTTGCTACGATCCTGACACACATCTTTCGCTTCTTCTAATTTCATTAGTGTTTTCATACAAGCTCATCGGTTGCGGGAACTTTTGACGTGGCCTTTCTTTAAAACGACTTCGATCTGATCGCGATACGATCCCCTACGTCAACCCTTGCCGGCTTGTTGTCTTGGCTTCGTGTCCAAACCTAAGCATCCCTTTCCCTGTCTATGTCACTACTTATTTAGCCATACCGCAACGTTCCCTTATCACGCTGTTCCTTCACCTTGTCCATCAAAGTCACTGCAGCTATACTTTTCAAAGTTTACAGGCAGTATCTGGATTTACGAAGTTCCTTTTATTTGTATTCAAGTACGTTCATAATTCGTGTATAAATTTTCACAAAATAATATAATGTGACGTGTTAAATAGGATCTCCGATAATTCTTCTCATACTACTCGTAGCACAAAAGGTTAAAATAAATCGAATTTATTTTTTATTATTATCAGCCTTCTCATGGTCCACTGGCCACTGGATGGACATAGGTCTACCGTCTATGATCACCATATCACCTCGAACCGGAAAGCTGCTTCTTGTCGTTGTTTCGTATGTTTTAAGTGTAATATTATTGAAGATGGTTACTGTATGATGAAAATGGATGTTTAAAGTCATGACGTTTTTCAGGCATTTCCCTTAGGCGACTCACGACAGCCCCTAAATGAGATGTCGATGGCGATTGCGGCGTAAAAGAATCCGCAACCCCATCTTTTCCCCATTTGTATCGCAATTCGACTAAAATTAATGCAAAAAATCACACAGCTTTTTACGGGTGGCGAAATAACCATGTTAAATATTAAGGAACTAAATTATCCACTCTAGTGTCGAGGTCCTAATTGACATTTTAGCGTAAAGAAATAGCCTAATTTATATGTTGTTATTTTTAGTATATAAAATAGTAAACTGCACTAAACATGTGTATACAAACTAGTAAATAAAACCTATTTTATGTAGGCAATTTTACAATAAAAATATAATAATAAATTGAATTAATAGATACTAAAATATATGTTACCGTGTCACTTGTGATTGTGGTTGTGATTACCTTAAGTAGTATCATTTGTTAATAGTACATTATCAAAGCACAATTAAACGGCTGTGTCTGAACTATGTTTTCATTTTTTTTGTAACTAACTAATCTGTAAATATTTTATTTATTTAAACTTCTATGCAATTAAGTTGTACATATGGCCGACTTAATGCCTGAAGGCATTCTCTCGCAGTCAACCATAAGGCTAAGCAGAGATAAACATATGCCGTGTTCGTTGTTCGGCGTCGTTCACGATAGCTGATAAAGGAAAGTAAGATTGTTACTCACTGTATAATATCAGGCTGGTTTTTTTTTTATTGGATAGAGTGACGAAACGAGCAAATCGTTCACCTGATGTAAAGTTCAACGTCCACCCATAACAAATGCTATGTCACCCAGAACATTTCTGTGTGACACAACACTGCGCCCGTCACCCTGAGACATCAGTACTTAAGTCTCATATACCCAGTGATTACGCTAGCTCACAGTGCCCTTCAAAGCCGAAACTCAGTAATGTTTGCACACTACTGCTTCACGGCAGAATAACTGGCCCTGGGGTGGTACCTACCTAGACGGATTCGTGCATAGGAAATATATAACAAGACACAGTTTCCAAGGTATATATATTAAGATGTATATATATTATCAAGGCAAAGGCAAAATCGATTCTCCTTGTAAAGTTGAAATGTTAAGAACACAATACAGTTTTATAAAACAAAATAGAAATATGTAATACGAAAATGGTGGTAGGATTGGTATACTGGAATCCGTCTTAGTAGGCGATGTGAGACAGTAGTGTTTTTCGGATTGAAGGGCAATGAGAGCTAACGTAATCCCTGGGCATATGAGAATAATGAACTGATGTCACAGGGTAACTAGCGCAGTGTGGTGTACAGAAATGTTCTGGGTGACACGGCATTTGATATGATCAGACTTTGCACTTACCGTCAGATGAACGTTTTGCTCATTTGGTCACTTTATCCAATAAAAAGAAATAGTATCAATGTGCCTAGTGGCCGGTCCTCCACAAGATGACTCATCACGATATCTCCAAAACTGCAAGACCTATTGACTTGAAATTTGGCATACATATTCCTTTCGCGATGTAGTCGCCAACTCAGAACGGATTTTACGAACATTTACGCATTTGCCGGTGCGAGGTTGCCATTCGAGAACCTTTCTTGCCTAACAGTTATCGGTTCGACGACCTATATGGCCATATAAAGTTTCATACTTTAATGTGATTCAGTAATCAAACTCATCTCGTGACCTACCGGACAGGGCAGAGAAATGTCTGCTGGCCCAGCTAGTAATATACCTTACACATAGATGAGATTACCATCACTGCACACTGCAACTTGTGAAGTGGTGACTTAAAGAAAGGGAGAAGGAAAGAAAGTAAAAATGTGTTATTGTATACAAAAAAATATATGTAACAAACGAATAACAGTGAAAAAAAATCTTTCATAACTAACATCACAACCAACGATTTAACGAGATTTCAATTCGAATCTATACAAATAAATAAAATTAAAGTGTCTGTTTGTGATAACAAAATAACAGCTTTTTACTGAAAGCTTATGAAAGTATATACAATAATTATAAGAAAAAAAAATTTTGTCTGTCTGTCTGTCTGTTCATTCCGGATAATCTCTGAAACGGCTTCACTAACAGATAGGTGTTATTATAGCGGGTAACTTAGGCTACTTTAATTTTAGAAAAATAAATAGGGTTCCGAGCAAAAAATTTTAAACCCCAAAATCTGATTAAAATAGGGAAGTATATCACGGTCGGTGTCGGTTTATTTACGCGAGTGAAACCGCGGGGCACAGCTAGTGAACAATACAAATCGACGTTAAATAACAATATGAACTGTTTATTTGAGTATTGTGATTTTTTTTTGGAGAAAGTCAGTTCGAGTGCAACTTCTGCCCATAAGAAATGCTATGTGGCCTAGAACATTTCTGTGCCCACCACACTACGCACGTTCTCCTGAGACTTAAATTCTTAAGTCCTATATGCCCAGTAATTACACTAACTCTCAGTGCCCTTCAGACCGAAACACAGTAATGTATGCACACTAACTACCTAGACGTATTCCTGCACAGGAATCCTGCCACCAATAGAAAGGAAGTAGAAGAATACGAATTATTATACCTTTATTATCATATCCGTGGTACTTGGTAAATACCGGTATATAGTCAATCTGAAAAGAGATCCTATTTAATTGGTTTTGAAAATTATATTGATTCATAATATATAATTTATTTCCTCAAGAAATATTGAAAATTACTGACATCATAAAAATATAAAAATAATCATTAGTCAGTTAATGACATGTCATTAAGTCAGCGAGCAGGTCGGCAACGCATCTACCTAGCTAGGAACCGGATCCTTGAAGATAAATCTGAACTGCAAAACCGAATACAACAATGTTTTTTTTTTTTTATTGTATAAATTGACGAAACGAGCAAAACGTTCACCTGATGGTAAGTGCAACGTCCGCCCACAGCAAGTGCTGTGTCACCCAGAATATTTCTGTGTGACACCACACTGCGCTCGTCACCCTGAGGCATCAGTTCTTAAGTCTCAAATGCCCAGTGATTACGCTAGCTCACAGTGCCCTTCAAACCGAAACACAGTAATGCTTGCACACTACTGCTTCACGGCAGAATAACTGGCCCTGGGGTGGTACCTACCTAGACGGATTCCTGCATAGGAATCCTACCACCAGTAAAGTAAATAATAACGCTTCAATTTATTTTTTAATAAAATATTATTAATATTTATTTTACTTGACTGTGCAGGCCGTGGTACTGTGAGAGAATTCATTAACCTATCAATATCCGAAGCCGACTAGAATCAATAATCGCGGCATTTAAAAAAAAACTCTTTACCACTTCAACCAAGCTTAAAGCTTGTTCACGAAAATAGTGGAACGCGGGCTCGAACCTACGACGTTATGTTTCGCAGTCCGTACCCTTACTCAGTTGGCGGCGTCATCTTAGCTGCATTATACCATTATGTGTAGTATCAGTATCAAAACCTGCCAAGCGTATTAGCTTAGGCAATTACCCCCTTTAAATTTTGTAGATAAACATGTTACGGATCGTGGAGCCGTAGGTATGGTAGCTCAGGGCCGAGCTCTTGCTTTTCATTAGTTGAATTTCATAGTACGCGTGTGACCTGAGTTTGATCTCCGGTGCTGGAATCTCTAAAATTGCTTTAAATTTATCAGCGCTGATTTGCCACGTGCTCAGCAGTGATGGAATACGTGATGAGGAAACCTGCATGTTCGAGGAATAAAAATATTTCGAGGACATGTGAAGTCCGCCAACCCGCATTGAACCCGATTATTCTCAGCTCCAAAATCCTCTCAAAAAATGAGAGGAGGCCTATGCTCTGCAGTGGAAAATTTATAGGCCGTAAGATGAGAAAAGCTTGACACCGTACGATCGGGCTCTTGTTGAAAATTAACGTAAAGTAGCACGCCTGCGTCGTATAGAGAGTCACGAAAACGGAGAACCAATTAATGGGAACGAGTAGAGATGCAAACATGTAACTTTTTATTATATATTTTTTAGAAGAAAGTGACGAAACTAGCAAATCATTCACCTGACGGTCAGTACAGCGTATGTCTATAACAAATGCCATATCACCCAGAACATTTCTGATACGTCACTATTTAAGTCTGATATGCCCAGTAACTACACTAGCTTTAATTACACTATTTAAAACACCATAGAAAAACACTAGAAATATATAAAACTTAACCCAGCAACGTAATCGTTTATCGGAAAAATGGCTATTAAATCAAAAGTCGTATAACTAAATTAAAAAACAGTAGTTTTGAAAACCATTTCCCCGTCAAACTTTAATAAAGTACTTACTCTCTTTATTTTATGACGGAAGTAACGCACCGACTTTGGAAAAAAGTCTTTCGTTGTGAGCAGACGTTACTAAGATTGGATAAATCGCACTTACTTATATTATCGCATATTTCCTTGGAACAACTTTTATGTCTTCTTTCCACAATACGAGACCTTAAATAGTAGTTAGATATATCTTGAAATCGAAGAATATACCAAAACATTTAAAATAGAGTTGTTTCAAAACTACCAAACATCGTAATTAGTAATTCTAAACATCAATTGTATTATAACATTGATGTGTCGTTTTTCATTCCTAGACGTGCGACACCAGGGGCAAACTTTGTGCTGTTCAGTATTATTTAAGTACATGACTTGAAATAAAAGTTATAATTAAAAAAAAAATTGTTGCCTACCATAGGTCAACGTGGTTTTACAGTCTATTGAATCACGCAAGTTTATTGTTTCAACCAAAAATTGACACTTACTTTTTTTATAGGATAAAGTGACGAAAGGAACAAAACGTTCACCTGATGGTAAGTGCAACGTGTGCCAACAACAAATGCAGTTTCAGCCAGAACATTTCTGTGTGACACCACACTGCGGCCGTAACCCTGAGATATGTGTTCTTAAGTCTCATATGCCCAGTGATTACGCTAGCTCTCAGTGTCCTACAAACCGAAACACAGTAATGTTTGCACTCTATTGCTTCACGGCAGAATAACTGGCTCAGGGGTGGTACCTACCTAGACGGATTCCTGCATAGGAATCCTACCACTCTTAATATGAATTACGTGTACTGTTATTTATTTATTTTTCTCGTCATGTCGGTATAGTTTCAGAATAACTTGGGTTTCATTCCGGTACCGGCAGTACTATAATTTAATAGCAGTTTTAATAGCAATTCCTTGTTGCTGGTGGACATCATAAGGACACAGAGAGAGGAAGTTCGCAGACCCACGCTGAATCACCGTGGTGAACTCTCTCGGCTCCAAGACCCTCTCAAAAAACGGCAAGAAGCCTTGTGACAGTTAGAAGAGGTTTCCTTTCACCGTTGAATGACAATTTTAGAGGTGCCGGCACCGGGGATCGAATCTAACACAGGTAGGTTACTCGCGTACTAAGAAATTTAAGGCGGGCACCGAAGGAACCGAAACGTTGAACTTGCCAGTGTCTGAGTGTCATCTGGCGATGCCGCTAGTGAATCATTTTTACGGACAATTGGTTTGTCACTACGCGGCACGGAAAAAGGAAAACTTCACGGAAGTTAACCCGCGGCTCTTTTTACCTTGAACATACGTAATTATCCTTATTTATTAATCGTAACCATACTGTTTCTGACATCTTTGAGCATCTCAATTTTCTAAGGAATTGCTCGTCATTATAGGCTATGTGAATGTATGCATTGAAATATGATTTTGAATCTACGTCAGCATTTGAATTGAAGATCCACTGGAAGATCTCGGCAGCGGCGACATGTTTGAGTTTGCTAGAATTTGTCATTCCGTGTGTGAGTGTCCATGAAAGACGCACACACATATCTATATCAAGGCTGACAATATCATTAACAGACAAATAAAGTATTCTTTTTTCAGTGGAGTTTAAAAAATGTAGTTTTTAAGAATTTTCTATCTTACAAAAGACTAATTAGAGCTTATTGCCAAGCTTTTTCAAGATCTCTCTGTGAAATGATTAGCACTCGAATAGCATACCAACCAGGGGCCGGGATTCTGTTGGGTGGGTGTCTCTCGGGGTAAAATTTTGAGTTCGTTTCTTTTCCTAGTTTATATATATATGATTTACCTTATATTGTGCGTGATAAAAAGAAGATTCAGTTATTTACAGACGTTATTTCGGTTATATTTAAAGTAGGTTTGAAACAAGAAACAGTCGACGAGAGAGATAACGCGTTGACGGCTACCTTGAACTGACTAAGGGCCAATATTCTTTTGATAGACATAAGTACAACGTCTTTTTCCACTTTCAGATAGGCTACGATACAGACAATGTCAAGACGAAACTTAAGGACCAGACATTTTTAAGGATAGAGTACAGTTTTTCTAGGCATTATTTTGGATTTCAAGCAGCAATGGTAAACTTAACTTAGCAGCCTATAAAGTCATCAGTAAGCAATTGTATGCGCTTAGCATACAATTGCTTACTGATGTGGAGACTTTTCGGCTAATAGTTATATTCATAGTGTTATATCATACGGTATATTTTTAGGGTATATTTTATATACAAACTTTATTTTACAAAAACGCGCTATGTACTGTTATTACATATAAGCCTGGCTCTATTCTAAGATAAAAATTTAATAAAATTGACATTATCACCGTTCCGCACAATACATCCTTGATTATAATTTGCAAGTTAAGAAAAAAATCTCATTTATTGGTTTTAATGTTAACACACGTTATTTAAACATTAGAAACAGAAAATTTTAGGACACTCATTCAGAAATGTACATATAGCATCACCTACACAATAAAGTCAGCTTAATGTACTTCATGGAAGACAAAGGCGCTTTTATATAAACTAGTGCTTTCCTGTTGTCGAAATCCGACCGTAATTCACATTTTTTTTATTTTCACAGTTATTGAGGTTTGAGTAATTATTTGTTGAATGTCTGCATGTTCTACCCCCAGTCAAAAGTCTAATTCAGAGTCAGAATTTCTTTATTTACTATTTATGTACACTGTGATATTTACATTAAATGCGATGATGAGTAATTTATGTACAAAGACGAGCAGGCAGGAAGAAACTCTAAAACAGTTTTCTTCCTGTAAACCATGGAGTGAAGGGGAGAGCTGACATGTGCGAGTAAAGGCGTACGTAGAATCAACAAACAAAATAAAAGTATTTGTACTCAACAATAAATCTATATAAGGTATAATTGATAACATTTTTAATACAAATATATGGTACATACCTCAACAAACACACTAATACACAGGACCTAGCAAAAACCTTACAAATATACATACATATAAAAAGGATAGGAAGGATTATGTATTATAATATATAGTATTCATTTACTGGAGGTAAGATTCCTATGCTGGAATCGGTCTAGGTAGGTACGCCAGTAATTCTGCAGTGAAGCAGTAGTGTGCAAAAATTACTGGGTTTCGGTTTAAAGGGTACTGTGACCTAGCGTAATCACTGGGCATTTGAGACTTAAGAACTGATGTCTCAGGGCGACGAGCGCAGTGTAGTGTCACAAAGAAAAGTTCAGGGTTACATAGCATTTGTTATGGGTAGAGGTTCCACTTTACATCAAGTGAACGTTTTGCTCGCTTCGACACTCTATCCAATAAAAAAATCAAAGAGTATGCAAATCACGTCGGCGTCGTATTGAAAGCCATTTGAATTAATTAATTTAATTAAAGCACGAAATTCAGAGACGTGGTCAAATTTCCACAGGCCATCTATGAATCTTGAAGATTTTGAAGACGCTCTAATTTATTGCAAAGCTCCTCTGATGCATCAATAAATATCTGCATAATCCAGGTGAGATAACAGCAAAGTTTGTACCAACACTAACTTGGATCCAAGAGCAAAAATTTTTGGAGTCGTTTAAGCGATTGAAATGAGTATAACATTGCCTATCTCGTTGATATGTGGCGACCATGACATAGTGTTATCTAAGGGTGGTCTATCTAGGTTAAAGTGTTGATAGATTTGTAAATCGTCTGCGTAGAGATGGTACTGAGAAGTTATAACTCGATTAATAGCGTTAATAAAAACAGAATAAGGAAGAGGAGAGAGAACGCCACCTTGTGGGACACCCGCTGTTATGTCACACCACTCAAAGTGAACCTTATCAGAGCGGACACACTGAAAGAGGCCTCTCGGGTAAGAGCTAAACCATTCGGTTGCTGATGGAGATATATTAAGAGAGTATAGAGCGCCAATGAGAATGTCAAAGTTAACTGAATTAAAAGCACTGCTAAAATCTAATAAGACCAGTACGGCGAGTAGCTTGTTGTCAATAGCATAGTGAATGTCCTCAGATACCTTAATTAAAGCTGTACTTCGACGAAAACCAGACTGATAGTGACTTAGTAAGTGAATGGAAGGACGATAATTGTTTATGTACAATACTTTCGAGGGCTTTAGAGAGTACTTGTAAAATAGAAAAAGGTCGATATTGGGACGCAGATGTGGGATTAGATATTTTAGGAACAGATATAAAATGGGCTTTTATCCAAGCCGAAGGGATCGAACTTGTTTCCATTGAGAGGTTAAAAGTATGTGTGATTATCGGTGCCAGATCATCTGCACGAATAAACGCTGTCCGTACAATACCATAATCCCCTCTTACGATACCTCAATAAGAAAGAGTGCTATTCTACTCGGTCGGACACCTATAATTTTATATAAAGCCATTTTATTTCTTGTATTAGTATACAGAACCGTAGCTTTTGGGTCAGACGCTCGCCTTAAGTTTCTCGTCCGGCAACAGTAGGCTAGTGACCAAGCACGATTCCCGATATCGGTACCCTAAAATTGTTAGTAATTAACATAGAGTCACGCCTCTTTCCCATAGGGGTAGGCAGAGACCACATCTTTCCACTTGCTACGATCCTGACACACATCTTTAGCTTTTTCTTTTATTAGTGTTTTCATGCAAGCTCGACGTGGCAATTAAGCGCTGATTTTGTGATGATGATGTCCTCCTGGCCGATATTCAACCACGGCGACAATTTCCAAATGTTGTTTCAAGGCGTACAATAAATAAATATAAGCACTTACTCGTCCTAACCCGATGTAACGCCCATACGATAAGATCGGTAGTCTGGGATGCAGTTTCAGGGATAAGAGGAACATTACAACCCATCATCAAACATACCCAATAAAAAATTAAATTCGTCCCCAGGACCCGATGCCTTTACTAATTTACCACTGTCCTATATCCAGGAAAAATCATTAGGCATCTGAGAAAAAAACATTAAATGTTTCTGGCTAACATTAGCACTACAGCGGCGTGGGCGTCTTTATTTTTTTGTATAAAGTGACGAAACGAGCGAAACGTTCACCTGATGGTAAGTGCAACGTCCGCCCACAACAAATTCTGTGTCATCCAGAATATTTCTGTGTGACACCACACTGCGCCCGTCACCCTGAGACATTCTTAAGTCTCAAATGCCCAGTGATTACGCAAGCTCACAGTGCCCTTCAAACCGAAACACAGTAATGCTTGCACACTACTGCTTCACGGCAGAATAACTGGCCCTGGGGTGGTACCTACCTAGACGGATTCCTACATAGGAATCCTACCACCAGTAGTAGCGTATTTCCAGCTCCGAAAAATTAAAGGCGGCATTATGCTCAGCAGAAAAATATTTATACGCTTGTTGCTTTACTTTTTGCTGTGTATTGTTATCTTATCTGTGATATATTTACTTATATAAATATTTACAATTAACTATCGTGACACTGACTTTAGCTCCTCAAACATCCGGAAACGTAACGCAAATCTGATAAACACGCATGCGCGTCAATCTCAAAGTTTATTGGCCGAGTTTAATGAATAACATCACTATAGTGAGGAACTATTATATAGCATTTTATATAAGACTGCTATAACGAAGTTATATAAAGTTACTTCAAGAGGTAACGAAAGGTTTAATAAAATAAACTATAATAACGGCGTGTTTTATGTCTCCGAAAAATTTAATAAATTTTAATTACCTTTATGTAATTAAAATTAATAACTACTTGACCTTTTAAATAATTTTTCGTACAAGCAGTATTCTTGTAAATCAATATTTTTTTTTGTACTTGACATTGCCCGCACCGATTATGTAATAAACATATAAAAAGAATTCAAAATTTATTTGTATAATTGATTATGGCTGAGTCTCGTCAGTTTCATATTCACCGTGTCCTGGAAATTATTTACTGATGATTAAAGGTCCTTTGCAAGAATCCATTTGGTAAGTGCTAACCAGGTAACTAACACCACCGCAGTGCCCGTTAGGGGTTTAGTAGACTTTTTTATTACATGTTATGAGATTTACCTTAGGAATTTTACGACTTAACTAATGAACTTGACTGCCAGGCAACTTTTGACCAGGTGATTTTTTGAAAAAAACTTCAGTTCATTAATTAGTAACTCCCCATTACATTTTATATTTTTAATATCATTAGTAGTATATATAGTACATATATAGTAGTAGTGTTTGTCCTTTGCGCAGATGGGAAATAAGATGGGTCGCAGTACAGATTTTTGCAAGTCATCATACTGCCGTTGCGTACCCGATCCCGACGGCCACGCCTGCTAACTATGACCATTACTTTATTTATGGAGGTCATTATTTAGCATCAGATTATATTGGGCTAAAATTAATATTTTATTTTACTTTTTTATTGGAGAAACCTCATCTCATCCCGTGGGTGTCGGAAAGATAGACAGAAGGAAAATTAAAACCAGAAGATGGGTAGCAGCATCTTCCTATAACATCTGAATAAATAAACTCCGTTTGCTAACCCATCTGCCTAGAGTGGCAGCAACGGCAATATCCACAACAAATACTCAACACATAATCATCAACAAATATATCATTTTTTCATGATACATGGCAATATAATAAATAATAATATTATAACTTTAAAATGATTCCAATTGAAACAGATATTTAGAGACATTTGTTAAAAGTTTAATAGATATGGTAAGAAATTATAATATTGTAACTGAAACATCTCCCAACGTTGTTATCAATGAGGTTATATATATTTTAATGTTAATTTAGCTTTATTATTATCGATCACATAACTACAGCTATGTTATGACAGTAATCATGGATACTATAACTACACTATATGACACTATAACAGTTGTACTCATAGATACTTAAAACGTCGTCAAGCGTGCCGCATTGCTATTTAATACAAAATCCTGTGGAAGGTGGCAGTGGCCGCGACAGTGGCCTACTTGGCCGGGCGTGGGTGTGTCTAGTGAAAGCCGTTGCATCAGAGATGGGACGCGCGCCTCGAACTTCGGGACGCGGCCGCTGACACACATCGGACATGGCTCATGCCATACGTTCAATACCGGTCGCGCGAACGCCCGGCCATTCGTCCCCCGACGTCCGCCACCGCGTCTACACTGCGTGTGTCGGCAGCCGCGCATAGGTTATGTTTATTGCAGCGCGAAGCTGCGCTCGCGCATTTTTAACTTTCCGAAACTGAAGTATTCAAAATGATAATGCGTCGGCTGCCTCGCTTCCTACCGCTATACCCGGTGCTGGGACTTCTCGGCGCGTACGCTCACGCTTTCACCGTAGTGCCGGTCTGCAATTCATCTATTTATTGCACCGGTGATCTCCTCCACAAAGTGCAATTAGCGCGCATTTTTTCCGACTCTAAAACGTTCGTCGACCTCAAGCTTGTTCTGTCCGAAAATGAAACGCTGGCTGATTATGCAAAACTAATGCACGACACGAATCAAAATCCGTCACGGGAGCAAATCGCTAATTTCGTCGATCTCTATTTCATGGATGGAAACGAACTGGAGTATTGGATGCCGCCTGATTTCGACCCCGAACCGCCGATTTTGAACCGCATCGCCGACCCGAAGCTGAAACTATTTGCGAAGCATGTGATTGGTATGTGGGCAAAGTTAGGTCGGAGAGTGAATCCTGATGTCTCCCTACATTCCGATAAGTATAGTTTTATTTATGTCCCTAATGGTTTCATCGTTCCTGGTGGGAGATTCAAGGAATTGTATTATTGGGATTCTTTTTGGATGATACGCGGACTTCTTCTCAGTAACATGACAGAAACCGCTAGGGGTATGATTGAAAATCTTCTTTATCTTGTCGAAAAAGTCGGATACGTTCCTAATGGTAGTCGAATTTATTATCTTGGAAGAAGCCAGCCGCCACTGCTAGCAGCGATGGTGGCAAGTTATTTCTCCGTGACTGGCGACCTCGGCTGGTTGAAACAACACGTTGGTACCGTCGAAAAGGAACTCCAGTACTGGTTGGATAAGAAGAAAGTGACGGTTGAGGTGAATGAAAAAAAATATGTTTTGCTTAGATACTTATCCGATCGGAATTGCAAAGGTCCGCGACCCGAGTCCTACTTCGAAGATTACACAAACGCTCGAATTCTGCCCGATGAACAAAAGCGTGAAGACTTCTACACCGAGATGAAAAGCGCCGCGGAGAGTGGTTGGGACTTCTCGACGAGGTGGTTTGTGACTGCCGGAGATGAAAAAATAGGCAACTTAACGGATGTGCACGCTAGTAGAATTATCCCCGTCGATTTGAACGCAATATTCGCGGGTGCGCTGGAACTCGTCGGCGACTTCCGTAACCGTTTAAAGGACAGACGCATGGCTCAAAAATGGTGGAGCCTTGCGAAGTACTGGCGAAGCGCGATCCAGCATGTGATGTGGGATCCTACTGACGGAGTGTGGTACGATTACGACGCCATGGCAAAAACATCGAGAAGACATTTCTATCCTAGCTGTGCCACGCCCTTGTGGGCTAAAGCTGTCGAGGATTTTGACTCTCCTAAATACGCCGCACGCTTGGTAAGATATCTTTTGTCATCTGGCGCTCTCGATTTTCCTGGCGGAATCCCATCGTCTATTCTTCATTCGGGTGAACAATGGGACTATCCAAACGCATGGCCACCGATGCAAAGTATAATAATTGGTGGTTTAGAGAGCAGCGGCGATGAGGAAGCCAAGCAATTGGCTCGAGAGCAGGCTGTGCTATGGATTTGCGCGAATTATATAGGTTATAATACTTGGAAAAAAATGTTTGAGAAGTACAGCGCAGTCCAACCGGGACATCAAGGAAGCGGTGGAGAGTACATAGTGCAGGACGGCTTCGGCTGGACCAATGGAGTCGCTCTCGAATTGCTCGACAGGTATGGTAAAGAACTGACGATTAATAAAAAAATTATGAGTTCGTTACCTTATGTTCGACAGATTCTATAAACAAATATATAGTTTAATATGCATTGGGAATTTATACACTTTGTCAGTTGTTTGTATATTATTTTTTATTCAGTGATATGAAATGTATAACAGATACATACAAAAGCAAATAAATAACGTTGTAAATGTATGCACAGATACAAGAAGCATAATGTTGACAGCTATCCTTTAAATATTGAAAGAAAAGATTGACATTAATAGTTTCACTTCAGATCATCTTTATAGTATAATGTAAATATGTTTTATGCATATAATCACTGGTAATTATGTATTTCTGTTAATTATATTACATATATTTTGCGTAATGTAATTGTTGTATGTTAAGACATTGTGATAAAATCATTAATGTTATAAGATAGATCGTAAGTCAAATGTGATATTCGACAGTATAATGCAGGTGGCACAGTGTTAAAATTTTAATAAATGATTTTTTTTTAATTATTATATAAACGACATTCATTTATTATGTGAGATACATGATTAGATTATGACATCCTTTTACTACTGTATTTTATTCTTTTTATTGGTAATATTGCGGCGACTGTCGGATTACAGTGACATATTCAGATAAAAGGTCAGCCATTTTTATTTATTACACGATAACACGTGAAGTGTGAACACAACATACTTGTATGAGCGAAATGGTTCAAACTCGTAACTAGTTTTGGTTTAATTATCTATAATTCAATTGTTATTCTAAACTTTGTTGCTATCTTTAACAACTAAATCCACAATTTCGATTTGTGAGAATATAAAAGTATATTGTATTTAAAAGTATATTATGTATATTTTACTTTAACGTATAATTGATACTCTATGCTTTTGAAAAAAAAATCTAATGTATGATACAAACACACTTTCAGTTTATAAACATACTAAAGTTTTTTTTTGTTACCATTTAAAGTCAATAGTCAATATCGTTTTATGAAAAGAAAGAAAAAAAAATATACACATCTTTTATTCGGTTTAAAAAACTACACTTCGATCGTGTGTGCGTTTTATGGACCTGGACAAAGACCTGGAACAACTAACAGTATGCTAGAAAAATATTTGCCCTGTGCCGGAATCAAACTGTTCTACGAGCCAATCGCTCGATAACTACCACTCGTTCTCGCGCTCTGGTGCAGAACGGACCTATTTTTGACCGCGCTCCATGCGCAATCAAGCTCAAAAATCATACTCGTTATGGACAGTTGTCTGTAAACGCCCGTTGTCACAGTTGTGGATAGTGGCCAACACCCGCTCCCGTAGCGGTGTGTCTGGTTATTCTTCTTCGTGCGTGCCTTCATCTATCGTGTCCCTCGAAGTGGAAGTGTTGTGCCTCGTGGTGTTGTGCGAACGTGAAAGTTACGCGAGAGCGTTCCTGTATTGCGTCGGCTTGCTGGTGAAAACCGTGAGTAGAGTGCATACACATATCTCGCCTCAGAGGCGGCTTTGTATTTTTGTGTCCGCTTGTTGCACTAGGCAACAGCAAGGTACACACCCTCGCGCACCTAAGGCGTAAGGCATTAGGTGACGTAAATATAGCACACACCTCCCTGCTCACGTAGGGAGAATTTTTCTGCATTTGTGTACACACCGCCAAAATCACCCGAGTGAAATGGCGACCAAGAGCGACATCGTATTAGCGCGTCTTGACGAATTCCTGCGCCTCGCGCACCCCGAAATCTGGGCCCAGTTTAGGTCATACCTACTGGAGTCTGACGACGTAGCAGCGGTCCGTCCGAACGCTATAATCCAGCCAAGGAGTCACGAACCAGCTTTCGACTCCGAAGGCCCGGCATCGCCGGCCTTTGAATCCGCCGTAGCGACACCTGCGCACGATGACGCATCCGCACCTGTGTGCGAGACAATGGTAGAAATAATCACCGGCCATAAAACGACCGTGCCGACCGTGTCGGCATCGTCAGTAAAGAACGCACCTGCAGGCAATAAAACGCCCGCTAAGGGGTGTAATAAAACAGCAGACTTACCTGCGCTTCCCTTCCGGGAATCGCAATCCATTGTTGGGCCCGCGGCCCTTTCGGACGAGGGATCCGACATGGATTGCGAAGAATCCCGAAGTGCTCACGACGACGGCTTCACCGTCGTCGCGCGCAAAGCGAAAAAACGCGCCGCGAAAGGGGACTCCGAGCCTAACTCGGATACCGCATCGCCGTCCGCTTCAAGGAACCCGGCCAAGAAGGGCGTGTCAAACACACGCAAGACTATTGAAAAGTCTCTGCCCGCGCATCCCGCGGCCCAATTAAACAAAGCTCCCCCGCCAATTATCCTACAGGATAAAACGCAATGGAACAATCTGTCACTTTGGATGACAAACAAGAAAATTGTGTGCCCGAAGGCGCAGACGGCAGTGCAAGGTATCCGCGTATACCTAAGCACAGTCAGCGACTTTAGGGCCGTCACCAGCCATTTGCGTGGAAACAATATAAGTTTCCACACGTACTCGCTCGCGGAAGAACGAAGACTCCGCGTAGTCATTAGGGGCCTGCCTAAAGAACTAGAGACTAGCCACATACTCAGTGACCCTAAGTCACAAAACATACCTGTGTTGGAGGTGCATCGGATGCATCATCCACACAATAAGAAGTCGTACGACCTGATACTAGCCATACTGGAATTAACTCCAGAAGGCAAGCAGGTTTTTAACATCAAGACTATTTGCGGCCTTTCAGGCCTTTCTATTGAGGCACCCCGCAACAGGGGCATCATCGGCCAGTGCCACAGATGCCAACTGTACGGACACTCTGCCCGAAATTGTTTCGCCCGCCCTCGTTGCGTAAAATGCCTCGGGGATCACGGCACCCAGGATTGCGCTCGCACGCCAGAAGCGCAAGAGCCCCCAAGCTGCATACTCTGCGGTGAGCTGGGACACCCCGCGAATTACCGCGGGTGTAACAGAGCGCCGAGGAGTACAAAGCGCAGGGGAGCCAAGAAGAACGGCCGTAGGAAGGGCCCCGGGGCCACACAGCCCCAAACACCCGCTCCTATACAAACACCTAAGCCCGCGACTAAACCCGCGCCTAAACAAACGCCCGCGCCCGCTCCGGCCGCAGCGAAACCCGGTCCCGCTGACGGGACTACCGGGCAGAGCAAGAGCCAGAGCGCCGCGCCGGCGACGAACGCATGGACAAAACCGTTGCCCATGACGCAAAAGAGCGCAGCCGCCTCACGGCCCGCGCCTCAAATCGCAACGCCCAAAATACAGGGCTCGTCAAATTTCGCCGCAGATTTCTCGCTAATCTGCGGCTTCATGCGCAGCATAAATGTTGCCGAACTTTCGACTTTAGCTCGCAAAATCCGCGAAGCAAAGTCTCCTCAAGACCGACTCATGGCTACCGTAGAGCACATGAACGTCATCGACGCGATTTGGACGTATCAATGCGCCTAAACATCACGCGCCGCGTCGAAAAATAAAATTTTTAATTGTTACCAATGGCGTCCCATATAGGTAGGATTAAACCACGCTCTCTGACTGTCTCGTATTTTAACGCAAACGGTCTTAAGACGCAGTTAGTTGAAGTCGCGAATTTCCTTCGTGACCACGACATCGACGTTATGCTAGTGCAAGAGACTTTCTTAAAACCTAGTATGCGCGATCCAAAGATTGCCAATTACAAATGCATCCGTAATGACAGAGCGACCGCGAAAGGCGGCACTCTGATCTACTATAAAAAGTCCTTGCACTGTATCGCGCTCGATACACCCGACTTAGTTAATATAGAAACTTCCGCGTGTAGGTTAGCAATGACCGGCCATAGGCCGCTTGTACTAGCATCAGTCTACCTCTCGCCATCCAAACAATTATTAGAATCAGACCTAAAATCCCTACTAGATTTAGGCCGTTCTGTTATTCTCGCCGGAGACTTGAACAGCAAGCACGGCAGTTGGAATTCCAACGCAAATAACACAAACGGTAATATACTGTACAGATTAGCGGAGAGCCATAACGTAAACGTTATAGCTCCCGAAACACCAACCAGAGTTCCGACGCAGTTAAATCAGCGGCCGGACACTCTCGATGTAGCCATTATTAAGGACGTGAACTTAGAAATAGACTCTATAGTTACGCTTCACGAACTTGAGTCGGACCACCGTCCGGTCATTTTTAAGCTGGGCCGGCCAAATGGTGAGGTCACACAGACCAAAACCATTGTGGACTGGCGTACCCTCGGGGTCAAACTCGAGGCTACGAGCTCCCAGCACTTGGATGAAATACCAGATATTATCGACTCGCCAGAGGTAGCCTGTCGAGCGATAAAATCATTCTCAGGTCATCTCAAAACAGTCGTCGGAGAATCCTCCCGGACGGTTACGGTGTCGAGCGATCGACGCTGCAATCTACCGGCGGACCTCCGACGCCTGATTAGAGAAAAGAACCGTGCGGCCAAAGCGCACGACAGATATAGAACAGACGCGAATAGACTCAGACTGCGCCTCCTACAAAGGGATGTTAAAGAGCGCTTATCTGAGTACACTAAAGATAGCTGGGACACTATGCTTGGAGAAATCGAGCCGTCGCATACTGCCTACTGGCAGTTGGCACGATCTCTCAAAGCAGAGCCGGTCTCACCCATGCCGCCACTTATTAGATCGAACGACAACTCGCTTGCCGTCGACGACAGCGAAAAAGCCGAATGCCTTGCAGACAGTCTAGAGAGCCAATGCACTCCGTCTCTCGCGCCTGCGGATCCCGACCACCTGCAGCAGGTGGCCGCGGAACTCGAACGCAGGGCTGCCATACCACCAGTGGGCGAACCACTGACTCCAGTGACTCTCGACGAAGTCACGAAGATTGTTAAAAATCTTAAAAACCGATCCGCGCCCGGCCTCGATGGCATAAACAACAGGGTGATCAAATGTCTAACTACGCCGCTATTGTGTCTGTTAGTCAGTATTTTCAACGCGCTCCTCTCCAGCTGCTCCTTCCCGGACGACTGGAAGGAAGCGGACGTTATAGGTATTCCGAAGCCTCACAAGCCGAAGAACATCCCGTCCAACTATCGCCCAATAACTCTCCTCAACTCGATGGCCAAGATTTATGAGCGAATAATCCTTAGTCGATTAAAAGACTACGTCCTAAATAATAACATCCTTCCAGACGAGCAGTTCGGCTTTCGCCCCGAACACTCGTGTACCCATCAAGTGCACCGCCTAACGGAGCATATATTAGAAAACTTTCACGACCGCCCTAAGCCAGTAGGCACAGGGGCCTTATTTTTCGATGTCGCAAAGGCATTCGACAAAGTCTGGCACGACGGCTTGTATTACAAGTTGTATCACACAAAAGTGCCGGACAGACTCGTGAACATCATACGAGCCTTCTTGTCCAATCGCCTATTTCGCTTCCGGGTAGAGGGAACGCGCTCCTCAAGCCGCCCTCTCCGTGCGGGTGTCCCTCAGGGCTCCTGCCTCTCTCCACTCCTTTTCTCGCTATACACTAGCGATATACCTAAAGACCCTAAAGTCAATCTTGCGCTTTTCGCAGATGACACGGCCCTGTATTATTCCGATAAGCACAAGGGCCGCATAACGATTCAGCTCCAAGCCGCAGCCGATCGCCTAGGCGAATGGTTCCGGAAATGGAGAATAGAGGTTAACCCCGAGAAAAGTGTAGCAATATACTTCTCGAGGGGCACGCCTAAGCCAGCTAGACGTTACCACACAATCGGCAACAATCAGCTAGGCTCGATCACCCTGTTCGGACGCCCTATTCCCGGGGAAAAGAGCGTCAAATACCTCGGGGTCACGTTAGACGCAGCGATGTCGTTCGCTGCTCACATTAAGAACGTGCGTAACAGGGCGGCTTTTATCGCAAGCCGTCTATATCCGTTAACTTGCTCTTCAAGCAAAATGTGCTTAAGACACAAACTTCGCCTCTACAAGACATGCATTAGACCCGTAATGTCCTATGCATGCGTCGCGTTCGCACACGCGACGGGCAATCATATAAAGAAATTGCAGACGGTGCAAAATAGATTCTTGCGAAGTGCCACCGGAGCCGGCTGGTACCAACGCAATGTCGACCTTCACAGCGACTGTGAAATGCCCGTACTCTCTGAACACTTCAGAGAAGTATCACGGCGGTTTTTCGAAAAAGCCGCGGTTCATCCAAACCCGCTGGTGGTTAAAGCAGCTAATTATCGATGCAATAAAAACGCGACCGAACGCAAACGTCGACCGCGAAATGTGCTAGACGACACGGACGTCTCAGCACTCCCTGACCACGATACGGTCAGCCACGATCCGAACAACACTGTACACACAGTTAATAGTTTCAACATCACACGCACAACGTCGCGCGACCGCCGTAGAGAGCGGCGCGCAGCTATCGTCCATAACACCGCGTACACCAGATACACCCGTGTTCCAGGGCGGTTCTCACCGCCCAGAGTTTCCGACACACAAGTCGACAGTCCGAACGGAGGCCCGCAGTCTCCCTCGGACGGTCATTAGATGACTTCATATAATAAATTTATGGAGATATTCACTGTAGCGCAAGCACGCTAGCGAACGCAACGGTCCGAACTTAGATGTTTAGTAGGAGTTAATATTTATGTATATATGTTTTGGGTCAAACCAAACCTGGCACGCGGGCCCCGGGCCCGCGAGCACAGCATCCGATGAAGCTGTAAAAGCCAAAAGGCTAACAGCGATCACATCACCGAAAATATATATCGATAACTACATTTTTTTGTTACATTTGTTACTGCTCTTTCGGGTCATTATCTAGAAACGCTAGCACAACAAAAGAGCGTGTGCAACATAGAACACATGACAGAACTAAAAGTTCTAATATTTATTAGAAATTTGATTTAAATAAAAACAAATATGAATTAATTAAAGTGTGATTCACTTTAAAATAAGTACTCAGTATATAAACAATTAACTATTCGTAATAAAATGGCGGCGACGTGGTTCGGCACCCGTCATGTCTCTTTTGTTGCAGGGGTGAAAAGTGGGCTACGGATGTGGATTCTGCCTACCCCTTATATGGAATGAAGACGTGATTGTATGTTTGTAAGTATTCAATAATCGATAACGCGGTCGCACGAAAAGATAGCAGTCAAATTCGACGTTGAAATTTTTCTCTCATCGTGCCCAAACAAGTTTCACTGCAACACGACCGCACGGTGTAGTGGACAGGGTAAATACCTGTCGCGGACGCGGGGTCGTTTTCCGCACGGAAGAAATATAGGTGTGGTCTGCAAATACGACGATACAGCTGAAATCCTAGAGTCCGGCGACGGTTTTATGAAGACAGTAATTCCAAAGGTATAAATGCCAACTATTGCTTCTGATCATCATCCAGTGATGAAACGATAGCTCGATAGAGCGGAAGTCAGATACATTTGTGATTAGTTAACATTCGTGTTTTTTCGGTTTATTCGAAATTGGAATACTCGACTGATATTTCCATGTAGACGCTGCTGGCTTAAGAGAACTTAAAAGATAAATTATTAAGAAAAAAAATTATATGGCCCCAATTAAAGAATGCACCCTTCTTTATTTTTACACTTATATTTATTATACTTGGTGTTTACTGTTTAAAAGCTGTGGAAATGTTGAATTGTTTGTGTATGCCACATAAATCCCCACAACTGATATCTTATTTCCTTGTTAAGCAGATATTACATACACTTATATAATTACTTGTGTATATAGCAGTTGCATTATGACTTACGTACAAAAATAAACGATTAACAACCGAGTGGCCTAGTGGTTACAGTACCTGACTTTACGCTGCGGGTCCCGGGTTCGAATCCCATTAGCAACCAACATTTGTGCTAAACACAAATTGTTGGTTTTCGGGTCTCGTTGTGTTGTGATTGTTTCCGATTTTCTGACGTATCCTAGTACGTCCGTGTAGAACGTACGTGATCTTAAAAAATCTACAAACTGTAGAAATTAGGGGCTGCGCAGAAGGACGTCTAACGCGCGGTTCTATTTGCATTTAAAATTTGCAGGGCACCAAAATTGAAGCACGCGTTTTCAAAACTTTTGTTTGGCTGTTTGTTTGTCCGGGCTAATCTCCGAAACGGCTAAATCGTTTTTGACTGACTGACTGATTTTCATTGGCAGGCATAGGACTTTTGGAAGAGCAACCTACTTTTTATTTCGGAAATATTTAGGGCTTTATTAAGCTTTATTAATATTATGGGATATGCGTGTTAGGCGCGGCTTTAATTTGCATTTTGGTCATTATTATTTTAGTTCATGGCAGTTTGAATTTTACAAGGGGTTTTATTTTTTTTTAGTCGTTTCTAAAATTCATACTTCTTATTAACCTACTTCAAAAATAATGAGGAGGTTCTCACGTGGTCGGAAAGTTTTTTTTTAATTTTGTACTGCGACAATTCTGTACCACTGGACCTATTTTGGTGACTCTTTTTTATCTTTAGGGGTGGGCCCAAATAAATTTAGTAAAGCTCGGATGATGAATTGGATCCCCCATGAGAACATCTTAAATTCTTAAATTCTCTTAAGCATATTTGGTGTTGCTCCGTGGAAGTCGGTTTTTTGATATTAAATCATTACTTCTTTTCCTTGTACGAGTACCTTATCTAACTACTATAATAATGCTGGAGAGTTTAGATGTTTGATCAAGCTTATCTCAAAAAATACTAATTCGATTTGAGAATTTCGTTTTGCATGAGGTAGCTCGTTCCTCGAGGAAGGTTTTAGCTATAAAACTTTATAAAATTACTGAGAAAGGTCGAACTGCTAATGCTCATATCATAAGATACCATGCTGTACGTCATATGGGCAGCCTATTTTACACGAGTGAAATAGGCTGAACATATGATTGATATAGCCGATGGATATCCGGCCTCAAATAGCCTCTTTCCTACCGAGGTGTCGTAAGAGGCGACTAAGGTATACGGACAACCCTTTTTCGTGCATAAAACACCTATGCAATGCTGTCACCATAATGCAATGCTGTCACCATAATATAATGAGGAGTAAGGATTTTTTTGGCTCATACCAAAATGGCCCCTTTCTACCCCTTATATGGGAAAAAGGCGTGACTGTATGTATGTTTGTTTAACCGCGGTGCACAGGTGTTAAAATTAAGATGTTACTTATTGTCTCTAGTCCAGATCTTACTCAAATTCAGTAGAAGAATTATTTTAACATGTCAAAATAATATATTTGTAGATGTAAAATCTATACGATTCAGTCATACTTAATATTATAAATGCGAAAGTAACTCTCTCTGTCCCTCTGTCTGTTTATTACCTTTTTACTGTTCAACCGCTGAACCGATCATGACGAAATTAAGTACAGAGATACCTTGCATCCTGGATATAGTTACCACAGGATATTAAAAACCCTATATCGACGCGGACGAAGTGCCATCTGAGAGTAGTGTATATAGATAATTTAAAAACATTTATTTCCGCGACGGTGAAGAAGATAATTGTGTTCTCTTAACTGTGCGCGCGTATAACCTTCTTTTCCCGCGCTTTGTGCATCTTTGACTAATTTCTTCTCCTGAGTAATTGTTAATAATAGGTTGGGGAAAATTTTCTTCGCATTTTATATGAAAACTCAAGACCTTTTTTTCTAAAGTTTATTTACATTGAATTACAGTATATGTGTGCCATTTTGTTCGATGAATTTTGGCCATCCTGAAGGTATTGACATGATCCCATCGCTGTAGAAATCTTGAGACTTATGAGCAAAAAAACGCGACATGTAGTTTTGGTCGTCCTCTCTTGATGTTAACCTGACACTACCTAATAATGAATTCTGAAGCGACCCAACAGGTCGTAATCTGAAGGTGCAAGGTCAGGGCTATATGGCGGATGCATTAACACATCACAGCCAAACACTTTTAATTTTGCTGAGAGGCTAAACATGTGTGTGTGGTCTAGCGTTGTCGTGTTTGAAAGGGTATGCCTTTCTATTGATCAATTCCGGCCGCTTTCTCTCAACTTGCTTTATTCTCATCAGTTTTTGGCGTCCATTTTTTCAATAACAGTGAGACCAGAGCGAGGTGCATCTTTGACTTCAAAATTATCGGATTGAAAACGCTTAAACCAACTTTACTTTTTTACTTGCTACTCTTACTGACACTGCATAAAGTCCATAAACGTCACAAAATTATTTCGCGGCTTGCGTTGCATTTTTTGTAACCTTAATGTAACCTTTTTATTGTCATCCAAACAAGCCAGATACAAATAGTACAGCCAAAGAGATTTTATTACAAGTTTATACATACTATATGCGAAAAGACTTTTTCCCCGACCTAATATAATTATTCTTCAAGTACAGTCAGAGACTGTAAGAGATACTTTTCGTTTTGTCTCCACCAGTCAGTGAGTACTGCCAACTTGGCAGCTGCTGGTAATAATTAAGAACAACTAAAACATCTACGAGAAGTGAACCTCAGCGGTCACATTGGAAAGCAGTACATTTTCCTTAACTGTAGCGTTGTTCACGTAATTTTCCTTAACCGATGTTTTCCTCAGCCGCAGAGTTCGGAACTAATGTAAACAAACTAACAATTCATAGCAAATTCGTATAGTCGTAAATTTCATAGTACACGAATGACCTATTACGTACGTATATTAGGTACGATCCCCGGTGCCATCACCATTAAAATTGTTAATTGCAAAATAATTATAACAAATATATTATATAAACTGGGCATAATATTTGTTATAATTATGTAAAGTAATTATAACAAATATATTCCCTGCCAAGTAATCGCTTGCGCTGTTTTGATAGTCTCTATTTTTTTTTTCTAGCTCCCACAGAATATCAGCGCTGCAGAAACATTGTTACCGTAGCAATATGTTGAGTTGAGTTGCTTTTTCGTTGCTGCAATTCAGTGGTTATCTGTACTTTATGATACTTTTAATTACATATCATATATGTGCGTGTATGTATGTATGTGAATGCGTGTGTGTGTATGCCTATCGTCCCAACGTGGGAGAGGCTTAGAGGCGAGGACGTCCTGGCGTGTTTGCAGGCTGACTTTATGACTAAGCAAAGCACGTACCTAAGACTATAAGTAGAAAACGCTATCACTACTGAGTAGCCTCGGCTTCGTGTAATAGACCGAATATAATATCAGACCACTTATAAAAAGCAAAATAAAAAAAAGTTGAAATTCATAGTATCATCATAATAGCATTGTTGCGGGACTTTTGGCGTCAACGCTAGTGTATTTATTAAATTTTGTAATCGCGTTGTATATTTTGAGTTTTAATGTTTAATATTGATAGTTTAATACGCAGCAAGTGCTCGTGAAAATTGTACTTTTCGTTTTGTCTCCCTCATTTCTTCACTAAAAGTCGTCAACTATCATTTTACTGTCGATCGCAACGAATTTTTAAACAACTAATAATTTCTCGACATTCGCAAAAATACCTTGATTTGGTAGGTAATTGCTGGGATCAAAAAAAAAGAAGAAGGAGCATGCAAGTGAAAGTAACGTTATAGCAATGTTTGGGAGGGTTTTGGAACCAGGAAGAGTCCGCCACGTCCAATGCGGGTTGGCGGACTTCACTAGACCTCGAAATATTTCTATTCTTCTGACATGCAAGTGTTCTCACGATGTTTAATCAACACCTGATGTTGCAGGACTATTTTAGAGGTGCCGGTATCGGGGATTGAACTCAGGTCACTGACTCACTATTAAATTCCACGTAATAACAAATTTAATTATTTATCTATCATGTTTCATGTTTCCAGTCGAATATGACACATTAGCATTAAATATGAGATTCGGTATCAAGTGTAATTAAACTGTTTATTAGTATGAACTTGATATTACATATTATTTTTCATATAAATTTGCATAATTTATGGTGATGGAAAATACATTACTCAAATTACATTCAATATAGATATTACGAATGACGGGAGAGTCAATTACAAAGAGTTAGTTCAATGCAGTGGCGTACCTATACTGTTGGGGCCCGTGGAAAATTCATTGCATGGGGCCCTTTCTCAATGTAAAAAAGTTCAACCAACGTTGTTAATTTTTAATAAATCAGTACGCAAAATACTTATGAACAAACGCTATTATAATTATTGTGCATATTATTCGTTGATTTTTAGTAACTTTTAATTCAGAAAGCAAATTGGAATCAAGTAACAATCTCACTTTTAGTTAAAGTTTTAATTATTAAATATTTTTTTGGGCGTTCTGATCAGCAACTGTTAATGAACATCAAAGTTCAAATTACGTGCCATGAAATGTTCGATATCTAAATTACGTAACAAATAGCAAGCAAGGGGACATTCCGCTTATTGTTACGACACTGGTTCAATTATTAAACTGTTGTAATTTTTTTTAAACGATACCTAACACTAGAATTTCGGCGATAAGGTGGAGTGGGTTTCTTAGAAATAAATTTCACATAATAAAGATAGAAATTAATGTCAGAGAAACGTTAACTTTGGTGGTAGGATACCTATATATGCGATCCGAATCCTTCTAGGTCACCGCAGTGCCAGTTATTCTGCCGTCCAACAGTAAAAAAAAGTAAAGATTCAGACTATAAATGACCCACTGCTAAGCACAGGCCTCCTCTCATTTTTAAGAGGGTTTTGGAGCTAGGAAGAATCCGCCACTCTGCTCCAATGCGGGTTGGCGGACTGCACATGTCTTCGAAATATTTTTTATTCCTCAGACATGCAGGTTTCCTCACGATGTTTTCCTTCACCGCCGAGCACGTGGTAAAACAGCACTTAAAATTGCAATTAACAATTTTAGTGGTGCCGACACCGGGAATCGAACCCAGGTCACTCGCGTACTATGAAATTTAAAGCGAGCGCCTAGCCCCTGAGAACAGTAGTGAGCAACCATTACTGTCTCGGTCTGAATAGCACTAACAGCTCCTGTAATTACTGTGCATATGAGACATAAGAACTAATGTCTCTGGATGACAAGCAATGTGCACAGAAATGTTCTGAGTGACACAGTATTTGTTATGGGCAGACGTTGACATACCATCAGATGAACTATTTGCTTGTTTCGGCTCTTTCATCCATTAAAAATATAATTAAATGTAATTTTAAACTTTAAAGATTTAAAATATAGATACTGATTCTAAAACTTTACTACTATGTAGTTGTAGATTGAAGATTGGTAGTGGTGGGATTCCTATGAAGGAATCCGTCTAGGTAGGTACCACCCCAGAGCCAGTTATTCTGCCGTGAAGCAGTAGTGTGCAAACATTACTGTGTTTCAGTTTGAAGGGCACTGTGAGCTAGCGTAACCACTGGGCATTTAAGACTTAAGGACTGATGTCTCAGGGTGACGGGCGCAGTGCGGTGTCACACAGAAATATTCTGGGAGACACAGCATTTGTTGTGGGCGAACTTTGCACTTACCATCAGGTGAACGTTTTGCTCGTTTCGTCACTTTGTACAATAAAGAAAAAAAAAGGATTGCTTCGGGCTGATTTCCGCAACTCCACGTCTATGCGTATTTAGCGTTACAATGTGTATAAACGATCTATGTCTGGCCACACGATACATGGGAAATCCTTATGTGGAGCAACGATTTATTTTGAATTCTACGGAGAGCGAAATAAAGTTATTTGTCTCTGTCTATTACAAACATTTGTAGGACTAGTGTTTGCATCGTCAATAATGCATGCATTTGCGATCAGTGTTATTTAAATAACAAATCTAAGTGATGGAACGTAAGGTTTAATTCGTTGTATTCTTACGATACTTAATTAAAGATATTTACGCGAATGCCTGCCGCTAGGGTGAAGGTCCACTAATGTTTAATAATGACACGAGAATCGATAATGAAGACTTCTATTTCCTTTATGCTTACGTGGTAGTGACTTAGTTTTCTATAGGTCATCAGTAGGCGCCAGTAGTACTAAATGATAAAAAATACCTTAGTAAAGTAAAAACTTAAAATTCCCTTTTCGGCGGCGACTCAATCCGAGATTTCGACCTCTTTTAGCGGGGCCCTTGATGGCAGCGAGGACTTGCTCCTCCGGCCCTCTCCTAGTTAGTCGGGTATAATTTATTCGTCTTCAAGGGCTCTGACCCTTAACCTTACAGCCCAGTGACAGGCGGATTCGCAACGCCGAGCGCCGGGTCATCGCAGCTACTCTGTATTCTTTAATCGCGGTCTTCCTGCTTGCGATTCCCTTCCGACAAAGCTGTAAAACACGGCAGCTGCGAACAATACTATAAAATAGACCTAAAAATCACATAGTTGGACTCAGGTCTTCTGATGCTTTGGAGCAGGTAAAACGGGGCACACGTTACGGATTGGTTGGGGTCACATGCCGTCGGAATATTTATTATTTCTAATACATACTAATTCCGATGCGGTTTCCTTCCGCGGTGCCGACGCCGCAATCAATTTTAATTGTAATTTTAGGTACTGATTTACCAAGCTGCTTAACGGTGGAGGAAAACATCGTGAGAAAACTAACATGTCTGAAGTATCAAAATATTTTGATGGTGGGCTCCAAAACCCTCTGTTAGCAGCGGGACATTTATAGGCTGTTACTTTACAAACTACTTTACTTTACTGGTGGTAGGAGGAATCCAGGAATACGTTGAGGTAGGTACCACCGCAATACCATTTATTGTGCCTACCCAAAGGGTTGCAAATACCGGTGTTTTAGTAAGAACAGTACTGAAGCTAGTGCAATTATTGGGCATATGAGACTGAACCGAAATGAAACCGAAAAGAACCGCTATCTCAAGGTGACGAGCGTAGACATACAGACATCTTTCCTGCAAATTTATAGGTTCATGTCTCATCACTTACTTTCGTTAGAAAAAAAAATCTTAGGCCGTAGCTTAGCGGTGTATCACGCAGCAAACTAAACAGGGATGGCTACGTTAACCGCTAACCATTACAAGGTTCAAGGTTCAATCTATCCAGTTGCTAGGCCACAACGTCACGGTACATAGAGAACTAAGTATTTGTGTTGTTAGATGCAAATTTATTTTTAATCTATAAAGTATTTTCATTCCTATTATCACTCACTGAGCAGATGCATACCGTTGATAATGATTGCTTTAAATTGTGTTTTAAAATTGTACGCCAATGACGGTACGGCAAGTGCTCTCAAATCATCAAGTTAAAGTCTACAGAAATTATAATGGTGGTATTTCCATGATATTCTTGTCTGGTTGTAATTATATATGAATAATTGTACATACCGTCACGTTGGGGTAGACAGAGACCACATATTTCCACTTGCTACGATTGAATCTGATAGTGATAAGATCGCTTACTTTGACTCTTACCGGCTTGTCCAATAAAATAATACCTGTTACTATGTAACACACCATAAAATAAGCGACCTTTTCCGAAGGTTGGGGGGAAAGCAAAAGAAACCGGCGGACTGATAGAAACGACCTATTTCAGCGTCGTTTCGTTTTTCTATTTCATTCCTATTTCATTTTGGTCGGCCCACCACCCCTTATTTCATTCACCTCGTGAGCAGGTCCAGATGTTTTAGTTTCTCGCCAGTTTCGACTTTCCCAAGGTTGGCGTCATATGGAATGGGACTGTTGAGTATCTTCGATAGTGCCTGATATCCAGCAAGCTGTCGAACGCGGATGATGCACACTGTGAGACATCATAATGGTGCGATTTTTTTTGTCCAGAGCGTTAAGGTTTGAGCCCACCTCAGTATGCTCAATTAATATTTGAGTACAGGCGTAACCCAGTCGTTATTTGTAAGTGCTAAATAAAATAAAAGTAAAAACCTAAAACCCCACTAATAAAATCCTCAATGTTTTTTTTATTTAATTTAGTCATTATAGAATTTTTAGGTGGTAGGATTCCTATGCAGGATTCCGTCTAGGTACCTACGTACAACCGCAGGGTCAGTTATTTTACCGTGCAGCAGTAGTGTTCAAACATTACTGTGTTTCGGTACGAAGGACGCTGAGAGCTAGTGTAATTACTGGGCATATGAGACTTAAGAACTGATGTCTCAGTTCTGGGTGATACAGCACTTGTTATGGGCAGACGTTGCACTTGCTGTCAGGGGAATGTTTTGCGTCTAGTCACTTTATCATGTAAAAAAAAACTATATATACCAGAAAATTACATCTGACTGTAGGCGATTTTTGACAATTGTCTTAAATATGCGAAACCTATAATATATAGATAGACATACACCTTAGACGTCTGGTATAGCAACCCCAATTCGATTGACGAACCTCTGCCAAGTGTGGCTATTATGGCAACACCTATAAATTTTAATCGTCTTTTTATAGCGGAAACTTACGAGACTAGTTCAAGGTTCACCTGATGGTAAGTGCAACTCCAGCTGATAACAAATGCTTTGTCACCCAGAACATTTCAGTGCGACACCATACTACGCCCGTTATCCTGAGACATCAGCTCTTATGTCCCAAATGCCCAGTAATTACAGTACCTTCTACTGCTTCACGGCAGAATAACTGGCTTGCATAGAAATCCTATCAGAACATTTCAGTGCGACGCCATACTACGCCCGTTACCCTGAGACATCAGCTCTATTGTCTCAAATGCCCAGTTATTACAGTACCTTCTACTGCTTCACGGCAGAATAACTGGCTTGCGTAGAAAACCAGTAAGCATGTCCATGTTTTGCGGTAAAACCGGTATACGATCTTACCCCATGACTGACGTCGTGACGAAATACTGCATAAGATTTGGGTTAGATGTCTAAATGAAGTTACATAGCCTCGCGTCCCTTTCCCATAGGGGTAGGCAGGGACCACATCTTTCCACTTGTTACGATCCTAACACACATCTTTAGCTTCCGCTACTTTCATTAGTGTTTTCATACAAGCTCTTCGGTTGCGGGTACTTTTGACGTGGCCTTTCCTTATAACGATTTCGATGTGATCGTAATACGTTCGTCTACGTCGACCCTTACCGACTTGCCCATTCACACTCACCTCATAAACTGATTCGTCAATCTTCTTACATCCATCCTCTCTACGTGTCCACACCATCTAAGCATCCCTTTCTCTATCTTTCACTACATCTTCTACCACATCGCAAAGTTACCACGTTTTCCACGTTGAATGAAGTTCCATACATAAATATAATATTGAAATATAATTTATTAAGAAAAACAAATGAAAGGTGCAAGTCCGAATAATAGACATGAGTGTTTACAATTAAGAGACCAAACTGATTTTCAATCATCACTCCCTTCCACATTTTCGTATCCACAATCACTAGCCGGCGTTACGTACGGCAGTTCCATCTGGCTGCCAAACTCAGCCTCGTAAAGAACCTGCTGGATTTTTAGCCGCGCCACCGCATTCTGCTTCGAATTCAACCTTTTCAGCGTAGAGGAACAGCTAAGCAAGAACAGCTCGTCGGGATCGCTCCTGTTGCACTGGCAGGAGCTCTCTTCGTCAGTCGAGAGGAGACGAAGCTTCTTCGGGGACGGTTGGGAGTCGTCGTCGTCTTCGTATTTGTTGACCGTCTCCGTACCCGGGAACGATATATCGGGTAGACTGTTTATGGTACGTTGGCGGACGTCCTCCTCCGGGTCCGAGTCGTCTAGCTCTCTTTTAGATCCTCTGGAAACGTGGCACTAAATTATATTCCGTCTGTATATGGTAAGTAAAACAGCATTTTTTAAATTATAAAAAAGACAAAGATTACGTCTAGGTAGGTACCACCCCAGGGCCAGTAATTCTGCCGTGAATCAGTAGTGTGCAAACATTACTGTGTTTCGGTTTGAAGAGCACTGTGAGCCAGCGGGGCATATGATACTTAAGAACTGATGAACACAGAAATGTTATGGGTGACACAGCATTTGTTATGGGCAGACGTTGCACTTACCATCAGGTGAACGTTTTGCTCGGTTCATCACTTTATACAAAAAAAATATATCGATACAATCAAATTGGATGCAATAATTGCCTAAAAATTGTACGGTCTGCTAACTTAAGTCTTAGAATCGGATCTAAGATTCTTTATTTACTATTGAAAGCATTTTAAAATATTATAAAGCATAATACATAGCAAATAATAGCACGCGCATGCGTAACTTTATGTAAGACTGTTTGAAGGCAACGGTTTAAACCTTCGAAAAGGCAGAATCTGTACAACTAGTGGGAATTCTTGTATGGGCCAAGCGGTTACCTTTTTAAACTGAATATTTTACAACGATCCGGAGACCAGCTGTCAACAAGGGAATCGATAACAGAACTTAGCGCAGGACCAGGCTCAACAAAGACAGACAACTTTTCGCTCCTGGGAAACGAGACGTGACGGCTATAGCTAGGGAAGATACTGTCCACCCAAACAAGGCCCCGCATGCTTGAGTAAGGTTAGCCTTATTCTGAGGATGGGAAAAGGTGAAGGTAGGAAATGGACTTGGGGTAGAGAATGCGGAAGTTATGAAAGGAAGGACAAGGTGTAGGTAATTAATATCTCCGAAGGAACAGCAGAAAACAGCTATAGCTTGGGAGGCCTGGGTCATTTACCCGGCACTCTAGGTTATTTGTTTTTCTATACGGTGCGCCGTGTGGTAGCGGCTTAAGAGAATCTACCACACCATCTCATCCCATGGGTGTCGTAAAGACGACAGAGGGAAAATTAAAACCAGATGATGGGCAGCAGCATCTTTATGGAACATCTGAATAAATATACTGCGGTTGCCAATCCGCCTGCCAAGCGTGGCAACTATGGAAAAATCCCCACAATATGAGAGCTACAAACTTTTGTAGAAATCTATGGTGGACGCCTATGTTCAGCAGTGAATTAATGAGAGGCTAAAATGATGATGATGATACGGAAAAAGGATGACTGTGTAAAGTACAGTACCGGGGTATAACAGAGAATTGCTTTATGAACGACTGTTCGACAACTATTGTACTTACATGTCCGACTTAGGCTCAACGTGTGGCAGCAAGAAACGCATTGCGTGGTGGTAAGGCCAGCGCGTACGCCCGCCGTGCGTGCGCTGTAACTTTATGAACGAGTCACGAAGCGATCTCCAACGCTTCTTACACTCCGATTCTGGAATATGAAATACATTCTGTGCTTTATATTTTCAGTATTTATAGACTGCGACGGGCTCAGTCAGGCCAGAACTTCTGCCTGATTTCGAATAAATTTCAAAGCTAGACTTTTGGCACCAATTCGAAAAAAGAATTTTGTATTTAATTATTTGATTAATTTTATGCTATATATATCTCATGTTTACTATTGATAGTATATTATGCAACCATCTCTCCAAAAACTCTTTAGTAAACATTTTATCGATGTTCTTTGAAACTGAAATTTTATTATGTTTAAATTATGAATCCCTTTAACACTGGCAAACAGCTTACGACTGTTGCCATAAAAAATAAAACAACCACGAAATGTACAAACATAGTAGTACGTAACGACCGCGTGGTCAGTGGTTAGCGTACTTGACTTCTACGCCGCGGTTCCTGGGTTCTAATCCCAGCTGGAGCCGACACTTATGCTAAATACAAACTGTTGGTTTTAGGGTCCGGTTGTGTTGTGCATGTGAAATGTATGCCTGTAAAACACCCACGATACGGGAGAAATGCCACTGTGGGGCATTGTTTTTTTTTAAATAAAGAAATAAAGTACTGGTTATTGATCTTTGAATGGATTGTGCTTAGCTCTGTGTCCATAGATTAATATAAGATTAAATACTGTTAGCACTTTTGAATTATATAAAATTTTCGATGTAATATTTACGAGTATTATCTTGATAAAAAAAACGATCATTCATCATCACAGTGCATCCCCAGTTCATTGCTGAATAAGGACTCCATCGTCGTCGTTTCAGCCTATCAATAGTCCACTGCTGAACATAGGCCTCCCCCATATATTGCTACAAAAGTTTGTAGCTCTTGTTTTGGGGGGATTTTGCCATAGTTGCCACGCTTGGCAGACGTGTTGGCAACCGCAGTTTATTAATTCAGATGTTCCAGCAAGATGCTGCTGCCCATCTCCTGGTTTTCATTTTCCCTCTGTCGACTTTTACGACACCCACGGGATGAGATGGGGTGGTAGATTCTCTTAAGCCGCTACCACACGGCCAACAGGACTCCATACATTTCCACAAAACACTGTCTTGAGCTACTGGCTTTTGGTTTGTTTACTTTAATGTCGACTCGGTTGACGCAGTGGTTCGCGATTTTCTTCTGAGCAATTTTTACGGGTTCGATTCCCGCACGGAACAAATATTTGTGTAACTGACAGATAATTGTTACGGGGTTAGGTGCTTGTGCATTTCATGTCTGTAAAACGCACCGACGACATTGCCAGAACGCTATTTTTAAAATGAAAATAAAAATAAGCAAATGAAATATACTTTACTGGTTATAAACATTCATATTACCAACTTCTTCATGTCCAGGATGCAGTCCACGATTCTTTAAAAGATTGTATTTTAGTGGAAAAATTAGTTAATATTTATTGAGATGTTATAAGGATTTTACCTGATACATTAAGGGCATCTTGAACCTCTTTCCAAGCGTCGTCTCTTAACTTTGTCTTATTAAATCCGCTCACAGACTTGTCGTATAGAATCGGTCGTTTCTCAACTTCTTTGATCAAGTCTAGTTCATTCATTTTGAATGATCTTTCTTGGCTAGTCGGCGTGTAAACCTGAAAGCAAAAGGCGGCAAATTGAATAATTGTGCGTCGCAATCACCAAACGATCCTTTAACGTAAATATGTTAATGGCAAGCATATATTTTTTCATTGTTCGCTAATATAAATGAAAAATAATTATGTGTTGGCGTTTTAATTCCATAATAATGAAATTTTATAAAAACTATTACTCAATGTAAAAAAACAGCTGTTCGAAATTTAAATAACCTTCAATATACGGGGATTACTTGGTACGTCACAAACTTACCGTTTCACAGCCGCAGCTTAATTAAATTATCAAATCTTTGAAAATATTTAATTACTATTAAACATAAATACAATTTAAAAAAAATATGTGTTGATTAAAAATTAATCCATTATTATGATTAAAACAAGAGGCAAAGGTTTTTTACAGGGGTGCGATTTAAAGACAGCTAAGGCCGGTACTGGGGTGTTGACGCGCGGTACGCGCGCGCCGCGCGTATCGAGCGGCGCGGCATCGCGACGCGTCGGACGCGTTTTATACATATATGATGTATGTATGTATATAATATGCAAACAGTATATATAAAGTATGAATACACCTTCCTTTTATAGTAGTGCGTGTAAATATTATGGAAGTATGATGATTTCATTATCATAAAATCTTTTAGGTACAATAATCTATTAAATTTTTATAGAGGTATGACCTAATTTACCTTTTGTTTCGATATATATAAAATTATGTTCCTGCAAGTTTTTTTAGAGCTTAATGTAAGTGAACGGATAATGTGGACACACGCCACAGTTATCAGTTTTCCTTGGTTTTCGGTTCTGGTTGTCTCACAGACTCATAGATTATATGTGCTTGTCTCCTTGTTCCAAAGTCTTAAACACTGCATCCTAGTCTACCTCTGATCTTATTGCGTGAGCGTTAAACTATGATGGGTGGATTAGGACGAATGAGTGCCTTTGTTAGCTAGTACACTTGCGGCACTATAATATCTCACATGCGGTTGGTAGCTTCTGACAGTATTCGAAAGTTATCACTATTATATACTCGTTCTGTTTATTAACTGGAAGATATGAATATAAAAATCATTTTGTGCAGGTCTGACAATAAAAGAAAATTATTTAAATTCTCTATTTAAATAATATCGAACAGATAGAATTAAAAAAAACTGCAGTTTTTCTCTCAATGTTGTATACAATGTCATTTACATATTGTAAAAATAAGTATCTCATAAAGATTTTACAGATTAACAGTTCATGCACAAGCATTTCGGATCTTACTTTTTTCGAAAAAAATTATATCCAGGACATTGTGAATTCCGCCAACCCGCATTGGAGCAGCAAGGTAGACTCCAGTTCCGAACCCTCGCAAAAACTATGTACTATACTTTTTATACTAGTGTTGTCATATAATTGGCGTAAATACGATATAATCGAAGATTTAATATATAAGCGTCTATGTAAGCTTATTAAGACATTCCTACCTCGACCAACCTCATCGAATTCCCAATGGCAGCTAATTTAAATTATAATTTTGATTCGTTGCAATTGACTGTGTATCCAAATTAAACTTAAAAAATATGTTCATTAAGGACCGGCTTAAATAAGTTTCTTTCTATTTAACGTAAAATTTTTAGCTTTAACGTAAAGTTACAGTATTCAGCGGTGGGTATATTTAACAGCCTATAAATATACCCACCGCTGAATACTGGCCTCCGGAAAGAATCCGCAACGCTGCTCCAATGCGGGTTGGCGGACATCTATGTTTCCTTCACCGCGCTTCTTGGACATGGTTAATCAGCACTTAAAATTGCAATTAACAATTTTAAAATTTGAACCCAGGTCACTCCTAGCCCCTGAGCTTAAATTTATCATCATCATCATCATCATTTCAGCCTATCACTAATCCACTGAACATAGGTACATAAGTTGTCACAAAAGTTTGTAGCTCTCATTTTGGGGGGGATTTTGCCTTATTTGCCACGCTTTTTTATATAAGAGAGGGGCTAACGAGCAAGCGGCTCACTTGATGGTAAGTGATCACCGCTGCCCATGAACATCCGCAATACCAGAAGGATTCCATGTGCGTTGCCGGCCTTCGAGAAAGGAGTAGTCTCTTTTCTTGGAGGTCCCTAAGTCGTATTGGTCCGGAAAAACTGCTGGCGGCAGCAGATTCCACAAAGTGGTTGTGCGTGGCAGAAAATTTCTGGCAAAGCGCACAGTAGTGGAATGCCAGTCATCCAAGTGGTGTTGATGAAATTTTGTTCTGTGCCGCAATCTGCGATGGTGGAATTTAGCAGTAAGAATTAATCCGATCGAACACCTCGGAACACCCCATGGTAAATACAGTAAAAAATGCAAAGAGACGCATCGTCTCTTCGCAAAGCCAGTGGATCGAGCTGATCGGAAAGAACTCGGTCGTTGACGATTCGAGCCGCTTTTCGTTGGATTCGGTGATATGGAAGGAGCTGACATTGGGGTGCCCCCGCCCAGAGGTGAGAGCAGTATCCCATGTAAGGCCGAACTTGCATCTTGTAAAGTTGTAGGCGATAGGCCGACGTGAAATACTGTCCCGCTCTACTGAGCACGCCAAGCTTTTTGGAGGCCAATATGGCCTTCTCTTCCAGGTGACCGCCGAACTGAACGTCACTGGATATGTCAACGCCAAGAATATCGCTTGGCAGGCGGGTTGGCAAACGTCGTCGTCGTTGTCGTTTCAGCTTATCACTAGTCCACTACTGAACATAGGCCTCCCTCATAGATGGCCACAAAAGTTAGTAGCTCTCATTTTGGGGGATTTTGGCATAGTTGCCACGCTTGACAGGCGGGTTGGCAACCGTAGTTTATTTATTCACATGTTCCCGGAAGATGCTGCTACCCATCTCCTGGTTTTTATTTTCCCTCTGTCGAATTTTACGACACCCACGGGATGAGATAGGTTCTCTGTAAAGCGTCCGAAACGTCAGGTTATAAATAGTTTAAATTAAACGGGATAAAATCCGTAAAAAAAATAGATTTATTTAAATGTGTAGTATTCACGTAAATAAAGAAACTATTAAGTATTCAATCAATAAAACTAATAAAGATTTATTGATAACACTATCACAGAATAAAAAGTCCACGTTATTTTAATAGGCCTCGGCGCTTTATGGCAATAGGCCGAGGGCGCTACATTTCAAAGAGCTTAGGGCGCTATATCTCAATGGGCCTCGGGCGCTTTATAGCAATGGGCCTAGAGCGCTTTATCGCATTGTGTCTAGGGCGCCATCTAACTTAAATCCGCTTCGTGGTATAGATGTTACAGGTTGGACACAGGGAGAGGAAGTATTTAGGACCCATGTTCACAGGCGTAGACGTCAAAATCATCATTGTATGAAGTCCCTCGGCTATAGAGAGAAGCGGATACGCTATTTGAAAGATGTTAGCTCGTTTTCAAGTATTTTAGATTGAGGTACCTATCCGAGAAAAACTTAGTCTCGTGCGATAAAACATGTACAATTATAGTATCCAGGTGGTCTGGCAGTAGGACTTCTATGTAGAAGTCCTACTAGACCATTTATTTATTACTAACTGTACCCGTGACGTCATTCGCATGAACTTTTGGATCTCGTGAAGTATACACATTAGGCATTCTATCAAAGGTTCATTTACTGTGCTACAAATGGAATTCTGTGGTTTATCAGAAGAATGTACAAAACACTGGAACCGATGTAACAAGAGTTATCATATCTATAAGCTGTGGAAAATTTACTTATATAACTTTAGTACTTCTATAGTTCATCCGTTCGTACAGACAGATCAAAAAGGTACGTCTATTTTATATACGAGTATCTGTATGATTCAGTCGCCACATCATAAATACAACAAATGATTTTCGTTAAAAAAAACATTTATTTTATATTTAATACAATCATTTATTTTAAAACAAATCTTCGGTCCTTCATTTGAAAGAATAAAATTAACAACTAAAATAAAGGCTGTTAAAATTTATGAACCGGTAAGTGGTCGGAATTGTTGACATTAACCGAGTAGAAATGGTTGTCCGAAAAATTAAGTAATTAAGCTCAATCCAGCAGTACAATGACCATAATGATCATACCTATTAATAAATTAAGCATTTTGTTAAAGCATGTTTAAATTTTTTTGATATGTGATTTTATTATATACATAATAATTTAAATATGCATTCGAACTTACTTTCCATCATACTTTTTAACTTTTTTTTGTTACAATTTACATTATTCGAATTAAAAAATTAATTATCTTTGTAAAATGTTATCACTGCCTAATACTACTAATCTTAATTTCATTCAAACGTCAAGACACGTCTTTAGTATTTATAGCTCAATGAGCTTTATATAAGCTTAGAAACTGTTGAAAGTAAACAAATAAAGCGCAATCCTATATGAGATTTGGGAACCATATTCAAAAGAAAAAATAAATTGATCTTCGCATTGAGAACAACGCCCCCCAACAATTCCATAAGTTCCAATATGGATTTTAAGCATATAAATTTGTTTTATTTTTGACAGCCTTCATGGACGGTTGGGTTAAGTGATTCGCGTTTTTTAAAATATATAATCTGTGAAAGTTTTAGATTTAGGGTTGCCAACATTTTTCAAGTAGATATAAAGTATTTTGAAAGATGTGGTCTCTGTCACCCCAACGGGAAAGAGGCGTGACTATGTATGGATAGATTATTTTGGTGAATGATATTGCCAAGAAAAAGGGTAGCTACCCGCCAGATTGAATGGACTGATCTGGGGAGGACGTCTCCTCCTACTAGTAATATTTAGATGTTGTCTAAATAGTTCGCATCTCAGAAAACTTTTATAGCGCGATTATGGAATGTATGAAATATTTCTTGAGCTTCCCATGTGGCGACATAGATGTCGCTACATCACGCCCCCGCTGAGACTGGAAGTCGTAGGTTAGCGTGGAGAACTTGTGACGTCAGGCGATGAGGTGCAGTCTGGCGTTGCGGTGAAACTGTGCCCAGGTCTTCAGTGCGTCGAGACGTATGGAGAGTGTTGATGCCGCAGGAGTCTGCCCGAGGAGAAGGGGCCGCCGTTGATTATCCTCAATGGCTGAGAGACTAGGAAGTACAAATTGTGCCCACAGAAGGCTGGTGCTGTGACTGCGATGAGATGAGATTTTGGCGAATAATATTGCCAAGGAAAAGGGTAGCTACCGATCGAATGGTCTGATCTGGGGAGGTCTCCTCCTACTAGTAATATTTAGATGTTGTATATATAGTTCGAAGAGAAATATAAAGAGATATAAAGAGAAATGAAGAACTAAGCGTTTAAGTGAGTTTAGCTAAGTGTGTGCGCGCAGGAACATTCGAGAAAGCGTAGTATGTTCATTCGAGTAGCGCTCTCACTTTTTTTCTCACCCCTGTTGATACTTATTTATTGTTACTGCGCAATCTAATGATAATTCAACTGTACATAGCTTGAAATAAAGAATTGCTTAAATTTTATTAATAAATTTATAAAGATTTGCACTTTTTTAATTGTTAATTAACATGCTATTATTTTGATGTCAAACAATTAATAAAAGGGTGAAAAAATTATGTAGATATGTAAAATGTATATTTTATGTACTGTAATACTATATAATATTTCCTTAATGATGTAAATGCTCCATAAAAATATGGTTTAAAGCTATATGATTTGGTGGGCAACCCTAGTTATATGTCAATTAAAAAATCAGTCTATACTCGTCAAGGCACAATGGTGCTGTAGGTAATATACTGCCAACTAAGCCATACTATTTTCTTTAATATTTTTATATGGCAGAAAACTTAGTAATATTCAGTGAATAAACTACTAATTTAAAAATAAGTTTAGATTCATGCGACATTTCTTAGAAAACACAATAAAACAGTTTAAAACAATATAACCCTTAATATTAAACATTACTTTGGTAATAAAACTAATACTTGTTCATGGACAAAGGCAAGAAGGCCTGATTTAAACAACAACACATATTTAACAATTAAAAATGATATTGGAAAGAACAGTTTGATTATTACAATAACATTTCTATATTTTACTTACTTTATTTAACTATATTAATTAAATAGTAAAGTTAATCATTTCAAAATTTATTTTAAAATGAATAATTTTACCATAAATATATATAACATTACTTCAATAATTTTTTTATATAACGTAAATAATCTGTAAGTTATATTCAACATTTCTGTTACTTTGTCCTTTTCATAGACTTATTTTTTTTTATTACTGTCAACTAACATGTTTTCTTTTTGATTTTTCTTGGCTACTTTGTTTTTCTTTTGCTTTCCTGCTTTTGGTTGATTGGTATCATCTTCATCAGCATGAACTATCTTCATATGACATTTTAGATCTTCACTTACATAAAACCCAACCCCACACTCACATATGTGGGGGTAAGGTTTGTGTAGGGCAGAATGGGCGGTAAGGGTGCTGTTTTCCACAAATTTCATGCCACACTCATCACACTTTAAGCTTTTTTCAAAACCAGCACTACTAGATTTGTAATATTTCTTATCCTTTTCTTTTCTCTGTTTTTGGCTGAAAGAGCATAACATTTCATTATACTTACTTATAATACCCGATAATTAATTCTACTTAACCTTATTTTCTCCTATCTACTGTTTGCTAAAGCTCACCATGAGCTAACATCTATGAACAGGTCATTAATATAATGATATCTTCTTGGCCAATAAGATACGAATCTTTTCTGATGTATTAATGATCTGATAAAACTTTCCTTAAAACTTAAACATAGACACCGCAGGAAGAATGCAACACTGTGAGATATCTATATGCTTATAATTTGTCAATTGAATGAAACTATTAAATAATAATTGCTGATTGCAATTTTAAGTGCTATTTTACCACATGCTCAGCGATAAAGGAAAACATTGTGAGGCAACCTGCATGCAGAAATAAACAAATATTTTAACAGGAAGTCTATCAATCCGAATTGGAACAACATGGCAGACTCTTTCCAGCTTCAAAACCCTCTTAAAAATGAGGTCATGAAGCTTATGCTCAGCAGTGGGACAATTACAGGCAGAATTATAACTTTCTTTTTTTTTACTTCAATACTTTTTTATCGCAGTTGCAAAGTAATGAATTAGTGAATTCTTAAACATGAATACTTTAATGCTTAACCTCCAGAATGCCGGAATGTATATCTATGCTGAAAAATTTGACGCCTTTGACTGCCGTAGCGTAGATCTACACCAAATCCCGCTTCCTGCAAAATGTACTTTTATTCAGTTATTTTTATTTTTAGTTTTTTGTTAAACCATTCACTTAGCTGTGCACATTAAATTGTCTGTGGCCACTAGCACTTTTTGTGTGGATGGGAGTCGGCATTCCAGGGGTTAATAGTCAGCTTGGTTGGTGGAGTGGCGAGGCACTTGGCTTCTGTACAATTTATATCCGTAAATATCAAAAACTCAGTTCACACAAGTACACACCAATTTAAAGTGTAACTTACATATTCTGCAGTTGATGTTTCAGTTTATGAAATTTGTAATCTCTGAAATTTGTAAATCCTTTTGAGCATTTTTTGCATCCAATTATTTTAATGCGTTGCAGCACAACCACAGCTTCATACATCTGAAATAACCAATTCGAAATAACTTTATAAATTACAACACACTGTCATTTCACATTTGTCCACAGGGAAACATGAGTTTTCACATACACATATGGCACTATAATATCTGAGACACTGCATCCCAGACTACCTCTGATGACATTGTATGAGTGTTACATTATGATGGGTAAATAAGGGCAAGTGAGTGCCTCTGTTTCTTTAGTTATTGTACAATACATTGCAATGGGCAAATTTCGACAGCTCCACATCTACATGGTCAGTTTTTCTTTAATGCTCATGCTTTGTAAATCCAAAATTGCAGTGATTTAAACAGTTCTTTTACATTTTTACCGTTACAAATAATATGCAACAAAAAAAGTACTGAGTATTATACTATGTAAAAATCTTTTGTCCTTTAAGAACCAAGTTTTAGTATGTATATAGAAAGACTACTATTACTACTTCAATTACGACTTACTATTTCAATTTCGGATGTAATTTAATATTGCATTTAATAATTTTAAGTAAAACCATACGTAAACTGTTTCCCATTCAAAAGTACTTATATTAGTTTCAACATATCATAAATTTCTGAATGAAAAATAATATAACAAAAAAGAAAAGATAAATAAAAAGAGATAAAATCTTAATGTAAAAACAGAAATTGATGAGAGTGATATTAATATTGTAGGTTTTACCTGAGAAGACATTTCAATAGTTAATGCCTAAATTAAAAAAAAAAAAGTTTTATTTTAGGCTAATTAAAACTGTAAAGCATTTCAAAAATTAAGACAAAAGAAAATATAAATTTGGATTTTTTGCATGTTTGTTTATTTAATTATATGGATCATGAATATAGACAATTAGACATAGGTAGACGACAAATATTATAGATAACCATAGACTAAGAATATATAAACGACCAAAGCGCGAGAAGGGGTGGAAAATTCCTTACGTCAAAAGAGCAAGATAAAAAAGGAAAGGTAATTTAATGAACCCCACAACAACATAATTGTATTGTAACCCGTTTTGAATAACAGGTTAGCACAAGTTAGCACGCCAGAAGTTAGCTTCCCAGGCATACTTAAAGTTTGTTTGGATCCGAAGGAAGGAATCTCAAATTTATATTATAATGTGTTACAAATTTAATAAATAAAATAAAACATTCATTTGAGTTACGTTCATTTTGACAGTTTGAATCACATGAGAGCCAAAGAGTATCTAAGTAATGAGAGCCAAAATGAGAGCAGTGTTATCGGATGATGACAAATAACTACCGTGTTGATGGACTAAAAATACGGTGTTTCAGAATGAAAATACCGTGGACATATTTGAAAAATACCTTGTAAATTATCGTGTAAAATATTAAAAATATTCTATGAATATTCAACATTTTTATTCATTATTTTCTTAATCATCTATGACAAGAACTTTTTGATCATATACACAACATAACAGCTGCAGTAATTTTTGATATTATATTCGTAGTAGGTACAAAATCAACAAGGCTTCCATGATGGTAAATAGGCGGTTGTGCAAGAATATTTCTTTTTATGGTTGTTGTTATTAATTTATTTCTTTTCTTCGTTTAAATATCATTGACTTGACTAAATATTAATTCTCAATTTCTTTAACTTTTTGAAATAACCAGACACTGCAACACAGATTGAACAAACTGGCTGGAGTTTACTGGCGCGGCGGTTCTGCGATTTAGGGCATTAATTATTAAACAACCAATATTGGTTATGGTTAGACAAACCATTATCAGAAACACTTTTGCAATTTTGCATTTAGTTGTATTAGGATCACCTGACAGCTGAAACGGACAATATTATTCGGAATTATAATTATAATATACTAATTTTATTCGCTTTCATTATTAATTACAGAATAACACGGTAGTTTACATTTAAAATTATCGTAGAAAATTAGATAGATAGATAGATAGATAAATCGTTTATTTGGTCACTACAACACAGATACAATTTACACATACAAATAAACAATAAACAATATCAAGAAAAAAAAATAGGTGATTTTAAAGAAACAAAGACATCTTAGATAGCGTGTGCTGCAGTGACACAAAAAGGCCATAGCTCAGTGCATCTTTGCTCAATGAACAAGCACTGATTTTCAGCTATAACCCAGAGGGTAAAAAATAAATAAATAAATATGATGCATGTTTAAAGTGTATATTGGTTATGGTGTTTTTGTTAATATAAAAACGCAGTGTATATAACAAGCGATATATTTAGATATAAGGATCATGAGCATAGTTTTATACTTACAGGAAAATACTACAAAAGAATCTGCAATTATAAATAAATTATTAAATTTAATAGGTAAGTAATATGTGCTTGTAAAATGCGAGTAATGTGTAATGCATATTCCCTCCCAACACCGCCACCTACGAGAAATGCTTAGGAATACCTAGCTTTTGTTTTTCGAGCAAATAACATTTAAAAAACTTTTTAAAAGTATATATTGTGTTTATGTTTATTGTATTGTATATTGTAATTACATGTAGACCGTGTTTTGGTCAAAATTACCGTGCTTCTACGGTTATTACTGTGTACCTGGTAACACTGCATGAGAGTCTGTCGTTAACGTCCCAAAATGTTGACAACAAATAATTTTTCTGAAACCTCAATAACATTCAAACAGTAAGTAATTATGAATTATGGCCGAATTTCGACCACAACTCTAGTAAAATATTGACGTGTCATCGTTAACTTAAGATAGCCCATTCGAATGAAATGTTTATCATCGTCATTCATTCTTCTTCTTCTTCTTTGTTTAATGGCTGCTCTTCATCGTCATTCATTATTAACAATAAATTATTGGAATAATTTTCTTGCAATCAGTCTTTACCTTACTAACAAATTATGTGAAATTTTTACAAGCTTCTTGAAGTAAAACGAAATATTTTGCTTTAATATTTCCGTCTAACTAAAAAGTGTGCTACTGAACTAGTGCCTTTAACGTTGAAGATCATCGCTTATGAGGTGGAATTGTAGACAAGCACTAGCTTATGTATTAAAAATAATATATTGAAATTGCCTGAAACAGCCTAATGTATCCATTGTACTACAACATAGAAGTAAAACGTAGTGAATAAATTATACAGTATCTGAGAAATGTAATATTAACATTTTCTTTAAATCCACTGTGGCTATCACAAAATAAAAAATAGTTTCAATAATTAATTTAATTTTAAAATTCTGTGCATTTGTCAGACACTTTTCCAGTGAATCGTTTCATGAAAATGGTCGCTCCTTAACTCTACATTCCAGTTACTACGAACATCTGTTTGTCATCTGTCAATTATATTATAGTCTTTGATTTGCCTTATCATCTTATCAGTTGTCACTTTCATATTATATTTTAATTTTATTTCAACTTTCAGTAGGAATATTAAAAAGTACTCTGTGGTTTTAACCGCATATTTCACTACCTATTAGATGAGTGTATCTATTATTTACTTATCTACTGAATAAAACTTTATTTATCGTGACATGATCAACTGTGTTCTTATTCTTTGACTTTGGCTGTTTTTGCTGTTGACAGCACTTAAGGCCCATGGTTCCATACGAGTTAAGAAGTGCAGAGCACCTTTTTTTTTAAACGTTACAATTTGCAGTAAGCTCGGTACAAAATAATGGACATTTAAAAATTATTTTCTAACATACCCAACTTAGTGATTTCTTATATTTACACGAACACTACACATTTAAATGAAACTAATTTTACGGGATTTTATCGCGTTTAATTTTATTATTTGAGAGGTTGAGCAATAAGAGAATAAAAAAATATGTACCTCTATTTTTCTTTCAGGTGAAAAACAGTCAAAAAGTAATAGTTATTGTAAATATTTAATCAAGTAAATTATAAAGGGTAATGTTGAAGATGTCATCCCAAGTAAGTTTCATCATTTACTTTTAACTTAAAGCTTATTAAAATAATTGGCCTAGTGATCAGAGACCTGGCTTCTATGCCGCTGGACCTGAGTTTAAATCCCAGTTGGAGCCAACTTTTGTGCACAAACATAAATTCTTTGTTTTTGGGTTTGAAAAATTGAAAAGCTTTTCTTTCATTTAAGATTCCATATAAAACATATTCCAGAGTTCTATTTTCAAGCCTAAATTTTCTTATTCAAATTGTTCCAGATAGAAACAATTGTAAATGCATATAAAACATTATCTAAGATACCTGCAATAGTAGGAGGAAAACTGAACAATGACGGAAGCAGAATCTCTTGCAAGTGGTCAGTACGTAACTTGGACAAAGGAAGGAGCACAAAGTATCTACATGATTACATCTTAGACAGCGAATTTAATGTCATAGCTCAGAGTGACTTTGGTGTGGATGTTAGTAATGAGTAAGTAGAAGGGAGGTTCTAATTTCTACTTGTTTTTTTATTTACTTTTAGAATGAATTAGTAGATTAAAAATTATTAGCTGCAGTGATAGCGGCATAACAAAATATTCCTTGACTTAAGTGAGAGTCACTAATTCATTGTCAGTTATTTTTCTGTGAAACAGTAGTATGCACAAATTATTGTGTCTCAGTCAATGTCAGCTAGTGTAATTACAAGGCATATGAGGCTTAAGAATGAATCTCACGGTGACTCGTGCAGTGCAGTGCCACACAGAACATCATGTGAAAGAACTGCTGGTTTTGACAACTTTATAAAATAAGAAACATGATGGGAAAAATCTTAAAAATACTACACTGAAAATGATGATGATGTTCTCCTAGCCGATTTCGACCACGGCGACAACTTCCGACTACAGTCGAGAGCCATCAACTGCGCAGGAGATATTATGGTGCCACAAGTGTACGCGCAAACACAGAGGCACTCACTCGTCCCAACCTACCCGCGCCCGATGTAACGCTGATGCGATAAATTCGGAGGTAGGCTAGGATGCAGTGTCAGAAACACGGGGACAATCACAACACAACCAGACCCGAAAACCAACAATTTATGTTTTAGCACAAATGTTGGCTCTGGCTGGGATTCAAAATCAGGTACTCTGACCACTAGGCCACACTGAAAATATTGGGCAGGTAGAAGAATTCTTAAACTTTTACTTTACACTCCACTTACTGTGCATACATTTTTATAAAGCCCTATTAGATTATATTATTTGGTCCTGGGTTGGTTAATCATCCCTTTTTTGGAGATTCCTAACTTAAAAGGCACATATTAAGTGGTAAATTGAGATCTTCACTCAATGTTCCATTGTAAACAACATCTTCAATGCAACTGAGAACATTTTCCTTTGTCAGGCTACTATCAGCTGTTTCACCGAAAGGAATGTACAAGGCTGTTATACGTGAGGAGAAGGAAGGCAAAGAGGCGAAAAAGCAGTACCTCGAAGTTTGGTGCCGGCACAACCTTGCTCATTGCATTGACCTCACAGCTCTTGATATTCATGGAGATGTTTATGCTGACTGTATGTTTTATTTTGTAAATAAATTATATCCCGGTGTAGGTTTTTGTCCCCAACTCGAACAATTGCTTTTTTAAATCTAGCTAATTGCTTAGGCATTATGCAACCAAGCAGTCTGACTGACTGATTGAATATTTTCATTGCAGCTGAATTTGGCAGCTTGGACTGGTCCCAGGATGAGGCCGCCGTTGTTTACGTCGCCGAGAAGAAGCTGAAGAAATCGGAACCGTACATTAAGAGAAAATCAGAAGACAAGTCTAAAACTGATGGCAGTGGCGAGTCACAACAAAAGAAAGTAAATGTTAAGGCTTTATGGAACTTGGATAACACTTCCGTTTATAAATGTTACTTGTATGTTAGAATTTTATATATTAACTAGCTGTCCCCGGCGGCTTCGTTCGCGTGGACATTTAGATTCGTTTAGACATGTTATTCAAAAATCTAATTATAAAAATATATTGATGGTTATATCAAAGGTATAATCCTTAATATATATATACAATAGTTGGCGTTCTGCAGAATACTATCGAAAAAATGTTCAATAACTTTCTAACCGCTGAAACAAGAGTGAAGGCTTAACCTTGGTAAAATTCTGCATTTCTCAAGTACCTGCCTGCCCATAACTGATGTACCTCTGTCACACTGCGCTCGTCACCGTGAGACTGTTCTTAAGTCCCATACGTCCTGTCCACTTGTACCGTCAAACCGAAATGTTTATTCGTATGCTGTTTACCCTG